>CM040747.1:21265687-21843187 GCA_022829145.1 Albula goreensis | reverse complement strand
AATATAAGAACTCCCTTACTTACTAACAAAATCTTCACATTCTAAAAGCACCCTCACGCACCAAGAGTAGCCTCCCAACTTGCACTTTAAATACTCCCTCACATGCTAATAATGTCATAGCAGGTCACACTATATACTTTGGTCACACACAATTACACAGCACACTGTGCCCAGCACCTCCTACCCTCAGTTTTTACATACCAGTTAGACATTGGCAACACCCCCATAAACTAACTTTATAAAAACACACTGATGCACTAAATACACCCTCACATTTAAAAAAAACACACTGACACACTAATGACACCTTCACACCTCACATCACTAATAAACCCCTAGTAACACACTTTCAAAACCTCCCATCTTACGCATAAGTAACATGCTGACAATTTCAAGCTGTTGTAACATAAGCACATTTGTACAGTGATACTGTTGAATATTATGTTGTAGCTTGGGGAAAGGCCACCACAGGGAGCTTACTCTGCTGCTTTGATCATCATAATTCAGAGGCTTGTTCCTCCTTAACTTTGATCTTAAAATGAAGATGAACTGTGATTACAAATGTGCATTGTAACTTACCAGATGGCAGTGGAGAGGTTATGAGCTGTCTCCCTGCACAGGTACCAGACTGAGTCTGCTGAGCTCAACCAGTGGTTGCGGTCTGCATTGGACCGCCTGGAGTTCTGGACCACCCAGTCAGTGACTGTTCCCCAGGAGCTTGAGACTGTCAGGGACCACCTTTATGCGTTCCTGGTGAGTGAACCCCAGTCAGCCCAGCTTCAGGGTACCATTCAACCTGCACCTGATTTACTCTGTCTCAGTGCATTACTTTGCAGTAGGGTTGTCAAGATTCATAGTGAAGCAGACAACATTGCAGTTATAGCTCATTCTATAGTTGAAAATACAGCCATAACAGCTTTTTAATGGGCAGCTGCTGAATGGGCATTTCCATTTCCTGATTTAGTGTCAACACATCACCACAACATGGATGGTGATGGAAATTTTATTGTGTAGATTTCCATAATTGTCAGAATGGTGACTATTGTGATGATGATTGTGACACCCCTAATCCACTATGCCGGATGTGCTGGAAAACTAATATCACATCAACTCCCTCTCTGCCCCTCCCCGTCCTCCCTGCAGGACTTCTCAAAGGAGGTTGATGCAAAGTCGTCCCTGAAGTCGTCAGTGCTGAGCACAGGGAACCAGCTGCTTAGGCTGAAGAAGGTGGACACGGCAGGGCTGCGTTCAGCACTGGCGCAAGTGGAAACGCAGTGGGCGGAGCTGCTCACCCGTATACCTGTAGTGCAGGAGAAGCTCCACCAGGTACCAGCTCATTATGTGCAAATTATACACAGCACACACCAAAGTCCACCATCACACTGTCTCTGCACACACCAGCATGCACAGTCCTCAGCACCACACAGGCCCACATACACCAATTAATGTGAGTTTCTGCCAAAGTACCCTGTCATCAGCACCACTTACACTCAAAAGCACCTGCACATAGCAAAGTACACCAAGCACAGTATGATGCACCACAAGCACGAAAGAACAGTAACACATACGGCACTTACAAACATGGACACATACCACACACCATATGAAGCATCAGACACCAAATGCATCACACACACTATCACTTACCGTGTGCATCCATGTTTTTTAATCCAGACCTGAGGATTATTTCATTTCTGCCATTTAGATAGTCCAATTTTGCTGCCATTGGATAGTGCAGTGTTAAGCATTGCAAGATTGTGTATATCCTCAGTTGATTTTTACTGAGTAAGATAGCTGATGCTATGACGGACTGTGTTTTCCCAGCTGCAAATGGAGAAGCTGGCGTCTCGGCATGCCATCACAGAGCTGATGAGCTGGATCTCATTAATGGAGAACGTGATGGAGGAGGACGAAGAGAAGATCAAAGGAGTAGTGGGGTCTGAGGCCATCAGGGATTTCCTGCAGAAGTACAAGGTAAAAAAAATGGCCTAGTCAGTAAAGGCTTACTCCAGCCAAACATGCTTCCTGAGTGAAACACCTGTGACCCTCCTACTGTGGGACTGAAGCTGACAATGCAGTCACCTACTCTTTCTAACACAACTTAAGGATCTCTGGCCATCCTACACTCACACTGCTTCAGCTGGACAAAGCCAGCTAAGTCCAATGACCGTGAACTCAAGGTAACAGTTGGTAAATCACATAGTCTAGTCTGTAACAAGGGAAATCTTGGCTATCAGACTAAGCCTTTGCTTGAAGCAAACACACTCCCAGGCTTAGTCACAATGGGATTTGAAAGATTGCTGTTACCTGCACCATCAGTAGTTAGAAAGGTTTGAGGACTAAACACTTGAATTTCTTCCCTCAAAGGGCTTCAGGATCGATGTGAACTGCAAGCAGCTGACCGTGGACTTTGTGAACCAGTCAGTCCTGCAGATCAGCAGTCAGGATGTGGAGAGCAAGCGCAGCGATAAGACAGACTTTGCAGAGAGGCTGGGTGCCATGAACCGGCGCTGGCAGATTTTGCAAGGCCTCATCACAGAAAAGGTACCATATATCCACAATGTGTGTATGTGTTAGTTTTTCTGAGAGTGTGTGTGTGTGTGTGTGTGTGTGTGTGTGTGTGTGTGTGTGTGTGTGTGTGTGTGTGTGTGTGTGTGTGTGTGTGTGTGTGTTTGTGTGTGTGTGTGTGTGTGTGTGTATGAGACAGACTGCCTGAGCAGACCCCTCTCTAATGTGCCTTTGCACTCTTTCAGATCCAGATGCTGGAGTCTCTGCTGGAGTCCTGGCTGGAGTATGAGAGCAGTGTGCAGACCCTCAGGACCTGGTTTACTGCACAGGAGGAGAAGCTGAAGAAGAAGCACAGGATAGAGGACCTGGCCTCAGTGCAGAACGCCCTGAAAGACTGCCAGGTACAGGCCACCCCTGCACTGCAGCTCACACTGCAGTTCACACCACTTAATGCCAGTGCCTTCAAGGAGCTGCTCATCCACTGGCCCTTCTGTCACACAGCAGGATAGAGGACCTCACTTTTCACTCACAGTGAAAATAAGCAGCAGACAAAATCATGCCACAAGATTCTGATTTCTGATCAAGGTCTCTAACTTATGTTGTATAGATATTTTACAGAGGAAATCAAACATGTTGTAAAACATCATAGGGTCAAGCTGCAAGATATTAAACCTAGTATTCCATATACAGTGCATAAATATACTACTACTGTGTGACTTTTTTTATCAGAAACAAACACATGGTGTCAGATCACATGGCTAAACTAAGAAGGAAGCGTTACTCTCTTCCATAAATTAATTTTCTTAACTGGACCTTTATAATGTTAAATCATTTATTGTAGTACTCATGTGATACTATTATGCTTTTGAGATGTGCTTTTATACATGAACTATTCATTGTTTTGAATCCTTGAGATATTTGATTGTCATCCAACTACTATCTGGCAGAAGCAAAAGTTGTATGTGTAAAATGAAAATTTTAACATTGATAACTCAGCTTGAATGTCACTCAATAGAGAAATAAGAAGTGTCCTTGCTATCTCTCCCTCAGGAGCTGGAGGAGTTGGTGAAAGAGAAGGAAAGAGAGGTGGAGAAGGTGGAAGAGCGAGGCTGTGCTCTCATACAGAGCAAGAAGGAAGAGGCATGCGCTGTCGTCATGGAAGCACTACAGGGCCTCAATCACACATGGGCTAACCTGGACCACCTGGTTGGTTTCACACTGTTATGGTGTCCGTGTTCTTTAACTATTGTTATAACATTGTTATGACATCACGTCATATGACAACTAATCATGTTTTTAGAGTTGTGGGCTTTAGGAAGTACCATCACAGGCAGAGGGTTGCATGTTTATATCAAATGCAAGACACTATTTTTGTGCAATTTAGCTCTAATCCCCTCAAGAAATACTGAATACACAATGTAAGCTATGTCAGAGCTATTAAGTAATTTAACAGCAGTGCAGTCAAGTCAGCTGTAGCATGGCATGGGCTTTTTCAGTTACATGATGTAAATGAGATTGTCCTGGTTCCATAACCAAACATTACTTTTTGCCTATTTTCTGTGAACTCCAGATTGGACAGCTGAAGATAAGTTTGAAGTCTGTGCTGGACCAGTGGAATGTGTACAAGAGGGCTTCTGAGGAGATCAATGGCTATCTGACGGAGGGGAGATACTCTGTGTCTCGATTCCGTCTCCTCACCGGCTCCCTGGAGGCTGTTGAGGTCCAAGTAGAGAACCTGCAGGTACAATGTCAGATATTAACACATAATAAATAGACACATGTAACACATACACTAATTGCCTTCACAGAGCTTGTTTTTAAATACAATATATAGAAAATTTCAACTTTTAGTAGGCCAAGAGCCTGCCCTAAGATGAAAGGCAATCCTTTGTGTCTTTATGTGTGTGTGTGTATGTGTGTGTATTGACCATGCTATATCTATGTAGAACTTGCAGGAAGAGCTGGAAAAGCAGGAGAGCAGTCTTAGGAGGTTTGGCTCAGTGACGCACCAGCTGCTGAAGGAGTGTCACCCGTCTGTCGCTGACGCCCTCAACAGCACTCTCAAGGACGTTAACATGAGGTGAGCTCATCCTGGAAGCCCTTCCAGGAGCAGGTCCACCCAAACGCCTGCACACATGATTAATATAGCAGAGATGGTCTAAGATTAGATTTCCCTTAGCCTTGCATATGCCCATTTTACACCTATAAACGTTTAGCCTCATGAAAGTAGAGCACCTCAGAGCAAAAAACTTGCACACTTTTGTGATGCAAGCAATATTTTCTACCCAAATACACAACCCTGTGAAGGCAAGTTAAAGGCAAGTGTGTCAAATACACACACACCGCGAACCATATTGTGAGAGTCTGACCAGTGTCTATACTACTACATCTTTGGCATGGCAATTGCTGCTACTGTAAATGTTGCTGTAAGGCGAGAGTGTGTTTATTCATTTCAAGAGCTGACCATCTGGGTCTGAAGACTAGATTTCCCCTGTCTGAATCCTAACCCTATTTAATCTGAGCTAAAATACAAAATGTTCCTACTCTGGATCACCCAAACACTTCTGAGGAATCAGTGGGCTTATTACAACAAGGCCGGTGTATTGCTTCTTTAGGCTGACTTGGTAGATGTGCTGGTACATGTTTCTTATCCAGCTGTGTAAGTGGACAGTCTGTAAGGCATGTAAGTTACTCTGGATGAGAGTGTCTGCTCTATGCCTGAAGTGTAATGTAATGTAAGTGCGCAGGAAATAACATGCCATTTGGTTTCAGGTGGAACAGTCTGTTAGAAGAAATGGCCGAGCAGCTTAAGAGCAGCAAGGCCCTGCTCCAGCTATGGCAGCGCTACAAGGAGCTCTACAGTCAGAGCGCCAAAAGTGTCCAGAAGCAAGAGGAGAGGGCTGACCGGCTGCTCAAGACCGCCTCCAATAAGTACATTGCTGATGAGGAGGTGTCTGCCTGGATACAGGACTGTAGTGTGAGTTGCAGAGGGCAGAGAGATTTCTGGAGTTCCTGTGTGTATGTGTGTGTGTGTGTCTAATCATGAGTGTGTGTGCACATTAATTGTCTGTATACTGTGTGTATGTTTGTCTGTGTTTATCTGAATGCATGTTCATGGTCAGCGTTTCTGTTTGTGGGATCATTGCCAGCTCAACTCCCAGTGCAGCACTGTTTCTGCAGCACACACTGTAGTAGCACGGACTCAGTGTGCTTTTCACAATCGAGAGGCGAGATTTACTTTGGTGAGCTTCTCAGAACACCTCAGACCTCTCTTCTATGTGCATCAGACCATGCCTTGTATTATTAGAATCTGTGGAAATTCATTCCTCATTTCAAACATGTTTAAACAAAGTGTTACAAAATAAATGTTACTTTTCAGATCAAGAGCAAGAGTTTTAAAGTTTTTAGCAGTTTTGCTATGATTGTCATGGCTAGCGGGATCTGTTAAAGCAAATCTCTGTAAAATAGTGAAAAGAATAGTGGATCCACATGTGAGGTCAAGCAAACGCTCTCCCTTTTTTTAGCATGTGCCAAGCACATACAATGCAGCTGTCCTCTTTTAGGAGCCAAATTACACACACTGTATGGACCTGAATAGAGGCTCTGCACTCTTTGTAAAGGTCTTTTCAAAGCACTGTGCTGTGCAGTCAAGGAGTTTCTGATTTGTAGCCCGCTGGTTACTCGGTGAACCGAGCAGTCCGGCAGTTAGTGACAGCTGGCACCATCTGGGTCCCTTAAACTTTAGCCTTTTCCCTTACTACTCTTCTCTTCACTCACTTTCAGGCTGGATTCCATTATTTGGATGGATATTTTAATTTTTTATTTTTTAGGGAAATTACAATGGAAGTAAAGAATTCAACTGAACTGTTAAATTGCCATCATTTTTATAATTTTGTAGAGTAACATGAAATTAATAGAAGAAAAAAGTTTGTCATTTTATGTTCCATTAGTGTTATTACGGATGGTTGGTGTGGTCATTGTTGATTGTAGTTGTGTTTGTCGTCGGACAGGAGCTGCTGAGGACACAGAAGACGGTGCAGGACTCACTGCAGGTGCTGTATGAGCTGGGAGAGCAGCTGAAGCTCCAGGTTGATGCGTCTGCTGTTGGTGCTATACAGTCAGACCGACTGTCCCTTACACAGCGCCTAGGAGTGGTGGAGCAGGCCCTGACCAGGCAGCAAGCCATGCTGCAGGTAGGCTAACCCCCTCCTCCCAATATCCCCCATCTATACCCTCAAGTTCCTGTTAATTCCCCATGCATAATTTGCCAGGTATTCCTGTGCTTATTAAAAAAAACATGTCCTTTAATCAGGAGGTGATGGAACTATATTGAAATGGTCATTGTGGTGTCGGTCCCTCTCTCCCAGGCTGGAGTTCATGACTTTGAGACCTTCAGTGAGCAGCTGGAGTCACTGAACTGCTGGGTCCTGGAGGCAGAGGAGCTCCTGAAGGGACAGGACCCCAGCCGCTCGTCAGACCTGTCTGTCATTCAGGACCGCATGGAGGAGCTCAAGGTAATTCAGCCATCAGCTTGATGTAGCATGTTGAGAACTTAGGGACCTGGAGAAAGACAGACAAGCTAAACTGCAACATGCTCCACCTCCCAGGCCCAGATGCTGAAGTTCAGCAGCATGTCACCTGATCTGGAGCGCTTGAATGAACTGGGCTACAGGCTCCCGCTCAATGACAAGGAGATCAAACTCATGCAGAACCTCAACAGGACTTGGTCCACCACATCTGCCCAGACAACTGAGAGGTTCAGGTAGGAATGTGCTGAGGAGCTCTCAGACACAGTTAATGCACTGTTAGCACACTTTCTCTCCCTGCTTAACCATAGAGGTCTGCTTGCTCCTATTTACTGCTGGTTGCAGGAGCACAAGGTGCAATATTCACTGGCATTGTTGTATTGTTTTTTTTTTCATTTGTTGGCCAAATTGAGGTGATTTATAAATGAATTATAATCTCTCTCAGATTTAACAGTGTATTATTTCTACATTTTTTCCCTAATTCTTCCCTGGTTTCAAGTAAACTCCCAAAAAATGAGTTTAATATTTTATCCAAAAAATCTTTGATTTCTTCACCATGGACTCACCTTTGCTTTTCCATGAAAGTTTAAATCTTGTTGAGCATTTGACCTGTTTTGGATCAACAATGACAGGAGTAGAACTGAACTTGCATGTTTTTGTTCTTACAAAAACATTGTTATGTATGCCATTGTGTCACTGTCATCAAACTAACATAAGTTGTATGCAGTGTCAGTAGAGTAGGGTTGTGTTTATGTTGTTATTGTTTTTTGCAGCAAGCTACAGGCCTTTCTGCTTCAGCAACAGACCTTCCTGGAGAAGTGCGAGACATGGATGGAGTTCCTGGTCCAGACAGAGGAAAAGCTTGCATCAGAGATTTCCGGAAACTTCCAGAGTCTGCTGGAACAACAGAGGGCACATGAGGTAGGTGGGATGTATCCAGGGCATGACTGCCAGTCTTTCCTAGATAAATAAAAAAAAGTTTATTGCAATTTTTAGAAAATATAACAAAGGATGTCTGTCAAGTAAGAAAGGAATCTGTTAAATGTTTTTCAAAAATAAGATTGAGTCTTATCCATTACTGCAGTATTTCTTTTGCACTATGACAACACCTTACACATATGTCTGTGTATGTTCGATTCAACTCAGTTATGCTCTATAGACAGGACAACCGTAGCAATGTTGCCAAAGTAAATGTTTCTGTGCATGCTCTGTGCAGCTGTTCCAGGCAGAGATGTTCAGCCGGCAACAGATCCTTCACTCCATCATCAGTGACGGGCAAAGACTGCTGGAGCAGGGACAGGTGGACGACAGGTAACCTATGGCAACTAGGTTTTTAACATCAGAACATCTGGGAATCACTCTTGAGGTGTCCACTGACATATACTGTGGTTATGTTTTTTCCCTGCGCAAGCCCAGCTTAAACTCTTGCGAGGAAGTTGATGTCTTCCACAGTAAATTTGAGGCTAATGTCATAAGTGCCTTGTGACTTTAAGCCTGATTGAATTAAGAAATTGTTGAGGTATGATAAAATTCAACGGTGTGGAGTTTCTGCAGTTCCTGCATTCTTCCCTGCTTCTCCTTTCCTCCCTCCTGCAGGGACGAGTTTAACCTGAAGCTGGCGCTGCTGAGTAACCAGTGGCAGGGTGTGGTGCGGCGAGCCCAGCAGAGGCGGGGCATTATCGACAGCCTGATCCGGCAATGGCAGCGCTACCGGGAGATGGCAGAGAAACTACGCAAGTGGCTGGTGGAGGTGTCAAACCAGGCTGAGGTCATCCAGGAGGGGGCGCCAGTGCCCCTTCAGCAGGCCCGAACCATGCTGGACGAGGTTCAGGTGCGTATGTAGCAAAATGCAGTGCTGAGCAAAACATATCAGAGAAATACACCTGAAACAGGCAACAGAGAATTTAATAACACCTCCACTATACTTATGCACAAAGAAGATCATCATCTGTGATTTCCAGAAAATAATATTACATTTCAAGGAAGGTTTCAATAAACATGTCACAAAAATTGATGCACAGGATTGATTGAGATTAACTTCAGTGTAAACCTCATGATGACACCACAACTTCTGAAATGGCAAATCTATCCTCCAAGCCCAAGGGATTCCAACAACAAAAAAACAGATTCTTTTTTGTCTTTACTCAGCTCTTAATCGATCAAATAAAGAAGTTAAGTAAACAATTAAATAATCTCAAGTTCTGTATAGTTTTAGAGCAAACAAAAACATTCAGACCCAAATGAACCTTCAGAACTTGGATAGTGAATTCCAGGGTGTTTGTGCATACTTGTGTGTGCCTCATTGAAAGCTGCCCCCTACTGACCAGACCATGCCATTGCAGCTGAAGGAGAAGGTGCTGCAGAGGCAGCATGGCAGTTACATCCTGACGGTGGATGCCGGAAGGCAGCTGCTGCTTAGCGCTGACAGCAGGGCTGAGACTGCTCTGCACACCGAGCTCACCAACATCCAGGAGCGCTGGAGGCACGCCAACATCCGCCTGGAAGAGCAGAAGAGGGAGCTGGTCACTCTGCTCAAGGTACAGAGCTGCTCAAACCACACCCTCCTCAAGCTATAGATCTAAATCTGCATCATTTGTACACAGATACTACTCAATTCCTCTAAAAATCTGTAATTGAAGAATTGCAGACATATGCAAGAAAACCAGCAACCCCCCCCCCCATTTTATGAAAGTACAGCATATTTAGCATTTCAGATCAAATGTAAGTCTGTTTATCCATTTCCATTGAGAGTTTTGATTATATTTTTGAACATTTCTGAAATTCCGCTGTAACAGCTTTCTGGATGTAGGGACCCAAAACTGTACACTGTATACTAGTTTTAAATGAGGTGTTTGAATTGCTCTAATACTATGAGTAGAGTTGGAGTAATAGTGGCAGGGGTTGCATTTGTAGTAGGAGTGTTGCTGGTGGAAACATAATAAATATAAGGCACAGATCATTAGCAAACATAATGCTGAATTCACAAACAAATTGCATTAACTATATACTTGAATTAAATTTCCACAATTAAATTTTATTGTTGTGAAAACAGACAATTTTAAAATAGTTTGAGTTAAAACCTAGAGAGCAGTAATTACATGAAAAATATCCTGAGGGAAATGGTTCTGTTACAAGCGATGAGTGAATTAAATGCATCTCATTGACAAAAACACTCATTAATTTAACCGCTTAAGTGAGTATTCTACCAACCGTATGTGTTTCTGCTCGGGTGTTATTCTGCAGAGCATTGATCACTCTGGGGATGTGTATAATTGAGGCCTTTCAGAGCAATCTCTGCTGGTCTTTGCCTTCACCCTTCAGCACTATCACACAGACATTCACAGATTGTTTACAGACCTGTGTACCCCTGCTCTTAAATCTCACATGTGATTCCCAGAGGAAGTATGGAAATAGGTCAGCCCTAGACCCTGGAGAGAGGCAGGAACTGTGGCTCAAAACCTGTAAAAAAACAACCATTAAGAGTCTGGGGCTGCCCATAACTTATTAAAATGATATCCCCTTAATATGAAGCTAAATATTTTAAAATATCTACAGGTTTGGTTAGCCACCTATCTTTTATGAATGTAGTTAAGTCTTGCAGTATTTGGATATGATTGCTTGTTTAGTTGGTACTATGGAGGGAGTTCATCAGAATGTCAACTGAGTGCACATTTCACCCAGAAGCAATGGGAAGCAGAGGCTAGTGATGCCACAATGAGACTTCATGACACCAGTTTGTACAGATACTAAATAATGGAGCCAGAGAGTCTCATAAAACCCAAGAGATTTAAGTGTATGAATTATTTATCTTATCCCAAGTGCATCTACTGGAAAAATCAATCAAAATAAAAACATCATTTACAAGTATAAGGAATGGAAACAGGCATAAAAATCTCATTGAGCCCTGTGCCTGTGTTCTGATGTCACATTAGTGTGTGACGGGTTTAACGAGCCAGGCGCTGGGACAGGGCAGTCAGTCGTGAGGAATAAGCTGAAGAGAGCAGAGAATTTATAGCCGGGAGAGAGCTGAGCTGTTTTTAAAGGAGAGGAGGTGGGTGAAGGAGTGTCCAGTGTTTCCCATCACAACTGTGGGGGGTCACATTGTGGTGCCGTCTCTGCAGCCTGAGCGTTTATTGCTCACTCCAGCGTTATCAAGACCAGGGCAGGAGCGACGGTCAGACGTGAATGCGTCAGAGACAGTGCTGCAGCAGTGGAGGGACCGCTCTGCGCTTGCAGGTTTCCTGTAACCACGCATTTGTGTGTGTGTCTGTGTGTGTGTGTTTGCTTGTGCTGCATCCTCAGGACTGGGAGAGGTGTGAGAAGGGAATCGGTGGATCGCTGGAGAAGCTGCGGGCCTTTAAGCGGAAGCTCTCCCTGCCCCTTCCAGAGCACCACGAGGAGCTGCACTCAGAACAGATCCGCTGCAAGGTAAACACTGGGGGCCTGCTGCGCCACACTGCACCGCTCTCCTTTTCCCTACCCTCTCCTCCTCCCGCTCTGCCTCTTTTCTGTCCTGCTGCACCTCTCCTCCTCCCCACAGTTATACTCCTGACGTATCTCTCCATCTCTGCATCTTGTTTTAACCCTGCTGTACACCACACATTCTCTCCAACTTGAGATTTTTGATATAGCATCACACACTGCAGTTCACATTTTATAGCTGTGAATGTCATTCTGCCAGCGTTGAGTTGTGTAGAGAAATATTGGTTGATTTAATTTAACTCACTCATTATTTAGTGCTTGTGTTGCTTTTTATTACCTTTTGTATACAACCAAAACAAACAAACATGAGATGCTGCTGACTTAAAATGTGAATGGTGTTACTCAACCCAAGGTCAGCCCTGCTTTTAATTGGGATAAGACAGCCAAAGTAAGGAAATCATCCTCAGATGATCAGATTACTGTAAATGAGTCACGTGCTGCACAGCGCTCGGTTCAGAGGGGAGAGGTGGAATAGCAGAGCTGTGCAGAGTCATCTTCTGACAGCAGCGTCCCTCAGAGGAGGCGTTACATAACAGCACTGCCCGCCTCTCCGAGCCACACATCAGAAACGCGAGCTGCAAAGCTGCTCTCAGCAGGTCGCTGCTCACAGCAAACTAAAAGCCACTTGTCAGAAATACAAAGAGCGCCCATCCAGCTGTCAGCTCCACGTTACCAAACATGATGGACTGCCTGAGGTATGCAACCTCAACCAGCTTCTCACCTGCCTGCAGCTGCCTCTTTTAGTGGAATTCACTGCATGTTATCAACAAGAGAAATCATCACAATAATTATGCCATACTTTTACTTTTATTCAGAATTCTGGAATTCTGCTTTGAAAGCCCACCTGATTTACACCTGATTTACACCGGGCCTTAAAAAAATGGTGCTTTGTACATTTGAGTACACTTCTTTCTCCTGTTTCAATATGTAAGTCAGTGTTTGGAGCAGGACCAGACTGGTTTAGGCTTGGCCGTGTTCCAATGTTAAGGGCTGTCCTTTCTCCCATGTACAGGAGTTGGAGAACACGTTTGATGGGTGGACGGAAGACCTGTCGCACCTGGTCCATCTGAAGGAGTCCCTGTCCAGCTACATTAGTGCTGATGACCTGTCTGTCCTGCAGGAGCGCATCGAGCTCTTGCAGAGGCAGTGGGAGGAAATCTGCCACCAGGTATGCCCCACCCCCAAAATGCACATTGATGGCACAATCTTACTTTTGGTTTACTTTCAATGTATGTGTTTGTGTGTTTTAGTGTGTACATGTTAGTGTGGGCTCGTGTGTGTGTGCTTGGGGTGCGTTTGAGTGTTGGTGTGCACATATACATACTGGAAATGCGTACAATACTGTGGAATAATGCATGGTAGTAACTTGTAAAACTTAAATACAGTTTCAGCCACATAGCTCAGTGAAGACACCATTACAGTCTGTATTCACAGTAATGTGCTTACTTTGGCACAGTGGGTCAGAATCTAAGCCTCTGTCAAACTGATGGGATTGCTGTCTACATGTAAGCAGAAGACCACAGGCTGTGATGTGTCCCTGTTAGGCTGCATTGCTACTCAGTGGTTTTTGAGCCCTTTCTAAATATGTAGAGTTCACATACAAACATTTCCCATATTTGACAGATTTTAATTATTAAGATATTTGCAAGAGTTTCTTATTATCATTTATATTACTGTCACATTCAGTGAATAATATAAATGTATTGTTAAACAGTGCTGGAGCAGTCATGTTGTAACATACCAGTATAATATTTAATATGATTATGTAGAATTCTAGTGGGAAATAGACTCACTCTCACTCCTTCCTTTAGGTTCAACAGACAGTAACTGAACTGCTGTGTGTTTAAGCAATGCAGTTACATTACATTATCATCATTTAGCTGACGCTTTTATCCAAAGCAATTTACAGATGATTAGGCTAGCCAAGGGCCAATTCCCCCTGGGAGCAATGTGGGGTTAAGGGCCTTGCTCAAGGGCCCAACAGCAATGGTGTTCTTACTGTGGCTGAACTGGAACCACCAACCTCAGGGGTCCCAGTCATTTACCTTAGCCACTAGACTACAGGCTGCCCAGTTGAGCAGATACTGAGATAGATCATAGAGAATGAGATGGGCAGTAGAGCACAGTTTATTTTCATGACACTGCAGACATTCCTGAGTGAGGCAGGGGGTTGATGTAGTTGCTTAACTGCATTTGGAGTTGACCTTCAGTTGTAGAAATTATTTTGACTGTTGTCTCCAGTGGGTGTAAAGTAGCAGGCTAGAGTTTTACATAATAAGTGGTTTGCTTCTGTTTGACCACAAGGATTGAATACTTGAACATTTATAGGCTATCAGAAATGTAATTTTACCCTGCATTGTTTTAGTATAATTATAGTGGTTACAAGCTTTATACAGTAATTGCCATTTAAAATTTATGGTCTCTGAATATTGTAATTTACTTCTCTAATGTATGTTTACCCTGTTGTACTGGATAATGTGTGGTTATCCCTTTTTAATTTAATTTTTCACCTTCCTCTGCGTCTTCCTCCTTTTTGATTGCTGTATCTATGGATCCCCCTTTCTGTACATCTCTTTGTGTTTGTATTTCTCTGTTCCTCACTCTCATTCACTCCACTTTTCTCTCTTCCTCTCTGTTTTTACCTTCTTCCCTCCTCTGTCTCCCTCTTGGACTGTTTCCCACCCTCTCTCTCTGTCCCTCTCCATCCCTTTCTTTCTTCCCCCTCTATTTCCCGTGCCATGTCTTTGCCCTCTCCTTATTTCATTAATCTCTTACTTCCTCCTTCTAACTCTCTCTCTCTCTCTCTCTCTCTCTCTCTCCAGCTCTCCCTCCGCAGGCAGCAGGTGAGCGAGAAGCTAAATGAGTGGGCGGTCTTTAATGAGAAGAACAAGGAGCTATGTGAGTGGCTTACCCAAATGGAGAGCAAAGTGTCCCAAAATGGAGACATCAGCATTGAGGAGATGATTGAGAAGCTTCGCAAGGTAAAGAAAAAACTCAAACACACCACAGTGTGTGTTAAGTATAACTGCTACTGTGATTTCTCTTTTGGTAGCTGGTATCCTCCTCATTGTGACAGTGTGAAATAATACAAAATATCAACAGTATTTCAAATAAATGAATTACTCAAAGTGAAGGTCAAGGTGCCATTGTGGTTAGATTTAACACACCCACCCCCTGGACTGAAATGAGGGTAACCGATTCTTAACCCCTACACTCACAAGGACCCATACATTTTTTTGTTTTTATTCAAAAGCATCTGTGTTTCATGCCAGCAGTAAGAATATTCCCAGAACATCTGTGTTTTGTCATTAAACTGTACTAGCACAAAGTGTGCATGAGATCATACAGTACATTTATCCTTAACAAAACAGATGTTAGCAGCATGATAATAAAACCACAATCAGCTGATGATCCTTTCTTCTGTCTACCTAAGTGTATTTATCTGTGTTCTGCATTGAGGGTCATACTTGATTTTTGGACTCATTCTGGTTCAAACTCAGCAGTTGGCTGTATCTCCCTCTGAATTGGATTCAGACCAATGCCCCTGTGCTAAACCTGTGGGAGTTTTGGTCCAGTCTAACCTTTGCCCTCTTACCCGGCCCTTGTGCAGGACTATCAGGAGGAGATTGCCATGGCTGAGGAGAACAAGCTGCAGCTGCAGCAGATGGGCGAGCGCCTGGCCAAGGCCAGCCATGAGAGCAAGGCCTCAGAGATCCAGTACAAGTTGAGCAAAGTTAGCGAGCGTTGGCAGCACCTGCTGGACCTCATTGGAGCCAGGTGAGCTGAGCCCACAGGAACCAGAATCGCCCCACTTAGACTGAGCTGAACCTGTGGCAGCCTTTTACCCCTGGTCCCAAAACGACTGCCTTTGTTGTAGCTACACTTAACTTTTAGTTTCACTGAGTGGTAGAAAGGGCCAATTGACTTTGATAACAGCTCTCAACAGCACAATGCCTGTTGGTTCAGCACTCACTTTTAGACCAGCACATCAATTGTGGGAGTTTTATTGATGGACCGAACAGCCACGCCCCCTCACTGGAATTTGGCTCACTCTGCTCTGGAACACCCTTACACCAGAAGGCAATTCACACAAATGCACAAAATGAGTGTCAGTGTGTGTAGGCAGTGTGATTGGGAAGTGAATTTGGACTGGGCTGTAGACTCCACTGAGCATTAATGCCCAACCTCAATTATCCCATGAGGGACTTTAAAGGAATATTTAACATCTCATTACTTACCCTGGGTTGAATGTGAGCCAATTAAGCATGCCTAACAACCTTAAACATATCTATGTGATCATTATAATAATTATAAATCACTATTAGCATTTTTATAAGATTGTTTTGCAATAATGTGTTTGCAGTAAAGACATCCTCTCTGTAAAAATATTTATAGCAATGAGTTGTGAAATATGATTTCTGTGATAAGAAAATGCATGTAATATCACTTCAAATAATCATTTAAATAATAAGTTTCTCTATTATGTGTCAACATGTGAAATCAGCCCATGGTAGTATTTTAGTTACAAATATTTAACTTCAGATGGTTAATATCAGACTTGAGAATCAGGATTGGCACTTAGCTAGTGTGTTAAAGCAGATCATTTTACAACTATGGTACAGTACTCTGTATGTCAGGACACCTATGGTGTTCGAGCACTCTTGAAGTACACTGTGCACAATACTGGGGGTTTCAGGGTGTGGTGGTTAAAAAAGTTGTTTATTAACCAGAATATAAATTAAAATTGGGGCCCTCCAGTTTTACCCTTGAGCAAAGCCCTCATATCTGGAGAGTTAATGAGGTGAATATCACACTGCACTGGCCATAGTGGGCTTGCTAAAAGCATTTTCTTTTCAGAAGCATAGAGGAGCCTGAATAATTTAAGAGCTGTTCCAGCAGGACTTGTGAATAAAATAGTGAGCTGCAACATGTCATGAAACCGTGGTCTTCTGTCAGAAAGACAGGGGGAGTGGATGCTGTAGGGAGAGTAACAGTAGAGGGAGTGAGAGAGGGGGACAGAGGTGTGGAATCATGTGGTGTATTGAGGATAAAAGAGGGATCTGCAGCTATACTGGGCTATGCAACTCATACTTTCTCTAAGATGCCCCCACACAATGTTATCTTGTGTATAAGATATATAATGTAAGATATATAATGAGGTATAATGTTGTCTTGTAAGTAGAAATAGGTCTTTCCTAAGGCCTGGTGTCTGTATGGCACAGATCTAACTGGGCAGTGGGGGAGGCTGGGGGAGGGAGGAGGAGGATGGGGGAGGGGGGTGCACACAGTCACAGCTGCAGCCTCTTGTTAAAGACAGAGACCATTCTCACAGTCAAACAGCAACAGGGTCTGGGAAACCTCTTCGGTCGGGGACGGCTTGTTTTTACGTCTTGAGCTGCAGAGGCAGCTGCTATAGAGGGCCGTTTGGTGTTCTCGTTGTGCCGCGTACAGCAGGATCTCTGTCTCTGCTCCAGCAGCAGTGCTGACATTCCAGGGTGGACACATTCTCGCTGGCACATGCTAATGACTGTGAGTTTTATTTAGCAACATGAGCACTTGTCACTCGCAGGCAGTGTCCAATAACATTTGCTTTTGAGTCTCTGTTGACAAGTCACTCTTGTAGCTTCCTCCCCACTCTAAACGGGGTTGCTGTGTTTGCAGAGGGAAAGTTTTCTTGTTGTTGTAAAGTGAGAGGAGAGTCAGAGCATTGTGTTCTTTCAGACTGCAGAGAGTTTGGTAGTTGAATCCCCATGGTGCTGGATTTTGGAAGAGATAATATGGCAGAATGCCCCAGCGAAGACTCCGAGCTTCCTGATTGTGACTGTGATGTCAACAGGCAGGCAAATCTCTAAAGTTTAAGGGGCGGTGAAGTTGTTGCTGTTGTTGTTGCTGCTGCTGTTTTTCAATTGTACTTGTGTTAAGTTGTGGGTTCATCAAGCTGTTTGGATTTGCAGTTGGGTTTCTGGGACATTGTTTCTCAATTCAATAGATTATATATGAGTAAAGTGGCTTTAGTGCATTTGTTGTTTTCTTGTACTGTGTCTCCGGGGCCACATGTGGGAAGCCTCTGTTTGTTGTTTAGAGAATTTAATGGGAACCTCAAAAGTCCACACAAATACAAAAATTTTAAAACTATTTATTATTATTAGTTATTTAATACTATCAGCTACTTCTTGGCAATTACTTTAAAAATCTTGGGGTAATAGTTCTTATGTGGAAAAAGTTTTGAGATGAATATGGCATTTATTTGTACCATATTGAACAATATTACCAATATATCAGGTATTGCCACTTTAATTCCATGTATGTACTTTTGTTTTGTTATATGATTTTAATCATATATCTTTAAAATATATCTTGAAAATATATTGTGTGAGGAAAATGTCAGTTATTGATGGCCTTGAAGTATGAGTTTTTTATTTTACTTGTTCTTCAGTGTATATTTTTAGATACCTCTTTTTAACAATGAGGGTAGATATAATCAGCAAAGTCCATTCAATGAGTCACTTTGCCGTTGTAATGTATTATGATGTAGAATAGTGTTGATGTTAAGAATGAACACAGCACCAAAACATTGTGGTCTTGGCGTGGGTCAAGAGTGACATTGGATACTGTGGAATTTCCCTTTTTTTGCAGGCAGGCTTTTTACAACCACTGAGCCACCTGACTGTGCTGTGTCTGTGCTGTAGCTGTTTCCAAACTTGTACCGATATTCTAAATCCATCCTCTCGTCACACTCTCCAAACTTCATTAGAAAGTCATAACGGTCATCTGTGGAATGTGAACAATGGCCATTCTCTCTCAGGCTCAAATGCACAATGTTTCACTTAAAGTGTACTAACTCAGCTCCATGTAATGTGAGCACATGTGGTCTATTTATGCATGTATGTAGTTTGTTTTTGTAGTTTGTGCAGAGATTTCACCTTCCTTGTTAATCTGTTACACTCATTCTGCTGCACAAAATGGCTGCTAGTCATGATTTTGAAACTGACACAACAGCTTATTCAAAATACTCCTTTTAAAATATCAAGAATATTTAACAAATGCGTAACCAGTTTTAAACTCATGGTTCATATTCCTCAGTCTAAACAATAATGGCTCGATGTCTTACGTTTTGCTCAAATAGTTTCTTGTCTCATAAAATGTATTTGGTTTGGTGGATAAGATAGTTAAATGCTGTTTGAAAAATAAGCTATTGCTAAATACTCAGAAATGTTTTCATAGTACTGCAAAAGCTCTGCATCTTCAGAGGTCCTGAATGTGTCCATTTAGCAGTAATATGATAAATAGAAAAGCAGTTCAATTCAAGTTGATAGTCAAGGCCAAAGTGATCAGTTACAATTTGCTGATTTATGAGGGGTTCCTGTATTTTTGTAACTTAAATTGCTAGGAAAAGAAAAGTTATGTTGTTAGTATAAGGAATAAAAAGATGTTCAGTAATGACTGCAGTTCAGGATTCCCTATAACGCAGCCTGTCTGAAATCTGAGAGTTGTCATTCTAATTATACCTCTTAGCCATATGATATTAATAATTGGGGAAGAGCTGTGAATCTTGGTTGGTGGCTTTGCTGCATGGTCGTCTTGTATAGTTTCCAGCATATATAGTGTATACCTAAATATTATTCAGATGTATATGTGATGCAACTTTCTGTATATTGATCTATTGAGCTATCTGTGTAAACACCTGTTGATCCATAGAAAGATATGCAGCCACAGCATCAGTGTGTATACAGTGGAACTCAGCTGGCAGGATTTTTAATGTAAATACGCTCACCGGTCCCCAAGCTGTGGTACAGTAGGGGTGTGCTGGCTGTGGGCCGAGCCTCACGGAGCCCTTTCTGCCCTCTGTGACAGGGTGAAGAAGCTGCGCGAGACCCTGGTGGCTGTGCAGCAGCTGGATAAGAACATGAGCAGCCTGCGCTCCTGGCTGGCCCACATCGAGACCGAGCTGTCCCGCCCCATCGTCTATGACACCTGTGACTCCCAGGAGATCCAGAGGAAACTCAACCAGCAGCAGGTGGGAGGCGGACAGCACTTTGCAGCTCACATGCCCTTATGCTCACCCTGAAACACTCTCTTGGATAGTCAAACACACTCTCTAGCCATATGTATACAACCTCTTATATACATTCAGACAGAGAGACATACACCTCTTTAGGCTGCGCCTCTCCCCTCCCCTCCCTTGCTCTTTGTAATTGTGTAAAATAATGTCTATTTCTATTATTTGCTCTTAATGTGTGATTGTTTTTTAAACTAGGCTGTTTACTAGTCTGTAGTCTGTAGGGGAGTCCTGATCTATTCGATCACCTTGGCACTTGGGACTTTACTCCTCTCTAGGGTTATCTTTGCACTTTTTTTACTGTTCTTATGCACTTTGCTTTGTAAGTCGCTCTGGATAAGAGCGTCTAACAAATGCCCCTAATGTAATGTAATATACACACTCACGATCAAACTCTCTCTCTCTTACATACATACACAGAGACACATGCGGAGTTACTCACAAAGTTTCAAGACACACAAACTAACACAGTTACACTGATTCCAGTCCTCAAGCACACAAAGATGGGGAGAGATACAGTACTGTAGGGTATGGAGCAATAGTTTCGGGTGTACACTGTTTCTGAACTGCAGGCCACAAATACCATGCCAAGGCCAGTCATCCACTGACCTAGTTTTGCTGGACTGCTGTAATTAGATCTGGATTCTGATCCCAACCCTGACAAATCTAATTTCATCCTACAAGAAGACTGTTTGGAGGTAGCAAGGAAAAACAATTAGAAGATGTGTTTCTTGTGGTATGTAGCAAACGGTCAGTGCAGTTGTGTGAACGTAATTAGCACAAGTGCTATTAAGCTGACGCAGCACATACTATGCTTCATGTAGAGATGGGCTCCATTTGCAGTGTGCCTGTTATGCAGGAGAGGTTTTCCTTGGTGAATGGGTCATGTTCTAATGCTGTGGTGCAAGTTTTTTTTAGGGAGAAAATCAAATAAAGATGATTTATTATATTGGTGATTTGTCTGAGGTTGCCTTGCATTTCCAGATGGACATATACATGACTATGCTAGGTTAGCTGTGTGGGGTTGAATTTGTCAGACAGGAAGCAGCTCCCCCACCCATTTAACAATACGCCCTCCTCTCTCGCCCCACCTCCTTTCCCCCACAGGACCTCCAGCGGGACATTGAGAAGCACAGCACAGGCGTGGCCTCGGTGCTGAACCTGTGCGAGGTGCTGCTGCATGACTGCGATGCCTGCGCCACGGAGACGGAGTGTGACTCCATCCAGCAGGCCACGCGCGGCCTGGACCGCCGCTGGAGGAACATCTGCGCCATGTCCATGGAGAGGAGGCTCAAGTGAGTCACATGTGCGGTCCAGCCACACAAATCAGGGATGGATCCCCACGAATGCTGCAGAGGATTATTTTAGCAGTACCTAAACTGATATCCTGTGCACAGTTCATTTTTACTGAATATATTAAAGCATACTATTATGGCCCTTGTCAATGTTTGCTTGCTTGTAACAGACATATTGTTTCAATTATTAAGTTGTTGCATGTTGCTTCAGTATGGTCTGTATGGTGTGCATACAAAATATGACAATGGCTGGTATAAGTTTTGCTGAGATATATGCATTTTAATACTTTGTGAAGTGCAGCTTTAAACTGATTGGCTAGACAAAAGACCATCAAGTTCAGATCTCTAACATGGTAACATTTTGCAGAGTTTATTCAGCAGTTATTATTAGAGCTGTACCCAAATTGATAGCTTAGCTCTCACAATACCGGTTCCAGATCTCTTTTTTTGGTGGACTAGATTTTATATATGGGAAGGTGGTGGAGAGGGGTGGGGGGTGCAGTGAATGAACAGAGCACCTGCTGCAGTCTGTCTTTGCAAAAACTGGAGACCTGCCAACAACTGCTTCCCCTACTGCATTAGCTATAACTAGATTCCAGAGTGAGTTTGCTATGCTTTGAGTTAATATATGTTGAGCTGCAGCTTCCCCTATCCCACAATCCTCTGCATCCATTTCTACCTTATAATTGCAGAATTGAAGAGACTTGGAGATTATGGCAGAAGTTTCTGGATGACTTCTCGCGCTTCGAGGACTGGCTGAAGGCCTCAGAGAGGACAGCTGCCCTGCCCAACTCGTCAGGGGTGCTCTACACTGTAGCCAAAGAGGAGCTGAAGAAGTTTGAGGTACAGCTGCCACACATATTGCCGTGCTGACTCAGATCGGGTTACCAAAAACCAGTCCCAACCAGTCCTCCCCACACATAAGCACGAACACATTCCTCCAGCTATCTCTGTGGAGAGAGAGGCTCCGCGCTGGCTGCCCTGCTTGTGCCTGATTACGGCTGCCTGAAGTGGTCAGCGGGTACACTGAGCAGTGGAACTCAAAACATGATTGCGATTGTGTATTCTCAGAAAGCAAACATGAGGGGCCCTCGCTCCGTGATATGTCCCAACACTGAGAGAATCACAAACATCCGCTTTCCACTCAGAACTCTGCCAGAGTGTGTGTACATCTCTCCCGATCTGATTGAATTGGTAGATAGTGATATATTTTTACCATGGATTTTCTGACCATGTTCATTAAGATCAACAATAAAGACAACAAAATAAGCAGGCCTCTCAGAGCATTGAAATGCTGTACATAAACACTGTGAGCCACTTGTGGCTGTCTGACACGGTCATGGTTGACATACAGTCATCTAATGGCTGTCTGTGTGTGTAACAGGCCTTCCAGCGGCAGGTCCATGAGAGCCTTACCCAGCTGGAACTCATCAACAAGCAGTACCGGCGCCTGGCACGGGAGAACCGCACAGACTCATCCTGCCGCCTCCGTGAAATGGTGCATGATGGGAACCAGCGCTGGGACTACCTACAGAAGAGGGTGTCATCCATCCTGCGCAGGCTCAAGGTACCAGACAGGGTCTGCACACCCAAATAACACTGTGCTGTCACTTAGGGCAGCAGCAGTCTTTACTATTCTAGTATCTTATGCTGTAAGTTCTGTTGTGCAGCAGAAATGAGATCTTAATATACAATTATAATATGTGATATTTATTCAAAGAGTACAGTTTGCTGTAATTCTAGAATCAATTCAAGGATTTTTCCATAGTGGAAAAAAGATAATATAGATAATGAATATAATTAAGATTTTGCCATAACTGCCTGTTGAGGATTTAGGAAATACATTTTCCAGTATAGTGTATTATTAATAGTGAATATATGGATGAGTGTGTGATTTCAGATCCTGGTCATCCCAACCCCTGGGCTATTACTCTTTCCCACAGGCCAAATGTGAATTCTTGCCCTAGTGACCCTGTCCTCTGCTCCCCTGTGTGTTTGTTTAACACTCTGAGGAATTGTCTTCCTCTCAGTATAAACATGTCCTTATTAAAGGCCTTGGCAGTGCAGGCTAACTTTCTCTCATTCACCTTTTTTTGGGTTGTAATTGCATGGCCTGCCTTCATACTACAGAAAGTGGCATTGCGGTATTTATGGTTAACGTGTATTGGTATGTGTCAACACACAACCTGTATATTTATAGACTTGTGATAGATTAAATAAGATCCTGTAGTATGCATATATGTGTCCTCTATATATAGATGTGTGATGCACTTCCTGTCTCTTGTGGTACTTGCACACACACTAAAGAATTATGTGAAACACTTCCTGTATATAGTAGCAACTACACACGGTCTGTTCGTAAATGTCTGTGATTCCCTTCTTGTGTAGCACTTTATCACCCAGCGGGAGGAGTTTGAGACAGCCAGAGACAGTATTCTGGTGTGGCTCACTGAGATGGACCTTCAGCTGACCAACATTGAGCACTTCTCTGAGTGTGACGTCCAGGCCAAAATAAAACAGCTCAGGGTAAGATCCCTTCGCATCACGTTGTGGTGTCCATTGTGCGTGTTTCATTCTGGACAGGTTTTTTTAAATAAGCACTATGTCATTGGTGGTCATTTCAAGCTTTGTACATTAATTGTGTGTTTAGTTTAATTATTTCAGACTTAATATATGCATAATACTTTTTATATTCAGTTAAGTTCATGCCAATCATGGTTTTTGAACTGAGTTGAGTGAGAATTACAATTTAGTACCATATAGGTATTTTTACTCTGATCCGCTTTCAACACACCAGCCTTTCATTCCAATGTCTCTGCTCCCCTCCTGTTCCTCTGCTCCCCTCCTGACCCCCACCATGCAGGCATTCCAGCAGGAGATCTCCCTGAACACAGGCAAGATTGAGCACGTCTTCCACCAGGGGGAGGTGCTGATCGAGAAGAGCGAGCCACTGGATGCTGCCGTTATCGAGGAGGAGCTGGAGGAGCTGCAACGGTACTGCCAGGAGGTGTTTGGCCGCGTCGAGCGCTACTACAAGAAGCTGACACGCCTACCGGTAAACAACACTGAACTGCTGTTCACTTTACAAATGTGTCTATAGTCATGTGTTTTCTTATGTATGAAGTTCTTTGGTTTTATTTTTTCCCTTTTTTCTTTTTCTTTTATTGAATATTCTAGTTGCCATTGTTTTTTTCTTGGGTGAGATTAGCTATAAGCCCTTCTGGGTTTCTGGTTACCTCAACTACACAGATGTATTGTTATTAAATTCTTTTCTATGCTCACCTTTTCCTTTCTACTTGTGTGAAATAAATAAACTAAACTAAATTTATATGTTAAATGATGAATAACAATGAAAACCAACAGACCCTCTGCTACTCTGAGGATTAGCCAGCCATGCCATCTGTTAAATATATTAAATACAAAACAGGTTGTGTGCATTTTTTATTTTTAATGTTACAGTTTTGGAGCCTGATTATGTTTTGTATTATAGCAGAATGTGACACTTCATTTCAGTATACCTAGCTGTGAATCCTCATATTTGTTGTGGTTGATTACAATTTTATTACAATTAAAATTAATTACTGCACACTGACATGCCTGCACACACACACACACACACACACACACACACTGAGCTTGGGCCGGTTCTCTTTCTACAGCTGACAGATGATGAGCATGATGTGTCGGACCGGGAGCTGGACCTGGAAGAGGGCGGGGACCTGTCCAGCTTACAATGGAACGAGGGTACCAGCGACAGCCCCCTGTCACCTCTGCCCTCCTCCAGCCGCTCCACCTCCCTGGCTGCCCCGGCTCGGGTGGAGCGCTCTGGTAGGGACACACCCGCCAGTGTGGACTCCATCCCCCTGGAATGGGACCACGACTACGATCTGAGCCGTGGCCTGGGGTCAGAGACGGGGGACCAGTCCCAGGACGAAGGAGATGAGTTCCACAGACACGCCAGTGCTACCCTCTCAGGTCAGCACCAGGTCCACCCGCTGTTCACACATATATGACACTCCAAACACACACACCTACTACACTGACTATACACACCCCACTTACACTGCCAGCACCACCCTGTTAGGTCAATGCCAGCTCCCCAACTGCTTGGCCACACACTGCCTTTAAGATATACACACATACAAATACACATGCACACACACACAAACTCACATACATACAGCACCACAGTGTCAGGTTACTGCTGTGCCCACCTGCTTGTACAAACACCATAATTACACACACACACACACACACACACACACACACACACACACACACCATGTTCATACACACTCCAGCTCCCCAACTGCTTGGCCACACACTGCCTTTAAGATATACACACATACAAATACACATGCACACACACACAAACTCACATACATACAGCACCACAGTGTCAGGTTACTGCTGTGCCCACCTGCTTGTACAAACACCATAATTACACACACACACACACACACACACACACACACACACACACCATGTTCATACACACTCCATGCTTACATGCACACCATGCTTACTCCCATACCATGTACACCAGAGCACATCTGTCGTGTGTGAGGAAAACGCTCTTCATGAAGTTAGGACCGTGGTCTGTAATTCCGCCTTAAACATGTCTCATCCCTGTTATACTGCAGCTGGACAGCAGACCATCCCCTGGTTATGCCAAATCAAAGCGTTTGGATATTTCATATGTTAGGAACTCAACCAGTCCCACAGATCATATGTTGTGAAGCAGCTATTCTACCTTTAAGTAGCCCGAAAGATTTCTTTGTGTTGGTGTGGTGCTTTTTTAGAAGATTAACCAAAATTTGTGACCCAGTTGATCTTAAAACGTGGTTGACTGAGTTGTAGTTCAGTTACCATCCTTAATAGAGCTTATAGACAGCATAGAGTGGTAAGCAATATCATATGCTGGAATATGAACATGAATAGTATTACTGTAAAAAAACCCTTAACTTATGTTTAAAGAATTACTCCTGCAGTGACATTAGTTTGATTGTATTAGTGATGATTTATGTATCAGTACTGCTGTCCATAATGACACACTGATCCATCAGCTTGTCCGGACTGATCAGTGAATACATGTTAAATGTAACTGTAAAAGTCACAGCTGAGCTCTGTCCCCTCAACTGGAGTCAACCCCAGGTGGCGAGTTTAAATGTAGGCCATTACATGCTCCGTCAAACATTACTGTATTTCTCTCTTTCCAGATATAGTGATTCCTGAGAGCCCAGAGGCCTATGTAAAACTGACAGAAAATACACTGAGATCCTCCTCTGGTAGGCTATTGGCCACAGCATGCCCCACTTCAGGGACAATAACATTCACCTGCTCGCCCGTCCACCAATCACGTGGGCAGTGTCACACCATTGTCACGTCATGCTCACCATGTAGGGCACTTCAATTTTTTTTCACTGTCATGGTGAAATAAAAAGCACTAACCACCCCTTCTCCACCCCCTCTTTTAACCATTATTACAAAGTCACTTTTGATTAAAAAAGTTTATTATTATTTTTTATTTTAATAACTAATTATTGTTTGCCGTTCACTATGTCATGTCAAGGGGCTTTATGATCTACATTCCATGTGTGGCTCTGAGACTGACTGGAGCCCACTTTGAGCAGTGGAGAGGAGCTTGCCCATTCGTACCTGCATGTTTTTGGGCTCCGTCATCTCCAGATCACACATCACTGCTAAACACACAGCAACCCTGCCACCACCCCGGCGTTGTCAACTAATCTGTGATCCTGCACCCTGTTATGGCTGACACCCCTCAAAGCTTTAATTTTTGGCTGGATTCCCTGCTGGGGTACCCCTTCTCTCCAAGGCCAGAGAAGCAGTGTTCCCTTTGGACTGAAGAACACTGGCCCCATGTAGAATGACAGGTTGTGTACCCTATAATCCAAGGGAACCCATCACTAAACCCATCGCTGCTTGTGGCTGCCCTCAAGTACTTAAGTGTTTGCAAAGGCCGGAGCTGTTCCTCTCAGAAGTGCTGTCACACGTAGGTGAAATTGGTGAAATGTGTTTGAAGGTGCTTCACTGTCTCTCTCCACAGCGGAGCCGGGCTCCCTGGAGTCTCACATCCGGCAGCTTGACAAAACCCTGGACTCCGGCCGATTCCACCTACAGCAGTCTGAGGGCGTGGTCCGGAGCCCCACGCCCACCAGCTCAGAGCTGGATGGCAACTACATGGGCTATGTGAGTACAGCCTCTCGGACCTCTGGGTGAAACTCTGCTGTAGCTCTACCATACAGTCTGAGCCTAGTGTGTAAAGCAGGATGCTGCAACTCTTCAATGCAGGTTGAGTATTTTTGGCATTAAGCAATGTGCTGTAGCTCACCTGCACATGCTGTCTTTTTTGAGTAAAGCTGAGTGCTGTAGGTCTACTAAAAACTGTCAGTTCTGTGTACTTAGCTGTGTGTTTAAGCTTTGTGCATAGACTTAACTCTCGCTCTAGACCAGTGTGCTGAGCTGTGTGTTGAGCAGTGCGAAGTGATTGTAATGTTGTTCTAAGTCTGGTCTTTTGAACTGTGTATCATGACTTGGTGTGAAAAATGAGTTGACATGGAATGAGGTGTGCATAACATGGTGACCCTGTCCTCTTCAGATGAGGCTGCTAGGAGATTGCCGTAGCAACATTGATACGGTGAAGAGGGTGGGCGGTGAACTGAAAGAGGAAGAGGATGAGCTATCAGGACTGATCAACCTGAACAGCACAGAGACACAGACTTCAGGTCAGTGAATGCCTAAGCCTGCTATAACACATCAACCTGAATAGCACAGCAACACAGACCTCAGATCAGTGAGACCACTGTCCCTCTGTTACTAACCTTGTTCTTCAATAACTCATAAACCTATAATTACTTTCTCTGCTTTATATTTTGTATGGTTTTTTTGGACTTAGTTTTTTATTCAGATTATGGTATTTTTAACAGCTGTAATTGAAAGTGTACCCACTGACATATTTGTAGAAGTGTAACCTTGCGTGTTAGCAGTTTATGTTAGAATGAGCATATGTTTTGTTTTTATTAATGTACATGCTTGTTCATGTGTGCATGCGCACATGTGCATGTGTGCGTGCCCACTGCAGGCGTGATCGAGCGCTGGGAGCTGCTCCAGGCCCAGGAGCTGCGGCTGAAGCAGAACCTTCAGCAGTGGCAACAGTTCAACTCTGACCTGGACAACGTGTGGGCGTGGCTGGGCCAGGCAGAGGTGGAGCTAGAGCAGCAGCGGGGCCTGGACCGTAGCACGGATATCCAAACCATTGAGCAGCGCATCAAGAAGCTGAAGGTGTGTGTGGCACACCCATCTGAGAGCACCAGGGCTAGATGCAGAAAAAGAATGAAAACAAATCCTGTCTCTAACAAGATGCAACACACTCAAAGAAAATGATTTTGTAATGTAAAGTCTGTTATTGCATATGTTCTTATAGGGACTATGTGCATTTGCCTGAATCTAGACTCCATTCTCCCTAGGGCAGCCAAGTTGAAAAGTCCCGAATTACTTTTAATTCACTTATTATTTAACCTCTAAGTGGTAAAATAATTTAAATTAATTTTATTGTAAGTATGAATTCTTCGGGCCTCTGAGTAGCTCGTGGGATAAATTGCTGCCTACGGGTCCTGAGGTTGGGGGTTCATTTCCCGGCTTTGCCATTCCTGACCGTGGCCAGAGGTCCCATTGGTGAGGCAACAATTGGCCAGCCTCGCCAGGGTTCGATACGGGGTAGGTCGGCCTAACTCCCGCTGGCCTCAACACAATATAATATCATTTTTTAGTTCCCCTTGTAATTCTAACTGAAGATAAACATTTAAGTGCGCTGGAAGAAACTTTCATTACTATTATCCTTATTAGTATTGTCCCTATGAAAATGCAGCAGCATCTTCAAGTAAAGTGAAGATAAGAAAAATAAACATTGAACTCTACCAATTCTCAGCTATACAAGAAAGAAACTCTGTCCTCAGTTTGGTCCACTCATCTTGAAATGTGACTGATGACTAGATGTGAGTCATACACCTCCATGTGTGCTTAGTCAGCACCCAGTTTATTTTTCCCAGTGTGTGATTGCAAGGTCATGTGTGAAATACAAACACTTTGCCAGCAACATATTTATGGTCCATCTGCTGCTCACATATTCTAATTGTGAATTAGGTCGTTGGGGAGATGTTGAATGCAGACCCACTCACTAACACTGCTTTCAGCTACAAGCCAATGTCAACAGATTATAAATAAATACGCTGTCCAGGCACAAGCTTCAGGTCCACTAACCTACAACCAGCTCCCCTCCTGAGTCATCGGTATTGCTTTACAGAGTCTGTTTATTTCCATCTGCTTACTCTCACAGTTTCCAATCCTATGTGCCAAAGGTCAAACACGGTACAACAGACCCGGCTCAAATATGCATTCGAGATATTTAGACACCAACAAAATTTGAAAGCACTCCTTTAACCTGAGTTTGCTACTGTCCAAATTGTACAACCATAAAACCAGTTTTGTCCAGAATATTTGTGAAAACAAGTATTTCTTTTATTGTCAGTAATGTGCAGGTTTTGTTGGTATAATTATTAATCCTGTGTCCAGTCGTGCTGGATTTTGGCTTGATGACACTTCAGGTACTTTGGTGTGTCAGTCTTCTCACTCTGTAACTGACTACCCCCCACCCCTCCTGTCATCACCAGGAGCTGCAGAAGGCTGTGGATGCCCGCAAGGCCATAGTGCTGTCAATCAACCTGTGCAGCGCAGAGTTCCTGCAGGCAGATTCTGAAGAGTCTCAGCAGCTCCAGGCCCGCCTCAAGGAGATGAACAATCGCTGGGACCGGCTGGGCGCCTCCTTGGAGGAGTGGAGGGGGGCCCTGCAGGACGCGCTCATGCAGTGCCATGTAGGTCCCTTCCCCTTGCCTGGCCTTTTACCCCATCATTCTGTTTGTCTTAAACTGGCCCATGAGAGTTGTTTGCACAACTCTGCTTAAGAGTTTAGTTTAGTTTTCAAAATTCTCCCCCAGTTCTTTGGTCTCATACTCTGTGGCTTAGATTCAATTGATACATGATTTTAAATTTAAGTTCACATTAAATTCAGGTGATTGCTGAACACACTAAACTCTATGTTAAGACAAATGTACATGTCCCTCATGGGAAATTAGTAAAGCCGTAGAGTTTCAGGTCAAAAAATAATTTAGTGTGTCATTTTTCTGTCAGTAAAAATGAAACATGGGTCAGTTTGACCTGGGCACAAAAAGAGGATTAAGGAAAAATGTTCATTGAATCCAGGTCTCTCTCTGTCAATGCTTCATCCCATGCTAACAGATGTGCCTAATAATTTGTATTTGTACTTGGTATTGTACCATAACACTTAGCAAGTAAAGTCGTATATGAATTACAGGCAACAAAGATCTAGTTGTGTTCATATTCTATCATGTTCATTGTTCATCTTCAGTTTTGGCAAGATCCTGGTACTTAGTTGACACTGGAGTTAGACAAGTCTGATCCAAACCTTTCTAACCTGACCCAGGTTGTGAGTTGAATTGGGTGGATTGTGTGTGGTGTGCATATTGTAGTGTTTCTTCTGCTGAGTGCTCCTTTTCCTGTGTCATGCAGGACTTCCATGAGATGAGCCACGGTCTGCTGCTATGGTTGGAGAACATCGACCGCAGGAGGAACGAGATCATCCCCATCGACCACAGCCAGGACAGCGACACGCTTCATGAGCACCATAGAACGCTCACTGTACGCAATACAGAGCAACCGCCTGGACTTTCTTACCATGAGTTTCACTGGCACCTCTCACATTTAACCACACCTACACTTTTTACAACTAAACTGAGTTAAATCTAAAACAGATTGTGATTGGAGCAGCATATGGTGGTCAGAGATCTTAGGTCTATGCCCAGCCATCACTGGTTGTGATCCCTGGTTGGACGCTGTTGTTATTCCCTTGAACAATGCTCTTTGAAATCTCCATTTGCATTATTTAAAAGCCAGCTTGGCTCTTTTTATGTTATGTTTCACATCCTGTAGTTTGATAATGGTGTTGCAAAATGATCAAAACTAAATTGATATTTCAGTTTAATATGAGTACCTTAGCTGGAAAATTTTAAGAAGGGGGGGGGGGATGAGGCTGTTTATAGTTCCTTAAACTGGAAAAATACATGAAATGATGAAGCTGTTTAAAAATTATCATAACAACAAGTTATAATAGCAAACCCAGTGGCATTTTGGAATGTATTTTTAAAACTTGAACCCAACACCATTATCAAGGGCTTTGCATGAGCTGTGGTTATGTTAAAAGCTTGTGAGCCTTCTTCACAGTAAAGGTGAGGTGGGGATAATGCTGACCCCTGTTAAGTGCTCCACAAATGCATAACTGATAACTCACATAAAGTGGTGGCAGTTACAAACAGAGCTGTGGACAGCTGCCGGGAGGCTGGCATTGTTCTACTGGTAATTAAAATGCTCATGAGCCCACTCATGAGAGGGGCATTTTTAAATGGAGAGTGATTTATGTTTAAATGTTCCTCTAATTCATATACACATTAGGGCACTTTTTACTAAGCAGATCATCTTCAAATTTACAGATATTGTAGGACTCATCCCTAGATGTCCTGTTATTTGTTTACAGGGCGTATTAGCTCTGCTAATTAAGCTCTGACTTTTACTTAGTTCAACCTTGCACTTCCTCCAGTTTAAACATTGTCCATTTAAAATGCCGGAAATGTACTGAAATTGTTCAGGTTAAGTGCTTTACTCAAGGGTAAAACAGCAGCTTCCCCTGACTGAAACCTCTACTGCATTCCCTGCTGAACACCTGCTGGCTATATAACCTTGAATAGATGATGACTAGCCTTTCTGCATAATTTACAGATAGAAAGAGAAACATTAGAAGTCAGATGGAAAACATTGCCTGTTCTAAAACATAGGGAAGAATATTAATACTATTTGTGAGAAGCTGAAACTTGCATGTAGCCATTAAATTAAATTTAACACATGCCCAGAAGGCATTATTTGTTTTATAAATAGAAGAATGAGGATAATGACTTTCTTTCTTTCTTTCTTTCTTTTTTCTTTCATATATCCCTGACCCTCCCTTCTCACCTGCTCTCTCCCCCTTTCTCTCTCTCTCTCTCTCTCTCTGTGACAAACACTTTTCCCTCCCCCTTGCTCTCCTCTCTTCTTCTCGCTCCCTCGCTCCCACAGCAAATCCGTCGAGAGCTGCTGGATTCCCAGCTGAAGGTGGCGTCCCTGCAGGAGATGTCCAACCAGCTTCTTGTGCACTCTGAGGGCAGCGACTGCCTGGAGGCCAAGGAGAAGGTGCACGTCATCGGGAACCGGCTGAAGCTGCTCCTGAAGGAGGTGACTCGGGACATCCGTGAGTTGGAGAAGACCCTGGAAATCACCAGCAGCCAGCAGGTTAGAGCACCTGGGAAAAACAACAAAATGTTTTGTTTACAAAGTAGTTTCTCAGAACCTACCTCTTTGGTCATTCTGATGAAAAAAAAAAACGATTAAATTATCTACCCTTTTCCTCCTTTATGCAGAATGTAGCATCTGTGTTCTTTGTTCACCTGCGTAGGTGTTTTTGTTGCTAAATTACCATTACCTTCTCTGTCTGCATTTGCAGGACCTGTCATCTTGGTCTTCGGCCGATGAGCTGGACACCTCAGGGTCGGTGAGCCCCGTGTCAGGCCGGAGCACGCCGAGCCGACGCCGATCGGTAACGTATACTCCTCATGTTCTGTGGCCTATGTGTGGAGGGAGAGTTCCATGTCCAACACAGTAGTGCATCACCGTGGTCCGAATGTCTGAGTAGAGGCCAAAGTCACCCCCATCCCCGCTCGCTCAGAGCAGGGACCTCTCTTAGGGCCTCTCCTCTCTGTACACCTCTCCTCCACCTCCCCTCCCCCCATTTCCCCCTCCCCCCAACTCCCCCTGCATGCTGTCTTCTCCCGGAGCCACAAAATTCTCCAGCGCCGGACTCCCTCCTCCTTTCGTTTCCAGTTCCGTTGATTAATTTGACTCCCCTTTTTCTTAGTTTTCTAAATATATTGTGTTTTAGTTACCCTGTTTAATATGTGCATCTGTAAATTCTTGTCTTGAAAAAACTGGTCTTTTTTAAACTGGTTTTGCTACATCCACCAGTTCATTTTAGACCCTTTTAGTGAAATACACAAGGAACACTGGCTTTTCAATGAAACGTTTCACACAGCACAGCTAAAAACACCAAGGAGCTTAAACATCTAGGGCAATATTAAATCAGTATTGAAGAGCCACCCAATCAATCACTAAATAAATGAAAGCTAGGATGTTTGGTCGCAGTGTAGGCACAAAACCAGTAGCCTGTTGACAATGAAGACGTAATCTGCCAGATTTGGGTGACTGTTTTTTTTTTAATTCAGGCCCTATAGGATCCATTCCATCCATCTTATTGGTTGCTTTCCTATTTTCATCAAGAGTAAATTACTTATGCTTAAAAAATGTGGTCCTATATTTAATGGCATGTGTCTTTATTTTATTTCAGTTACATTTTCATTTGTATTGCTGTAAATTTCTCATATTTGATGTATTTTTGCATGAAGTTGCTGTAAATGCTTGTTAAATTAATGAAGGATCCATGTCACATTGCTGGGAATTTAACTATAGTCATTACCATTGAGATAACAGTGACAGATATATTGTAACCTGTATGCTGTTACTGTGTCCAGGATCATAATCATGGCCCATGGCATCCAATCAGAATAAGTGGTGCATTTTGAAAAGCCAGTTTCCTTGCTCCCATGGGTTACCTGTCACCCTCATTTGATTTTGTCGCTGCTCTTTTTTATTTTTGACTTTTTTGTTTCTTTCATCAGTAGCTTGTCTTTATTTGCCTGGACTGAACATTCTCTTTCTTTACCCCCTGTTCATTGCAAACAGCCACGGGGCAAATGTAGTCTGTCTCAGCCTGGACCCTCTGTCAGCAGCCCACACCGCAGGTACATTTCTACTGGTTTCTAGAACTCCCAGAAGATAATGGAACTCAAGTCATGATCCGAACCTGGCTCGCATCCTTACTGGGTCTGGGATGTTCGCAATTCCCTTTTCTAACCTCCCTTCCCCCACTATACCCCCGCTGTATTCCTGGCAGCAGAGGGGTTTCAATCCCCCTAACATGTCAAATGCCATGTCCGTGCTTCTATGTGAATGGCAACTGTATCCTTAGAAGTTGATCGAACATTGCACATGAAATTGCATAAATAAAAGTACCAGGAATGACTGGCTTGGTTGCAGCAGTGTCATTTGAAAAACCAAAAAACATCTCAGATTGAGTATATCGACCATTGAGGCTCATGTTTCTGAATTCCATCATCTTCTACAATTCTAGATGCTACATTAGAAGCTAGGTGTTACATGAAGTGGGAATCTACTGATTCTGAAAAAGGTCCCTCACCCTTAAATGAACATAGGCTTTCTGTGCTTCCATTGTCCTTGGCTGCTTGATAATGCCGTCCAAATTGCGTTTCAAGAGCTTGTCTGTCCATCCTTTCTTGTTAAACAACAACCACAACAAAAGTCCAGCAGTGTTCATCTAACCCACTAGGTGGCGGAATAGTTCTAATGCTCCTTTTCTTCTGTGACTCTCTCCCTAGTTGCCAGGCCAGCAGTGTCTGCAATGAACAATGTTTCAGCAGCAGTCTCACTCTCCCTCTCTCTCTTTCTCTATCTCTCGTGTGACATCACCTCTCTCTTACTAACAATCCACCCTCTTTTCTCCCAATCTGCCATGTGGGTCTGGCCTCTCAGGTCTCCATTTGTGAAGTGTCCGGGTGCACTTTGGTCCTAGCCCTCCCCTGCCCTGTCCCCCTTCCCTCTCCCATCCCTACTTTCAGCCCCTCCCACCCCAAACACCTCCAAAAAATAATAACAAAAAAAATAACCTGAGTTTTGGCAAAAAACCTTCCAAACAAATTAACAGGCTCAATGGCTGGGTTTATGGTGATGAACCTAAATTTTCTCTGAAGAATCTGGCCCTCTATTAATACTTAAGAGTGAGCTCAATTCAATCAACTCAAATTATGAGTATTAAATAAGGTGAGAGCAAAGGTAGTTTAATAACATGTGAATGTTTAGACACAAGTCTTTTGGGTGGACATAATACAGCACTTACACATTACTGGCAACATGTTTTGTACACTGTGCAGTGAACAATAGGGAGTAAAGGTCATCTGTAAACATTAAGGGATGCCCACCTCTCCTGCTAGACAAGCAGGTTTGGTTTGAATAAATGTCCTCCTGGTGATCTTTCATGGAAGCGTTTTTGTTACTGCAGTGTCCTGTTTTTAGTCATGACCTGTAAAAATCACCTCTGCTCACAAGATAAGCCATTAACAAGCTGTGATTAATTATCATGTTGGAAAAGAGGTGTCTCTGAACAGCCTGTGCAGGGTTCTCACATTTTTTTTATCTCACCTGTATATAACATTTAATGAACCCATGATATTGAAGGCTGAATAAAAAATACTCCTTATCTCTGAGTGGAGTTCACATTTAAAGCCATCTTGTGCCCATCAATTTCACAATTTGGGCAGTTCGTCCTTTACTGGAGCCAACATGAGATTTACTGCTGGGAATGATTATATTGTCCTTTGGAAGTTGTGTAGCTGCACCATCCACAAGGGTGAATGTAAATCAGTAAAGAATATAATTGACAGCACAGTAAATATCAAAGGGAAGGTGATATATCATGGCCCAAATATCTGTATGATTTGTGATAGACAGAATGAGTTTTTGCAAAATAATTGATCAGTATACTCCCATTTCCTATATAACAGAAAAAACCAGGGCTAGAGGAGACAATATGTTTGGTTTCCGGGTCAGTTTTCACAAACTCACCAGAGCTTTTAACACTGTGATCTTGTGCTGTTTTCTGAGCATGCTCATTGTTTATTTCCACTGTGAGTGGTAACACTGACACGCTAGATAAAAAATCTTTTCAAAACGCTCTGGTTTCAGCTGCCAGACCTTTACAGAACGCCACTGGCAATCTCTAACACTGCACGTCAAGGCCTATGAGTTTCCTGTTTACATTTATTCTAATATATATACTTATATATATAAAAACATTTCTTTCCTTTGGACTGGCAAGCATGTACTGTAACAAAGGTCTTGTTTATCTGAAATATTTCACTCATTTTACCTTTGAAGAAGGTTTTAAAAAATGAATTATTATATTGTCTAAAAGTGCATTTAGTATAGCGATTTGTGATTGTTTACAGTCCTTTCTTTGTATCACTTTGGACTAAGCTGATCAGTGTGCTCTGTTTGATCTTGCATTGGAACAACAAACAACTGGGAGAAGAGGACAGGAGTTCATGTCAAAAGCTACAAAACTTGTTTTATTTAGTACAAGAGGTCTAGAACTAGGTTTAAAGAGTTTCTTAAATGTAGCACTGTTTGCTGATGCTAAATAAGAATGTGTGTTATGTACCTTTAAGATGTATGCAAGAGTCCTTTCCTGGAATGAGTCCTTTCCAAACACAGTAGGTTTGGCAGATATTGTAAATATTTTATAATTGATTAGATTATAAATTATTATGAGAATAGTCTCTGCCAATTCCTTAAAATGATTTTGAAATAACATTTGAAATTTAAAGGGATTTTTAAAGGAAGAAAATGGAGGTTAATTTTTTGGTTGGGTTTTACTGTGATGGTGACAACTGTTGATGTTCCTTGTTGTGTTACCAGAGTGGTGTCTCAGTGGTTAGTACTTAAACCCTAATTGGTCCAAAAATTGAAATCTAGGGAAGTAACATAGTCTCCATGGAGACAGCAGCTGCTGCCTTGCACATGTAGTGCTGCTAAGTGCTAAGGTGCCCCCCCCCCCTCCTGGTAGCACCACCACCACAACCAACCATCCACCACTTTCCCCCAAGCTCTTAGTGAACAGAAAAGGCAGAGGTCTTGTGCAACAAGTTGCCTTTGATATTCTGTCCTATGTGTCTGCTCAAAGCTTAGAACTGTTAAAACTGTCATCTGAGCTTACAGTCAGTTCAGTACAATTTTCTAATCTAATTATCTTAAGTACATTATTTGAGCAGGGTATGGCCTAAAATTACATTTTCCTGAAACACCTAACATTCACTCCTATTTTATTCTCAAGCCTATTTGCTTGTGCAACCTAAATTTTAATATGGAGAAAAATGTGTTAAATGAGAAATTGAATAAAACAAAACAACATTTAGCATGCTGTTTTGTGGTCAGTTAGCTGGTTTATTGTGGATCTGCTGTAGACTTCAGCTGTTAGCGTGGGATAATGTGGTTTGTAGGATTCTGAGCCATTTTCATCAGATTAAGGAAAGTGGACGCATTTCAATGAGGCTGATGTCCCTGTAATTTGTGTGTGTAAAAAGCCATGGATAGAGCACGCCCCTCACACAAATGCTCCACTGCAGTACTTCCAGGGATTCCTCAGTCATGAGTAACTGAGAGAATGAGTATGGCCGTCACAGTCACAGAACAGAGTGCACCTCCTCCTCCCCTTGGCTCTGCTTGCGGGAACAAAGACCACTTATAAAGGGGAGAGACATAGACCCCCTAAAAACAGTTTTCATGAGCTGTGTCACCTAACATGAATGGCAGATAGCTACATCTCTTGATGTGACAATCAATGTCTCCATCCTTCTAATTAGGAAATATTTTGTGTATTTACATGTATAAGCAGATAGGGTGATATATGAATAGGGATTCATTTACATTGATACAGAGGGGGAGAGAGAGAACAATTGCTTGTGTTGGACAGACAGAATTGTTTGTGTTGACATCAATCATCGGCATCTGAGACAGTGTTCAAACAAGGCCTGACAGACAGGACTGAAAGAAAATGTAACTGTTGATCCAATGCAGGTTTAAACTTTGCTGTTAAAACTGAAGCACAAAAGGACTACAGAATAAAATACAATATTCTGCAAAAGATATAGTTAAGTTTTGTACCACTGGCAGGTGAACTGCCACATGGTCCATATTATAAACAGAACAAAGGTGAAGAATATTTACCAATTTGAGATATAGCCTAAGATGAGGTCAGCTTTTAGTGGGGAATTACCCCAAACACAGAACTGCCTTGGAAAGTCACTGTAGGATATTGGAACAGCAGGGGATATTTATGGCAGCACAGGGCCAGGTGTCCTCCACCCTCAGCGTTGTGTAACCAGCAGTGTGTGGGGGGCTCTGTCTTTTCACCCATGTTCAAGCAGGTCTCCCAGAGGCGCTGGATCCGGTTCCTCCCGTTCTGAGGCGCAACAGGCACCGCGGTGCCAGCACTTCTTCCTGCGCGTCCTGCGGGCGGCGCTACCTCTCCAGCTGCTCCTGCTGCTGCTCATCGGCCTGGCCTGCCTGGTGCCCATGACGGAGGAGGACTTCAGCTGCACCCACTCCAACAACTTTGCCCGCTCCTTCCACCCCATGCTCCGCTACACCAATGGCCCGCCGCCCATATGAACGTCAAGAGATGCCGGCCAAACTGAACTGCGTTTTTTTTGTTGTGTTTTTTTATAATGGACTGTTCTACTGTTATTTTTGTTTTGAGTTTCCATGGAAATGACAGAAAAAAGCACTATTTACAATGGTAGCCAAAGTCGAACTGTGCTGTGTCTTTGTACAGGTGAATACAGCTGCTATTTGTCGTTACTCAATCTGCATAGATGTTAGGATCAAATGCGGCATCCCGGGTTTGCTGTATGTTATGTTGCGTGAGACAAAAAGTATTCTCTGAAGTATTCTTGGAATTACAGGCCTCCATTATTTACCAAAAACTGGGGGAAGAGAGTGAGTCAATTTCTGATTGATAACACTGACGTAAGCACTGTTTTAGATATGGCTCTTGTGTTGTTTTTGTCCCAAGGCTAATGTCTTCCTTTTAAGTGAAGAAAAGTATTTTTACATCAGTGTCTTAGGTAAAAAAATAAACTCACTCATATAAATTGAATGATTTGTAAATTAACATTTTAAATAGCTTATATATGGCAATTATTTTTTATATTTTTCTTTTGGCATGCAGTTATAATCGTTGCTTTGAAAGCAAACAATCACAGGTAGTATGTGAGAAGGTACATGCAAAAGGCTCATTTTTAATAATGATCATAACTGGATGTGCAAATCGAGATCACTGGACTGCATAATGAAACTATGTATAAAAACAAATGGAAATGATGAAAATGGTTATTTATCTATGTACAGTTTGCTAATGCTGACCTTCTTTGCATTTAATATACACAAACATACAATATGCAAATGTATTCATGGCTGTTTTTTTATTTTGGTGATGTAGAAATGATTAAATATTGACTCTATGAACTAAGAGTTAAAGATCATATTCAGCAATGGGATGAGTGTAAAATGTTCTTGTTTTTTGTAATCATGTCTCTTCAATTCAGTATATGCACATGCACACACACATCACCTCTTAAAGGGAAACCAGAGGTGCTCATACAAAGTGATCTGATGTGCCTATTACATTGACTTGCATATAACACAACCTTCTGGATAATCATCTTGTCACCACTATACATTTAGCATTGTATATTCATATAATTAATCAGGTAACATTTACATAGATTTTAAGTAGATCCTTTCACATATTGTTCCCCTCAGGAGTCAGGAATCACATCCTCATTTAAATTGTCTTTATTCACAGTAGTGCATCATTTGAAAAGTGTTTTATAAACCCACATTGTGTCTGTATTACAATCAAGGTCAGCTTCATTTCCAGTAGTACAGAAGCAAAATTATTCCCACAGCCAAGAACTTTAAGCCTTATTTTTACATCAGATAATGTTTTTCCTGCATCCAGTGAGGCTGATAAATTGATGTCTATGAAAGCACACTGATGAAAAGTACTTCTTGACCATGAAGATGCAGATGAGTTAGAATATGAAGAAAAATAGTTCTGTCACTGAAATTTGTGGTTAGCATAAAAGGCACTTCAGCTACTACTGTATGTAATATAACACCACTGTAAAATGTATGTTTAAAAAACATCAAAACATTAAAAACAGGCTCTTAAGTATTTCATATAAAGCCACAAGTCAGCTTGCTCACATACAGAGAAGATAATGTACAAACCACAGAGTTCAAGTAAGCACAGGTATATTCACATGTTAAGAGCATTGGCTTTTATGAATTTACCTTTTATAGTTCAGACACATTCCACTTGAAACCAGGTATAATAATACTCCACTTAAATTTTGGTTAAAAAAATCTCTCATTTCAAATATGAGATGTGCACTAATTGTGAAAATATTTTCATGCCATTTGAGGCTTGGAAAGGGTTGTCCCATGATACACTTAGGCAATCTTACAATATGAATGCTGTTATTATATGGTTCTCTGCACACATATTAACATATAAAAGGAATTCAAAAATATATGAAAAACACATAAGCCTTTGATTCAATTCCTCACTACTCACAGTTACTATTACCAGCTGATTATTTACTTGACTGACTCCTGAATTCAGGAGGGGTAACATAAAATTGCATACTACACACTCTGGATTACACACATACAATTCCTTTCACACAAGCATTTATTTACTGAAACAGGTCAAGTGCTGGTCAGGTCAGGTCAAGTGCTGGTCAGGAGTATGCTGAGGGTTGGGTCATGAGCTATTTGCCTACCTGTTTATAAGCTCAGGGCGCTAACCATACCATGCTGCAAGCCACTCCATATTGCTTTCGGAGATGCTAAATTATACTGCATGATAAATCCTAGAGAATACTGAAAATGCACTTCATGGAGGAAATAGCCACTACAGACAATATTATAGGAAAACAGTATGGTTTCCTTTCATAAGGTACACGATTTATGATAGGCAGGGTAAAATCACTAAAGGTGAAATTCATTATGGAACATACACTATGCAACCATTCCAGGACACAGCATAAAGAAAAAAACTGCAGATGATTATTTGATACAATATTTAATATTTTATGTGAACTAAGTGGGACTTGACAAGATCTTATTTCTCATTAAAGGAGTCATTGATCTCTGATACAGAATATGCTGTGATTAGCAGATTTACACCTTACATTACACTTTGTGTATTTGTTTTAAAATATTTTTACCTTAAATTCTGCACTGGTGTCAACTAGTGACAAGAAGTTTGATTTTGTCAATGGTAATGTCAATTCATTGTCACCCTAAATCTCCTACATGTCATTAGCTTTGCTGACTTACAATATTAATTTCCATGATATTATTTTGAAAAATAGCGTACAAGAAAATATCATCAAGGTAATCCAAATCAGATATTAACATTTCCTGAGATATTTGCATTCCCCATGTTTGACTTATGTTCAATATATGGCACTGGATCTTTAACTAAACTTCAAAAAGCTAAAAATCCTAACTGTAAAAATCTGGTAGTTCTTTAAACAACTTTACACATTCCTTATTTATCATTCAGTGAAACAGAAACTAGAGACAAAAAATTAAGTATGTATTTCAAGACTAACTGTAGCCAGAAATAAGAGTATTTAGGGCATTTTCAGAGTTCTAATAATTATAGCTGGAATTCAATCAACATTCATGAATGATCAATACTCATTATAACAGTTAGGCCAAATTAGGTGTATATACTGCAAATATCAAAATATATTCTATATCTTTATGACCACTTACTCAAACATGCTTTGTATTTTGTGATGGCAAAGCTTTTCACTCACAAAAACTGCATACATGGTACAAAGTGACGTGCCACACTCTGGTCTACTACAGTCATAATCTACAGCTGCTGTATGACTCCTCATCTGTGCTGCCATTTGGGAGAGAGCTGTGACTCAGAAGCGTGGGTTCATGTGGGTTCAGATTAGGATTTACCAACCTGGTTATGGAGTCACACAGTGTCTTCTGGGCTTTGTTTCATTCCATCTAAGCTTTCCAATAATTCAGTGTTTTATTCAGCTGTTGTCTGAACACAAATCTGGACTTCATGTCTCAGAAACTCATTTGCTTTAAATTCTTAGTATAACTGAATTTTCTGGTTTAGGTGTGATTATGATACCACAACAGTAAAGTTGTGGGGTTTTTAAATGCTTCCCACTTGAACAATTTAGAGCTCAATTAATCCGAATTAGCCTTTTGATTGAATTTTTTCAGGCCTCACTGAAATACTAATTACTCTCAATAAATCAATTTGAAAATCTGTCTGCAGAACCAATCTTTCAGAGAGATCCATGTAAATATGAATAGTGTAATAACCCAAAGTAACAGATATGACTTATTTACTACTAACAGAACAAGCATGATTCCATCCATGCACAGCTGTGAACGTCCTGTCAGAAAAACTTGGGAGGATTTATGTCAAAAGGACATTGGAGGGTTCTGTCAAATTCAAAACAAAAGTATATAAAAGCTCAGAGTAGATTCCCTGCATCAGAGTACCAGCATGTAGGGACTATGAGGATCTGGGATGGGCTGGGGGTATCCAGGTAGGGGATGGTGTGAGATTTGGGGTGTTCTCCTCACCGTGCATTAGGACTCCATGTTGAGACTGCTCTGGACACAGAACGCCATGGATGCGGACACCCTCTCGCCCTGGACCTTGGCCTGCTGGGCCTTGGCTGGGGGGCGCAGCCTGTGTGCATCCAGGAGCTCCAGCAAGAGGTCATACAGGGGAACCATGTTCTTACACTTCATGCTGTACAAATGCTCCATGCCTTTGTTGCTGTGGAGAACAAGTTATTTTGTTTACAACAGGTTATAAAGACAAACAGTAGGAGCTCAGGATAGTTTTGTATAAAGTGCCGCACATAAGTAAGGCAAGAAATGGATGACTAAAAATATTCAGTTTTTCCTATTACCTCTCATGTAAAGATAAGCAGCAAGAGTGACTGCTTTTTTGAAAGATTAGTCAAACAGCGCACCTACAATTGTGTATCACATATCTGTGTGACATATGGCAGCCATTTCTACAGCCAGCACCATTTCTACAGCCAGGCTTCCCAGTAAGTTCCCATTTGGGCACTAACCAAGTCGACACCTGGCTAGATCCAACCATTTGATAGGAGCAGGGTATATGCAGTCTGATGCTCTACTCAGTGAGTGACAGGTTGAAATTGAGACTATTTCAATCTAGTACTTGCATGAAATTTGCCTCAGAGGGTTGAATAAAGTCATATTGTATTGTATTGCAGTGGTTTTTCTGTCTGGTCTGGACCTTACCTCATGTGTCGTATGTGAGAGAGCAGGAGGAGGAGCTGGGCCTGTCTCCTAGACTGCTGTTGAGCAGCGAGCCCTGACTTGCTGATGTAGTGGATGAGGGCATCGGTGATTTTATCCAGTATACATTGAACAGTGGGGTTGTCATTCAGAGGCTCCACTGAGCTGGTACAGAAGGGGAAGGCACCTGAGGGAGAGAGGGGGGCAGAGATCAAGGGGAGTTACAGAAGGATATGAGGGAGACAGTAAGGAGGGAAAAGGGATAGGGAGAGAGGGGCAGGGAGAGGGAAGGAATAAGGACAGACAGGTGCAAATAAAGATATACAAACTGGTTAAATATCACATAGTCTAAAATCTTTTCAGTAAACCCTTATGTGAATATACAGTATATCTTTATTATAAGAAAGTGAGACTCAAAACTATTGCTCTTACATTATTTTCAGTAACATTATTTGCCATTTTGTTAACCCAATCTAGAATGTTTAGTGTAACTGGAGAGGCAAGCTTCCCTAACTGAGTAGTGACTACCAATTATATTACAGAACAGTACAGGTAATTACATAATACAATACAGCACTGCCAGCTATTGTACACCCTACCACGGTAACAATTCTAGTCTGAGCAATGGGGCTTATCAATGTGATGAATTGTAGTCCATTAGCTCAACAGATCAGTCACCAGCACCAGAATTATGCAATTTAGCAAGAAAAAAACAAGGGAATAACTTGCATCACTGTTCAGGAAAGTCAGCACTATTGGACTGGATATAATGGCACAGGAGTATTAACCTGAAAAGCATTGGTGTTCATTCTGGCCCTGTCAGTAGCCTAATTTAAGTACAAACTGTAATCTAAATCTGTGTGTCTAGGTCATGGCGACACTACCCATCCAATTTCTGTTCAACTGAGCACAAAATGAATGATTTCCTGATGTGCTTATCCCCTGCCCAGATTCAAGGAGAATGAAGTACTCAAATGACAGAAAATCACATTAGGCCAAATCATTACTGTTCGCAGGCATTCCTTCTTACACGTTACAATTCTATCTGTGAATTCGGTTGGTAAATGTTCATAATTTGAAACAGGAACATTCATCAGTGGAGCCTTAATGGAAAATCTGAAATGCACGCCCTTAATATGCAGCTTTGAAAATGTAAAAAGGTTATAAATAAGCCATGGTGCATGCAGCAGCTTTAGAATTAAGACGCATTGGAGAGGTAGTACTCAATTGTAACAGTGGCTGCATTATGAGACTGAAATTACCTGAGTTCAGCAGGATGATCGCTTTAAGACAGACAAACTCCTCTGACTTCAGTTTGAGGGCCCTGAAGCGTGCCACGGTGGCAAGGATCATGTCAAAGATTTCTGCCATGCCCTCCACACAGCTGCCCTCACTCCTGTGTGACACAGACGGGCCACAGTCAAGGCTGATGGACATTTCAGAAAATGGTGCTCAGCTGCCCACCACTGCCAACATATCACCATTACATACCAACATTTTAAGACTGATGTTGGGTCCAAAATATTCAGGTTTACTTTCAATCCAGTGTCTGCAGGCAGACATTACATTCATTTTAGCAGCACTTAAGTTATGGTAACAACACTGAGTGTTTGTTATGTCCTGTGCTACCCAAAGCAAGTATGGCAAGTGAAAGAATCAGTTATCAGGAATCTAAATACGTCAAGCCGGTTCAAAATCAAGGTTACCAGGTTTCACCATTTTTTAGTTCAGCAAAATAGTTACTTAACTGAGATCCAACCTGGTGGTCCCTCTTATGTTCTACAGTTAAGTGAGTCATTTGATAAAGAGGAATGGGGCACTTTTGTTGGAACAGAGGATGGTCCACTTGAACTCAATCACGAGACCTTCAAAGCTCCATAGTCACAAAGCATTTTTTCTCTGTATTGCAAAATATCAGCATTTCATGCACCATTTATTATGGTTTACTGCATACTATATTATTGACTAAAGTACAGGCAGAAATCTGATCTAATTGGACAAACAGTTTCAGACATTTAGGCTTTTACTGGTCAAAAAGCTGTTTTTATTAAATGAAGCACAATATACACTACATTTATGTTCTTATGGCAGGTGTAATGTTCTGGATAACCTAAATAAAAAGTAAAATAGACCTTTCTAACATGGGTCCCCATGTTGCTTGACACACAGTAATGTATACCAAATTTAAATTTGGGAAAAGGGAAATCTGGCTAGACGTTTGTTAAAAATGGGCACCAGGGTTGAGTGTTTTGTTTACTGGGAACAAGAAAGCACACACTGTGCCTGCAAAACATATATCGCAGAGCCACAGTATGATTAGTTCACTCATATTGTCATCTGGTTGGAAAAAAGGAAACTCTTGGATGTGACTGGAACATTTTCCAGTGAGACATTTCGATTAAATTTTCACTGTGCTGCTGCCAAGGAGGAGAACACTGTCCTCCTGAAAATTAATTGGCCAGGTTTTTCTTCTCTCTATATCCTGCTCTACATCTCTCTCTTTTTAGCACTATAAAATACAGTTTTTCTGATCTTAAAAGTCTTGTTTTTCAGACAGTGTTCTGGAAGAGAATGCTAGGGGGTGTCTGTGTCATTTGCTGGACCAAAAACAATTAGTGATAGCATCTCTTAAAGGCTGGTTGATATTTGTGAAATCCAAAACAAAAAATTATTGTCCACCAATATATTTATTGCTTGTGCATCAGTGCAGATACATTCTACAGACATGCATGATGACAATCAGGAACTGGAAAAACAGGAAAGTAATAATTCATTTCCTTAATTCACTTAATAGACAGGACAGCAAACATGGTCTTGAGACAACTGTGCAGAGACAATACAGCAGATTCACCATTTGTAAACATCTGGAAAAGAAAGAAAAATATGAAAAATGAAAACAATTATGAGGTCTTGTGTGAGCACAAGAGGGAAAAATTACAGCTTCACTTGTATTGCTTGATGAATGCTGTAAGACTCCAGGAGGCAAAAACTGAGAACAAATACATGCTGTGACAGGAGTACATAGGGGCCACTCTTTCATTTCCCTGTGGATATGTGTTAACTCACCTGTCCAGGATGAGGTCCTGGGCAAAAAGGAGCTTGCCTGGGCTGTGGATGGAGCGCCACACCAGTCCAATTATAAGCACCTCCAGCCATGAGCTCTCAAGCAGGTGCACCTGATCATGCAGGGACAGCTCCTGAAACCCTATAGAGGAGCCAACAATACAGTCAGATACACACCATGGACAAACACATACTAGTCAGAGACAAGTGATCAGAACCAGCCTATGTTCAGACACATACTACAGTTAGGAATTTAATATGGTCAGAATCAAACTTCATTCATGTTTTTTACACACACTATAGTCAGATTCAATGTGGTAAGACACAAACCACAATCATACACCCCAGTGAGACACAAAATTCAGAAAGAAACATGGCATGCACAGAGGCACAGAAGACTCACACCATGGTGAGACAAACACCACTCTCAGACAAATTCCATGTTTTTAGAACCAGTAATTTGATATATTTTAGCTGATTACTTCTTTTAAAGCCCCTCAGATTTATAGAAAAGTTAAACGGAAGCATATAGTGTCTGTGCCGTGTGAAACTGGTGAATTTTTGTGGTCAGACACCTATTATCCCTTGTACTGTTGCATTATAATTTCTAAATGAGCTTCTTTGCACGTGGTCTGTGTATTAACCACATTAATAAAGACAACTTTTCCATCTGAGAAAAAACTGTCTGGAAATCTTCCACACTGCAAACGTTGCACTGTCGTCTTTTAACAATATATTCTGGTGAAAAAGGAAACTATGTTGATACAACAACAAGTGAAACACCTGACTGACTGGTGGGTTATCTTATCAAAATATCTAAGGTCAAAAATCCTTCTGGCTTTACACATACCTCTGATTCCAAGTATCAAATACAGTGTGTTAAGTGATGTTCCCATTATATATAAAATTATAAATATAAAATTATACAAGACATACACAGAAAAACAAGAAAATTACACTAAAATAAAAACAATAAATGAATAAGGAGTGACCACATAATGCAGTACCTTAGTAAAGTGGGTTGTGAGCAAAGAAGCCTCAATTAATTTAAAATTTGGGGGGTGTCTTGACTAGAATAACGAATGGCTCTCAGCACTGAGCATCTGTCAAAAATGCATCAATGCTTTACACCTCTTCCACAAATTGCAGTAAAGTTGATTATGCTAATTGCTATGACCACACATTATTCCGGTTATTAAGCTGCTGTTACACAGGCCTGGGCTGTCCTGTTCTCATGCTAACACCTACCTGCAGGTTGGAGCTTTTTAGCCTGGCCTCCTACACTAGGCACAGGAAGGAGGTAACTTTTACTATGGAGGGGAACATCACAGTCATCTCATCAGTTTATCACAATTAAAATGAATGTCTAGTTTTTCTCAAACGATTTATCCATAGATGATTACTCACAGAATATAGATCATTTAATATGTTTAACTAATGAATGTTTAAAGGTGTGTTTTTTCTCATCCTGATATTTTCAACTATACACATCACATCCTATAGGTTGAAAATGAAGACGCACAATGATCCAAGCCTGAAATTTCTGTGACAAATGCTTGTGAAAGTATTTTGGCTTCCACCTGAAATTATTTCCCATTATTTTCCCATATGTGAGATTTGATGCATATATGAATACTACAACATAGCTAACTGCTTGTAAAGTTACCAAACAAATGACAACGTGATGCGACTAGGCAACTAGTCAGAATCAAACATTGTTCCATGATGATACCCAAAGAATAAAACTGAAATAAAGAGGTTCTGAATCAGCACTAGGCAAAACTACTTCCTCTTTTAACCTTACTTTGGTTTTTCTGTTTTATGCACAGCATTATGACTTTTATGATCACAAGAAATCAACTGGAAGGATTACAAAAACTGTAAGAGAAAAAGTTTGACAAAAATCTGTGCCTAAATTTGTGACTCAGACAGACAAAGCATAACACAAATGGATTGAGCAGAAGATTCTTGCCAAGTACATAATGAAAGTACTCCTTCACTTGACAGTGAAGAAGACAACACCACAGGAGTTTGATAAACTGACCAGATGGAAATGATCAATCTCCACCATTGCTGAAACACAAGCAGAAATAAAGCTTGAATATGCTCTCAAATGTTAGGCTGATAACTGGTATGAAATGTATAAAATCGGATTTAGGCTCAAAGTTCATTCCACTCTTGCTGTTTGTAATCTATAAGAGAGGTTCTGGTTGGCAACAAGAATTTTCAGTGCAGGAGAACAGTATAGACTCTTCATTGCCTCAGTAAAATCTGTGGTCATGCCTCTTAATGAATATTTGTAAGATTTAACAAATTGGTATGTTATGACTTTAGTGTAAAACCTTGCATGTTAAAGATATGGTGCTCAGATGGTGAGTCTAAAGAATCAATGAACGAGACTGAGCCCCACTCACCAGGTACTTTCTTGGCCCAGGCGATCATGTGCACCAGCTCCTTGTCAGCCAGGTTGGTGAGCAGGGTCATCATGGTGACCTCAGTGTAGGGTCCACTGTGCTTCTGCTTGGAGCAGATGGCTGGCGGCTCTGCGCTGAGCAGGATGGGCAGGACTTGGTCTACTGGGATGGTGAGGCCATTCCTACTAGCAGCTAGCTGTACGGGGATCTCCATTGGGGGATCCAACAGCTCGCTGTAAGTCTTCTCACGCTGCTCTGCCTCCTTCCGTTTCCCCCGGGGGTGGTGGCGCCCCCCGCGGTCTTTGCGGAGTCCTGCAGAGGGACAGGGTTCAGCATGTGTCATGGAGGCAGGCCCTGGTCTGTGTTATTATTTTAGCTCAGAAGTCCTCAACATATTTAAATAAATGTAATTATTTACATAAAGTGCTGTTTGCATAACTATTCATTTTCACAGATAAATATGCATTACTTAACAATATATTCCAAATACGGTACCTCTTTCTAAGGTATAATTACTATGTCCCATTTAGCAATTTAAACTAAGATCTCCAAGATAGAAGCCCATAAAATGCTGCCCATTGAGCTGTCACATGTCCAAAAATATTTTCAATCAGTCTTACGTATATATCTGCTGAGAAACTTGTGTGTCAAATTATGTCCTGTTTCACGTTAAAAGAGATATGATCAGGAATAAACAGTGAACTAGGTCCATTATTTTTTTCCCCATCTATGATTTGAGGTCATTGCATTTTTCCGCCAGTATTGTGCCTCCCCTGTACCGTAGTGTAACCAGCTTCCTGCACTTTATTCCCCTGACAGTGTTCTTCATATCCTGTTTTAATTGCTCTGTTTGAGTTATTTGGAATGTGCACTGAAGTACTGACATTGGATAGAGGAGGGATTTCCTTTCCATTTACCTTTCACACTCATCAGAAACCACACATTGCATTCACTAAGATAACAATGCAACTGCATATATCAGATCCAATTCCAAAACATATGGCAATGTGTGCTGAGATTCAGCAGCTTAACAAGCTACAGAAGAATCAGATATCCAAGTATTTCCTTTTGCACTTTTTACACTGAAAGTCAGAGACCCATTTGTTCATGTCTTAGACACTCTGATGAAGGAACACACTCTGGTCAGGATTTTAGTATGTAACAGGGCTATTACCCAAAATGGCAGGTTCTCAGCAGATAAAAAGGCATCATTTTTCCCAACCCCTTGAAAGGCCACTATCAGGCATCACTCTCCTGCATTCAATACAGTGAAGAGTAGAAGCTGCAATACCATGTTCTCCACCCACCAAGCTCCCCATATTTTGTAAAGGTGAAACAGTTCCAACAGTATTAGTTTTACTTAACAGATATAGTACTTTTAACAGCTTTTTCTCCCTCATTTTTATCTTTCTCTTAATTTGGATCCCATTTATCCACTCTCTAGAACATTCTGTGTTTCACATCCTCTGAAGAACTTATACCAACTGTCATTTTTTTCAATCTGCAATCCATCAGCTGAACTGTGCAGTCACTGCAATTGAGAAATGCCCCTCTAGTGCAGCTGGTGCAAGCAGACTGCAGCTGAACAAACATCTAGAGGAGTCAATGGTGCCCAATTGTATTCTGTGCTCCTTGTGCAACACTATAGTCCCATATGTGTTGCTGGCCACACTACACACTGGCAAGACCAAAATTCATTTGAGCCCATATCACTGCATTAAGAATACATTTTAGCTAAATACATCACAGGACAACCTAAATATTGTAACATTCAAAATCTAACCATGCACCTGTATTTCTTGGCACCTCTGTGTGTAAGATACATGCTAGGCACTTCAAATAATGTGCATTAATGTGCAGTAACTGACTAAAAAGGTGTTGTGTGAAGACGAGACAACTGAAGTAAACTGCTGTTGTATATCCCATACACGATGCAATATAGATCATTTTCACTTCTGTGAATTTATGACTTTGCAGTATTTCCTACTGAGTGCAAAACTGACGCATAACCACTGTGCATATGATTGTGTGTAGACGCTCATGCAAGAGTTTGTGTTGGTTGGTTCTGTGACACACTGAGCTGCTGTGAATCAGGTCCCATGCCTGAACCCTGGCATCACCAATTGGAGGCAACACGCCCAGTTCTTTGTGTCACCCTTCCTTTGTTACAGTGATGACATCACCACTATTGCAGACGCAGTCTGATGGGAAATAAGGGCCGCGGTGACACACGCCAGCAGGGGGGAAAAAGCCACCTTAACTGCGGGTCTAATTGCCCCAACTACGGCCCCGTTGGCAGGTACTTACCCCCTTTCATCATGCCAACCTCATAGCACTTGCGCAGCCGACAAGCCTGGCAACTCTTCCTGCGGTTCCTGTCAATGGTACACTGGTTGGTTGCTGGGCACATGTACTCATTGTGACCTGCTAACAAAAAAAATGTTCTTTCAAACCAAGCACACTAGGATCAAGACATAGCCTTTGCACAGTTTTTACTGTACAGTTTTTTTCTACAGACATCAATCTTTCTAATTAAGAGAATACACATATTAAGCTGAACTACATCTCTAAATCCACTAAGGCTAAAACATAAATATAATGTAATGTCCAAATAGCTAATATTTCTTAAAACAAGTAGATGTGTGCTTTCATTTCAAAGATATATATGAATAACACAGCAACGATAACAATTAAAAGAAAGTACAAGTGCATTATTAATTCAATTATTTATAATATTACTATTAGGGACTTATTTTATTATTTTTTTATTTATTTATTCAAGATAAAACAAAAAGTAAAACTACACTTTTTTCTGTAAGCCTTCAATAATGACACTTTATACGACTAATAATATCCCATTGGTGCGTGAGTTACAGTATGCAAAACAGAAAAAGTATGCTTTTCATTGACCTCACCGCCAGTCTGGACATGTGGTAATCAACAAATATCAGAACTATCAGAGTACTTCTCTTTCTGGTTTAACGCTTAAGGAAGTTTATTCACCGGTGATGAAAGGACGGGCTTGAAAAGATGCATTAAGGAAATCATGTCCTTATCTCCTAAGCCGTCATTTTTCCCCCTGAGCACAGCTTAATGCTTGGGTTGCTACTTGTGAACATCATGTCCTTTTCTAATTGCTGGCTGTGAATTCTCCAATGGTTAGTATAATTTTCCTCATTACATAATTGTGAACCCTCCTCAATGGGACTGCCTGGTGAGCCTGTTATAGTAAACACCAGGCTTTGATGCACCCCGATGCCGACAAATAAATTATACCTGAAACTCAATTTTGCACACTTATCATGTTCAGCTCTCAACGACTGTGGACAGGACATTACATCAGCAGAGTTGTCACTGGTTCGTCCTCTTTTTCATGATAGAATGTTTACTTTAATTGTTGGCGGAGTAACAACTCCAAGTCACGCAACAACAAGGAAAATGCTACTTTTGAGGCGGTGCACTGTTGCTGTTCAGACGACTTAAGGAAACCCCCTTTGCGGCATATGAACTACTAACTGTCCTCTTGGTAACCTTACCTAATTTAAATCAATCAGTAACACAAAACAGGCAAATGTACAACTACCTTGGATACTCCTTTTGAAGAAAGCTTTGCACCCCTCACAGGACCAAACCCCGTAATGGTATCCCGAAGCATAATCGCTGCAGACAGCGCAATAGCGTGTCTCTTTCGTTGTCTCTGATGCTTCCATGGGCGGCTGTCTGTCGGATGCACTACTGAACTGTTCCCGCACGGGTAGTGCTTGGCCTCCAGCGTTTGCTCTGTAGCAAGACAGAGAGAGAGAGTGCGAATTTGACTTCTTAATCGTGTTTCAGCTATTAAAATCACCACACCTGTCAGACTTAGAATAACATTCGTACTCAGGTTATGATGAGAAAATAAGCGCTCTGTTCAAATATATCCTCTCTGACAACTTCGCGAATTGTAATGAATTTTAACGCAACCGTGTTCGTGTACTTACTCTTGCTGGTGTATACTGTTAAGTGCAATATAATCATGCAGCAGTCGCCATATAAATGGCATCTGCCTGATAGACTGACACTGTGACGCAGCGTTAAAAAGGTTAACAGCGCTCAGTGAAGTTGATAAACTACATAGCAGCCAGCCAGCTACATAAAAACTGTTTCCTCAAAATCGTTGTACTCAAACTAGTGTCCGTGGGTATGGTAAAGTCGGATTGCTCCTGATAACAGTGATTCGCGAGCTTCATAACTCACAACAAAAAATGTAAGTAACATGGTTACCAGTCGGTTGATTTACATTTCCTTGTTTTTAATTGTGTATACGTAAGCTGTTATACTGTAACAATGACCGTAGGGGGGTGTCTCTTTTTTTGAATGTGAGGTATGCACAGGAGTCACCGGTAGCGATTTTTAAAAGTGCTAATTATTTTGGCACAACCCTAATTTACGGATGAATCAATACATGCTTAGTTTGGCAATATATTCGGTATTTTAAGTGAATTGACTAGTTAGTCACCCAAGTGACGCTCGCAGTTGCTGTAGCTACAATTCTGTTTTGCTGGCATGGAATCCAATAGGAACATGCTCTCATATTCAGTGACTGTAGTGCTTAGTACTCCTGTGACATGCCTTACTTAAAAGTAAGATATCAAAGACCTCCGTTTCCATTTGCTCATGAAAAAGTGGGGTTGTGAGTTATCAACCAGGGAGAATATATCTATTATTTTTTCCAAATTGTGCCAATGTTCAAATGTCTTCCCTTTTGTATCATTTTTAAATCTGACATCTTTAAAGATGGAATTTCTCACGTAAGACCCTATGAATTACAGACATGTTGATAGGGCTTTGGCACAAATTGTCGCAATCCAATGTGGAAATATAATTTTACCAGCAGAAAAAAAAATTCTAACTATGTAAAACATTCATGTACCCAATATTAAATCACATTCAGATGTGATTAAAATGTCAGAACACATATTCATCCCTCTGAAAAACAGCTGGGAAAAGCTGAAATGCAGACTTCTGGTAATCTAAGTACAGACACAACATGTCCGTGACACCCATATGCTGACAGGAAATTGGAAAAATACACACTCTTATAACAAATAGCACATAATGCACAATCAAGCTGTTATCATCTTACAAGACAACTTGACATGTATAACAAAAGGCAAACCAATTGACTTGGGCTTATTCCACAAATTAATTTGACCTAAACTGAGGAGTTTCTTGCTTGTCTCTCTTCATTTCAGTCTGCCTGCCTGCTTGCCTGCCAACTTGCTTGTGAGAACAAAATAATGCAGAACTAACTCTTAAGCCTTGCAGGCCTTGACAAAGACCTCACCTGAAGACAGGGGTAGAGGCACTCTCCAGGTAGTATGGCACCTGCTGGCTGGGGTTGTGGGAAGGGTGGACAAAAGGGGAAAGCTGCGGGCTAGAAGGCATGAACACCAGAGGGCTGCTGGGCACGTTGCCCAGGGAATGCAGGCTGGCGTCGGAGGCAGAGCTGTGGGCGTTAGCAGACGGCGAGAAGTAGCTCACTCCGGTAGCATTGTAGAGGGGGGCAGCGGAGGCAGCGGGAGGGGCAGCATAGTCGTACCCTCCATCCAGGTAGTTGGCCGTGATGGCGCCTATCCGGTTTTCCTCCAGGTACATCTCGCTCAGGCCCCTATCGGGCACCGGTTTGCCCGGGGAGCCACTGGAAGCCTCCAGCTCTTCGGACTCAGTCTTCTGCTGCAGCAGCAGTGCTCCAGGAGTCTTGTTGGGAGCTGGCCTCGCCATGGTTGGAACAGATAAGCAGCATGATTTAACTGACTGTTTTTCTTTCCCTCCCGAGTTTCCATCTAGTGGCTCAGCCCAAAAAAAGCTCCTCCTCTCTCTTTTGAGAGATGGAAACCAGAGTATGTTTGGAACTAGAAGGAAACATTTCTGTTTTTTCTTTCACAGTCAACATGTGCTGTCGAGACACTGTTCTGTTTATCTCAGTCTCTCTAATTCTCCGATTCACTCCGACTGCTATGAAATATTAATAGTTGGGTAAAGGAAATGAGGAAGTCAGACATTCAACAGGAAAATTCATGCAGCCATCTCGATCAGAGGTTAACACTTTTACTGATTAAGAGAGCTGGCATGGGACAAGCAAGTATTGTGTTGTAACATCATCGATAAACAAAATTGCTCTAGTTCTTTTGCTGTTGTGAAGCCCTATTTAGCTTACAAAATAAATGTCTTGCATCCTCTACTGATATGAATATTAAATCAATGTCAGTAGGTGCCAGTCTTGTTAACACGTGGAGTTCACACTATCTGGTGTTTTCTGGCTTAAATCTTCAATGTCTTAAGTCAATGTCTTAAAATACATCATATATTGTAGGTGCTATCATTTGTAAAAAAAAAAAAAAAAAAAAAAAAAACTTAAATCGGTGAGCAGGTTTAATCATTTACAAAGTGATCAAGATAGCTTAAGTTTAAAAACATGTATTGTGTAGTTATATTTAATGATAGATGTCAGTGGAAAATTTTTGGGAAATCAAGTGTTGGTATATTACTGTTATGATCAACACTTGATTGCACCGAAATTCAGGATGATTTTAGTTAAAGTTATACAATTCTATATCATGCTAAATACGTTAAGTAATATAGTAGTATTCCTGTTGTAATTCTGCTCATTCCCTAACATCATAACGATAAAGGAATAATACACATTTATGGGACATTGTAGATACTGTCTTTATACAAATAACTGTAGGATACTAAAATGTTGTGGGCGTAAGTGTCACTGCCATCCTAAATGTACCACCCAATTTGCCATTTCTTAAAGATGAATCCAAGTGAATACCAAACACAGATTCAATTTTTTTTGCAATGATTCATTTCCCCAGACACTTGTATGTTTTAAGCACATCAGTAAATGTCTAATATTCTGCCCAGAAACTCCAATAACAAAATTAGTATCTGACAGACAACTCACCTCAATATTTAGATCTGTTGACTTTTATAGTGAACCTTCTGATTGGGGTTCCCTGATCTCCTGAGCTCCTCCTTGTTTTGCTGGTTCTCTCTGTAGAGGCAAGCAGCTTTATGTAGCTCTGAAGCATATTCAGCAGCTGAGGCCTTTGAATTTGCAGACCAACACACACACACACACACACACACACACACACACACACACACACACACACACACACACACACACACACACACACACACAAACACACACACAAACACACACAGAATAAATACTGTATCCCAGACCAGGTCATAGTAACTCTGGAAATAAATGAGGAGGTCATCAGATCATCTGCAATCCAATATCCAATGTTTTTTTAGAAGCGCTTTTATCTCCAAACCTGAAGCAAGCAATGTACATGTACAAAACTGTTCTGAACACATGTGTCATCAAAACATTCCTTGCATGAACCAAGAAGCATTTTAAAGGAAAAATGAAAAACATATATAGGATTGGGGGGGGGCATATCAGTTAAGATAGTCATTCCAGAAAATACATAGTAGTGAACAGGAGCAGGGCTTTGCATTCTGTCAGAAGATATAAGAGATCTCTTTTGTTGAATATTCCTCCAAGAAACATTACAGAGGTGAATAATCAAAATACTAGAATGTCTAACCAGTTGTCAAATATAAAACTTTCATCTTTTTATATGGCATTTCATTATTTTACTTTTTATCTATTAACTATTATCTATTGTTTTTCTTTTATTGCTTTTAAAATGTGTTTGTGTAGGTCTAGAAACAACATTTTCTTATACGTGATTATGTTGATAACAGTGATCACAATAATATATGGCTAATAATGCAGCTTCCAAGGTGCTTGTTTCAGGTGCTGTTTTTATGGAACTTCCAAGCTATCGTTGATCTTTTTTTCCTCATTCAAATTACATTTGTTTTTTTGGTTCCTCATTCAATCATTGACAAACTCATAGTTTGGTAAGAAGAAAAATCAACAGCAAGTCAGCAGTTTTTGCATTCTTTCCAACCATATTCCTGAAGCCAAACCTGCAGGTATTTCAAAAGGTATACTGATCATCATATTACTTGGTACATATAAGTGGTCCTCTTCATTTATAAGTCACCATCATAATGGTATTTTTTGGATGATGACAAAGATATCTAATTCAAGAAAGACTAGCTTGTACCAGAGGACGATTAAATAGTCTGTAGCAGATAGTTTCAGGACAGTCAGAACTAGAATCAAAAAATCAAAACCCACAGAAATGTTCCAGGGTGAGGTAATCTATCACATTCCTAAATGTGCTGCTGTATTTTGGATAAATGAGGATCACTCATCTTGTCTGGTTAATGACACATACCTATATCACTGTTCCTTGATCAGTGGTTCATTTCTCATCTTTCTTCATCATAATTCAGTTTTCAGGAACACACTACTGACAGTAATGCTGTCTGGTGATGGAAATTCCAGAATGTTCTATGAGTAACACAAGTTTATTCACAGCACAAAAAGAAAATCTTGAATTATTGTGCGCTCCACAGTTCCTCTCTGAGGTCTATGGTTTCAGCAAGTGCAAGGCCACAGCCTGACCTTCCCTCTCTGCTGTAAGATAAACACACATCTCCAAGCTGCTTCCAGAAAATAAGTCAGAGGAGGATGAGCTATGCTGTCATTGATTTACTGTCCTTTCTGGCTGCAGCAACATCCAGTGTCCCCACACAGATATCCCTGAAAATACTTGAGTATAAATTAAAATAAAAACTAGAGGTCTTCCAAAACTATCAAGATCAGAAAATAGGAAAATTGTAGTCATATCTGCACTGTTTTTATGGACCTCTTACCTAATGCTAATTCATAATGGAAAAATCCACTGCCAATAAATAATTTGGTGATATTTACAACATTTCAAAACCCCAAATAAATAATCTTACATGTTAAGATTGCTTAGTCATAACATTACAATTGTCGATATTTGAAAACTAATTTTCAATTATTGTTTAACCATATCTAAAGCATAGAGACTAGTGAAAGATCTAATCTGAAACTTCTGCTCTTCCAGAGAATGATGCCCTTTTTTAGTAGAGAGCCATATTTCAGGTCGAGCTGTAATAGTAAAGCTTGAACAATGTCTCTATCAGACAAATTAGCGTTTCTCAAGAAAACACTGAAAAAGGGCCATCAAATGCAAGACTGTCTCATCTGCACCCTATCAACTTTCATCATTTTCACATTTCATATTTTTACAACTTCATAAAAATCTGTAACTAATCACTTCGATTTTGCCAGCTAAGAAGAAATACGTTTGATATAGGGGTTGTCTTTAAGTTAACAGTTATAACGAAATTTGTGCTACTGGCTTTATAGAACTAGTTTTGCCTTTGAATAAAAGTTACTTATCAAATAGTCTTCTTGGGTCTCTGTAAAATTACCGTGCAGGGTCTTGTGCCTCAAAGACATATGTGTGACTGTGAAATACTCTCTTGTTGCATATTTTACCCACATTCAGAAGCAAACCTTCAGAGGAATATTCAATTAATGGAAAAAAAAAACCTTATTGGAGGCAAATTTCAAGGAAATTAGCCAATGCAATCAAGACCAATAACAGACAAAAAGAAACAGGACCAAAGGAAGATTTTCACCCATCCTGTACCAACGGCCTGAAAAATTTTAAAAGAGGTTTTCAAAACACTTGAGTTGTTAAAATTCTTGAATTTCTACAAATTAAGGTAACAGAAATACATGACATTTTCAATATCATACAATTATCAGTAAATCAATGCTTTTTATGAGCAGTTCAATAATTTCAGAAGTGATAAGGATAATTTAAAAGTATTACAGCATCTATTCAATCGATTAACAGGAGAATCTATTAGGTTTTCATTCTTCATTCTAAACATTCATATGTTTTGAAATGCATTAAATAGTGTCACATCCATTCCTTCTCTAGATCTCAACACAATTATGGGTTAGTAATTTAGGTGATATTACAATGAAAAAGTAACATTTCCAATTAATTAACCTCAGTAAACACTGAGATGGCTTTTTTTTAATCAAGGACATACAACACTAAGAACATTTTTGTCAGAATTACAAAGTACACTTCCAGCTATGCAAGTGCATTTATTTTTAGATACATACACAGTTAATGCAATGCAGAACAAATTTTGCCATGATGAATGCAAGCCATCTTCAGCCTCCATTGAAATCCCACCAAACAGCAAATTGTAAACAGCCACCATTTCAGTAATCTGTAAACCATGATGCATGCAATATCACATGCAAGAAAAAGCCAGTTTGCTTCATATTAATAAGGAAAGATTAAAAAGATGTACAAAGCTGACCAGAAAGGACCCTTTCCCTGTATGGCTTTTGATGTTAAACTCATGCTTCAAAAGACAATATAATAAGAACTTAATTAACTTAAAACTAACAAGTAAACTTGCTTTGGATAATAAGACTGTTCACAAAAAGTTGGACTTTTGACATGTAAAAAATGAACATCTAGAAATACTGTTTGATCTCAATATTAAATGGATTTAATTAAATAGATTTCATTCTGTACCAAGCCGCCCATGCTTTCTATACTGCACTCTGTGTATTCATTTTTGACTGTGTAACATGAAGGAAATGACACTACAATTTTGAAAGTAAGGTGCATTGGTGTGTAATCTACACAAAATGTATGTCATAACTTCAGCTGAAAACAAGTCCAAAAGCATACAGCTAACTACTTCCCTAACTACACAGAGGAATATATAATAAACTTGTGAAAATGTGAGTATCTTAAATTAAATATTGATTAACTGATATGTAGGACTTCAAAGAGACGTCTTTCCAGTTTAGTTTTCCAATTCTGAATAACAACTGTCGCATGTGTCTATTCTGCTTCTTCTCACTACAGATGATTAGTAAACTTTATATAAGAAGCCTACTGTTCTCTGTGAGGACTAGAGAACTGCACAACTGCATATTTGCCACTGGTCATCCATGTGGGCTCTTGAGCGGTCAGGTTCTCCCCTTGGCCAGGCTGAAGGCCAACCTGTACATTAGCCTTCAGAGTCCTCAAGCTGCACAGGGAAGCTGGTTGGAATCCCCTCAGAGCTTTCTCAAAAGGCTCCGTGTGGCCCCAGTCTCTGTCACTTGTCAGCTTTCTGTAATTGAGATCACCCTTGAAGAATATCAAGTCTGATTTCTGCAGAGTGGCATACAGATCAGGGGCATCAGCAGCCATATCACAGAACTCGTGGGGTAGTGTCCAGAAAGAGTGGTCGTAGTATGACCAGGTGCCATCCTTTAAGTAGCACTGCCACTGGGCCCCACTCTTTGACATCCATTTGTGATTGGCTGCCAGGGTCTGCCTTATTGTCCAATGGAAATCTTCCTTTGTTGTGTCAGAGACGAACCATGGCATGGACTTTCCATGGAAGCAGACCTTGCTGGCGAGCCCGGAAGAAACAAGGAAGTCGGCAAAGATGAGGTCAGTGACAAGCTCGAAGCCAGCGTTGTCCAGTACAATGTCCACTCTTCCCTGCAGCTTAGACGATCCTCCAGGGATCTTGCCATTTGTCAGGACAGACCAAACCAAGTTAGAGTCATCCACCAAGATGAAGGGCTTCAGATCCTCAAGGGAATCCACAGGACTGGCCTTTTGAGAGTTGTCCTGGCCCGCTGAGATGGAGAGATCGCACTTGTTTCCCCATAAGGAGACCTAAAACCAAAAAAGTAATAGGGATTTCTACAAATTCTGAAAAATGTATGTCTTGACAGATTTATAAAATTCAAATCCCACTTTATCTCATTTCCAGTTGCTGTGTCATCCTTTCATATGCACTATTCCAATGTTCTTTCTATTGACTTGTTGACAACAGCTGATAACCTTTTGGTGGCTAGTGAGAAGTTAGGAAGTTGTTATGCAATGTTATGCAATCCAAGAATCACAACCCTACCCATTAAAGTTAAATGGCAATTTTGCATAGCCAAAGTGGATTGCTAGACACTGCTACCTTTTGACAAAACCCAGATTCCAAGTATCAATGTCTTGGTGCTCTGATGAAGGAGCGTTGCTCCGAAATGCATTAGCTGTGTTTTTTTATTAAATAGGGCAAAGGGAGTTGCAGTCCGAATTCTTTTTTTCCCCCCTTCTTTCTTATCAATATCTTGGTGCTAGAGCTGGTCCTGCAGTCTCAGCAACTAATTTACTGTCGGTGACCATCATCTGATTTTTTTGAGAACTACACTCTTAAAAAGACACCTTGTGAAATAGTTGTGTATTCTCATTAATTAAGTCGATCATCACACATTTACATCAAAAGCACTTAGTCCTGGATGTCACTTACCTGCAGTAGTTTGAGAAAATGTTCCAAAAGCTGTGTCTCTGAGAGATCATCCATGTTTTTATTCAGTTCTTGGAGGTATGTACAAATTGCCATTATGGGTTGTTGAGACTCAAAGAAGCTTTTTGTTTTGGCTTCTTTAAACACATCAAAATCACATATTGGGGGACTGAAAAAAAAAAAGTAAGAATAAACAAATGTTGTATATTTAAATGTGGTTTTCAAACAAAAAATTGAAATATTTGATACTGCACAATTATTCCTCTGAAATTTCTGCAGATTTTCATTACATCACTTTCTTGGAAACTTCACATTTCTTAGCAAATGGTATTATCTGGAACATTGCAGAAGTAATGGTTTATTACATAAATAATGAAGCTTGATGTTTACTGGAGAAGGCCCTAGTATGTTACTTATTCAGGTAAAAAACTGTGTCACACCTAAATACTGAATGCTCAACCACACAGTTAAACCCTAGTTTCACAACCCCTGTCCTACACTTTACCAGACAAAAGCATCCTTAATCCTGATGATGTTAAGGTGACAATGATTCTCCGCTAATTAGCTACATATTTTAAGAGAGCATCTTACTTAAGATGAAGAGATTCCTGAATCTTCCTGTACATGTAGCATTCCACATACAGCCAGGGAGACTTAAACCAGCTTGGGGGCTCATTGTCGTCCATCAGAGCCTGCTGTCGTTGTAGGTACTGGTTCCACATGTCCGTGTCCACCACATTGTCCGTCAGGGCCAGTACAGGCTTGTCTGTCTGAAGCTCGTTACGAAGTTTAGAGAGAAGCGAAATTGCTCTCTTTTCAGCCTGGACTCCTTCCTGCAAAAGAAACATTACATGGTGAATAAAAATGATTTAAATATTAATTTCATACATAAAAGGTTATGCTATGCATGACCATCACCTGTTGCCACTATTGACAGTAATTGTACCGAATATGACTAATATAACTGAACACTGGCTGTCCAGCTTGTATCATCTCACCTCTCCATGTTCTTCGAAAAACTTGTCTTTATTTCGATGGATGGTGTCGATAACTTTAGTAAGAATTGTTGGCAGTCTGTCCTTTACTGTCAAGTACGCAAAAGATCTGAAATACAGACATGAAAAGCAGAATGGATATCGCAACATAAAAACTACAAACAATTTGCCAACATTGTTGTCTGTCTGATAACCTAACAGGGTAGTTAGCAAATAAGCCTTTTTAACAATTAAGCTAGAGACCTTTTTTTACGATTAATATCGACTATTTCAGTCTAGGACGAAGATGCCAGCAAACGATATATTTGTTTTGTCTTATCAATGATAAAAGCTGTGCAGGTGGAAAAAAATGGTCTGGTGCAGTAGAATGTGGGCGCCATGAAGCTAGAGCTATTTAGCTAATATCTGAATAAAACATTCACGTTTTCAAAATTAACTGACGCGACAAACAGTGTTACATCTGGTAAGCCAACAAGTGAAATTATTATATGATCAGTCAATTGCAGCTTCTTTAATGCAGCCACCAGAAACACTAGCTATCCTAACCAACTGACAGGCTATAAATAATCACAGCAATGCTGTAACGCCTAATGCTAGCTAGCATTACTCTAATATACTGTCAAGATGGTGGACGGTGTTCCAGTGTCTGTCAAAAAAAATTGCACAACAGAGGGGTCGCAAGCAAAAAAGGTATCTGGCGAGCTTTTCATACATACCCCACAAATTTTGCAGAAAGAGACTGTGGGACACTGCGAAGCACGACTTGATTCGCCATGTTTGTAACCAGGAAGTGGATTAATGTAGCTGCGCGAACAAAACTTTATTCATAGCTGTGTTGTGTTATACAGCTAACCAACATGCCATGGAGCCGTGGATAAGCCTCAGAGCAACATGCTCAACAAAACTAGCTAACTTCGCCACCTGGAAAGCCGGGAATTTATCATAGAAGAAGCCATGTCAGTTATGGCCATTACATAATTTTCTCTGACAATTATCGAAGAGGTTTGTAGCTAGCTTTACAGTATGACTTCAGTGAATCTTACTGTCTTCCTTTGCAATCTGACAGCTAGGAAGCTAGGTTACTGCAGAGGTTGGACAGGTGAAAGATAAATATGAATTGTTACTGTCCGTAAAATGCTTTTAATTGTATAGCTATCTATTTTGCACTCTGATTAACCGAATAAACAGCGAGAAACATTGAACTGTTTGTTACACTGCCAGCTAACAAACGTTACGTGTTCTGATGTTGCTGTCTCGCTAACGTATATGGTCAAGGTCAGTTGGCAAGTTTAGCTTGGCAGCTGGCTTGCTTGGCAAGTAGTAGCACTGATATTATGTTAGCTGTATAACATACCTGGCGGTTTAATTGTTTCTCGTAGCCCAATCTCAGACAAATAGCCTTGCTGGTTTCCTGTGCAAAGTTAATATTACTTGTCATACTTTTCCTGCAGGTGAAATATGACTTTCAAGATCCTCCAAAACCCTCTCAGATTGTTGCAGAATCTGGAGAGAAATCATTTTTGCAGACCCACTGGATCAACACAGTTCCTATGTTTGCTCAGGCACAAGCCAGAAATCCCAAAAAACCTATCCTTGGAGAGGACCCATACCTGCTTCAGTGTTGCAGGAAGTGGCTACTGTCAGAATGTACCCCACCAAAGGCATTTCTTGGGCCCTGTTTGGAACTGTAGTTTAAAACATGGAGGAGGTGTTCTCTGGGGGAAGCAGTGTATTGGGCCGTCACCCTTGACCAGGACTGTCTGTTTGACCATGATTGTAACAAAGCGGTTTCAGTCAGCCTCTACTGCCATGCCACTGACTAAAAAGGTAGGGTTACCAGGGAAGAGACCACCCAAAGGACCAAGGACCAAGCAGCCGTCTAGAGCGAACCAACCCCTTCAGGATGAGGATACTACGGTACTGTATTTGGGTCAGCTGTGGGCCTTTTATTTCATACACAGGCTATTAGAAAAGAAACAAAATAGGAAGAGGGAGTAGTGAAACACCTACAGGATAGGGCCGCAGGTGGCATATCCAGCTGCTTTCAGTACAGCTCCTTGTTCCATGTTTAGCGATTCCTGACTATGTCCATGGCAGTGAAGTTCATGCAGCAAGGCATAACTTAATCTAGATTTGTCCAGGCAGGGAGAGCTTCCACTACCATGGTGTTATTCCTTTCATTGCACAATTTTGATTTCTATGTTCATTTGGAAACCATCAGTTCTCCATAGTGGTTTCACTGGATGTGCAGTACAATGACTGTACATCTCAGCTGGTAGAGTGCAGTAGAGTTAACTTTGATTGGGATAAGCTGCATGTTTCAGTGTATTTTTATTATTGTATGAACTCTCAGGATTTCATGGAGGATATTGCAGTAGTTTGAGGGGTCTGTGATACTAGTTTTTAGCCTAAAAAGTGAAATGAATAAATTGCCATTATAAAGTGGTTTTAAAATACAAGTATGTGCATAAATATAATATATACTGCTCCAAAAGGTCCCTTATTCTCTTTAGCACAATGTACAATGAATTATTTAATGAGCAGTTACATTTCTAGAAGCCCTTGTAGTGGTGGAGGCTTTACTTTATATCCTCTCTCATATTTTACAACATTTTTCGGGTTGTGCCTGTTCTGTCTAAGACAAATGGAACCTCCCAACACTTGGCTAATGAATTATTCTGATAAAATCTTTGTACTGATTGATTCCTGATTACCAATTTCCAACAAAATACAATCCCTTTCTCCAAAGACTTCTTAACCTTTTTTGTTGCAGTTTCATATTCACTTGAATTTGTTAAGTTAATGTCCTGTGATTTTTATTTATTATGTTCCCTGAAACATAATAAATAAAAACAGGTGTGCCATAAAATGAGTCTGCTCAGTGTAGTAAAAACCCAAAAAATCTGCTGAGAGATGCCAAAAAATGAAAAAATATATGGTTCACAAACAAGCAAAACACTGCTGACTCATTTTAATGGATCACTCAAAATTCATTGCACAATGTTCAAAATAGATCTGTTACCATGACTAATTGCTGTTTATTTCAAAACTGTGCCATCAATTTCACATGGGAAGAATGCAGCAGTTAGGCGATGTGTCTGCAATAGCTCAGTACAAACTGATATAAAATTTATCTGCTCTGATGGAGATATCACACATATCTGGGTTTTCAAATAAATTATACCACAATTATTCAATAGTCTATTTCTTTTACCATTGCATGAAAAGTTTGGACCCTTAGTTTGTCAATGTTTCCATTCAGGCATATTGTTGTCAATACTTAAACCAGTCTACCTGGCGTTTCATTTGGGTCTTTTGCAAGGGAGTACAGTCTACTCAAAACATTGGTTTATAATTAGTAGTCTCCTACTTGATCCCCTGACCAAGTCAAGATAAAGCTGTAATTCCCTATAAGACTATAGGACTCATGATATATTCTGGTCTTTGCTCTGCAGGACATGATGCAGTGCATTGCTTTTGCCACAGCAGACCAATATGTCTTACCATCACTCAGCCATGACCTAAGAGCCCATGGGTTTTTTGAACTGGCAGATTTGCCTCGAGGTAGGTTTTGCCTGAATATTTGTGTATTTTAGTGTTGGTCATTTTCTGCTTGTCCTTTTCTTTCTGAGTACTGGATTATTTAGCCTGTCACGGGGTTTAACTGTTTATAATTGGTTGATAATTTATTTCAAAGAAATTTATATTTCAAATTTTCAATTTGACTGCATAATAGGAACAAATAAAGTACCATTTATTTAGTATTTTAGTGTTTATCAAGTAGTAAAGGTAAAACGTGAATATTTGTTTTGCAGATGCTTCAAATGTCCTTGTTATGGGTACAGAAATGGCTGCTAAGTCTAATGACAGTGCAGTCATGTTTTTCTTTAGGTAAGTGGTCTAATTGGTTGAAATGTTTCAGTTATTTGACCTTTTTATTTTCCTTTTTGTTTTTGCACTTAAATTACATTCATATCTGTACTTCTCAGGGAGGGGTCTGTTGTCTTTTGGAACGTAGAGGAGAAAACGGTGTGTATAACACAAGCACATGAAAACACCTGCCAGACATCATAAAGTGTAAATCAAGTTGTAGGTGGGCAGTAAATTGAACTGTGTATGGCCACTGGTTTTAGTGGACATAGTACCACCTATTTAGAGTATACTTTCACAAAAATATATATTAACCAGACACATTATATTTAGTATTTAAATAAAATGAACTGCTATAAAACCATTTTGATGAAGGAAGATTAGGTTTTAAGGATGGATTTACCATTTCAGTTTTTCTGGAGAGTTGACTTTGGGCATGAACCCTGCCTTGATGTTGTCTGTGTGCGCACTGCAGGTAAAGCATGTGATGAGAATCCTGGAGCAGCATGAGGTGCACCCGTATGAAGTTGCCCTGGTTCACTGGGAGAATGAGGAAATCAACTACACACTGGGAGAGTATGTCTGCTCTGTGTCTGCTATTACATTTCCTCTTCAAAAGAGCAATGGTTGCAGCCTCAGCTACACTCTTTGGGTTTCAGTGGCATGTGTACCCTTGTCACAGGGTAATGTAAGCTTCATGCAGCTTGGTTTTATAAGGCTATAGAGGCAGAGACACAAATGTCCTTCCAATTGCATCCAGATTTATGCAGATCTGTGTTTTGAAAATGGGGTTTGTGAGTGAATGGAGGGTCTGTGTTCCATTCCTCTGAAATGCTTATAGATTGTTTGCATGTTTGTAGATTAAAAGCCTCAGTTACAGAAGCTGTCCTAAAATGGCTTTATGAGCCAAGGCCACCCTGTGTCAGGGTCAGTTTACCATGGGGAAATACATTAAGCAACAGCACCCCCTGCTGTTATTTCTTTACTCATATCTTTGTATGTATCAGCCTGTTGGCTATTATTATATTTTAACTGAGAAAGTTTTCACTATACAACACATTTTAAAACCATTTTAGAGTAGCATATCCACCTGGTCGAACTACATTTGACCTTGATGTCACTCAGCCTACTCGTTTATTGAATACCCTACTGAAAATGCAGACTAATATACCAGTAGAGAGAATTTTTGTCCTGCCAAACCTATAATTCCATGAATATTCAGGTGATGTTGTGTTGTCTGGTTATAATTGTAAAATTTACAACCGGACAGAATTAAGGTGAAAGAACTTTATTCTGCCACCTTAATTCCACTACTATTATAAACATACACACTGGAAAGGTACTGATTTACATGTATTTAAATAGTCATGTTTGTATATGTGAACACACATATACATATAGTTTGGCCATAATCTATTTTAGGCAATACTAACTAATTTCTGTTGTAGCTCTTTAAATTTGACAAATTTTGTACAATTTAGATTTTTCAAATTGTCTATGGAAATTTCAAATTGCCAGAACCCCAACTGGGCAGCTCAGCCAGGAGGTTGACATGTATTTTTATCAATGGAAAATCATATGAGAAAAATCATTTCAGTTATGGTTGGTATTGATGCTAAAGCTCCATAGTTTTATGAGAAATATTTTTCTCAGTATAATTATTTTGTGTACCTTTTAGAGTGCTGTTTCTAATGTTGATGAGATATTGTAAACTGTCATCTAATTCCTCCACAAAGTGATGGTGTGTATCCATTCTCCCAGGGGACACTCTAAGCTGCGGCGGGGGAACATTACGCTGAACTGTGAACTTGATCAAGATCAGGTGGTGCTGGAAAAGTTTGCCTTCTCTAATGCACTCTCACTGTCAGGTGTGCCAGCATTTCTTCTCTGGCTGTTCCATGATAACTGGAGTTTTTAACTGTATTTTTTTTTACTGAAGAGATAAAAATAGTAACATTATTATTTTATATTGTGGCAAACATGGGACATGGAATGAAGTGATGTGGTAACTTGTGGGATGTGGGAGCAGAACCCTGGTTTCCTGTTCCTGCAGTGCCACATCTCCGAAAGTCCAGGCCTCAAAACAGAATCTTCTGCTACAATGTGTGATAAGCATCATAACTTTAATTTTCAAAATGTAAGAAATGAAGATCACATTCAGTTCAAATACATTACTAAGTACTGTTCAATTATTGGAAGTAGTTGCATAAGTAATATATTTAAGTTGTATATTTCTGAGGTTGTAGCGTTCCTTTTATGGGAATGTGAGAGAAGCATTCAAGCAGATAGTGAGGAACAAAAATGATACTACAGTGCCTGTCCACATCGCCTGCTTGACAAGCATCATAGCTTTGATACTTATACTATGTGTACTTACATATTGATATTAAAGATAATGTATTATAAGAATAGTAATTAGGAGAAGAATTCAGTTTCTGTTCATTTAAAACTAGATCCAGAATTTAAATGTAGTAACATACAAAAAGAAATTAAAAAGTAAGTCGCAGCAAAAGTATAAAACACCACTGCAAAGTAATGGTGAATTACTGGTTTTAGTTACATAAGTTATATATTTTAATCTCATTTAATTTTCTTGTTTTTGAAGTCTTGACTTCTGAGGTTGAAGCGTTACGCTCATAGCACCATGCGTGAGCAGCATTTCCGTGTTGCTTTCAAACCAAGAGCAAGTGCAAGCTGCCCCCCCACCTAGAGGGCCTCTGCCTCGGTTAGACCTTTAATCTAACGGATGTGCGTGGAATCAGGCCTGCTCCTGCAGGCACCCAAAAAAAACGTAACAGCGTTCTTGAGCATCCTGTATGGTTTAGGGCAGCCGTTGCCATGGTGACAGTAATCCACGGTATCGCAGAAATGCAGAACCAGAAGGCCCGGGGGATGTGAAATTTGAAAACGAGTACCCTTTGATAAGGGGGCAGTTAACCATGTCTTTTAAGGGACTGTAAATGTGTGAATGTCAGAAATCACAGCTTGTCTGCACTCATGTGCCACAGCTTCTCCTTTTGGAGTCATGGTGCTCCTTTTGGAATTCATTAAATGCAAGTGAATCTTTTGATATGCATAATGCTACCAATAAAGCCATATTTGGTTATGTTACTTCTTGCTAATTAAGTCGGCTACAAGTTTGTTTTACCAAGATTAATTTAATATAGATGAGTCGATGTAATATTGTGTGGGATCACGTATATATGTTACAGTCTCAGCCCAGTTCTAGTCACAAGGTTTCTACATGTTCTTTATAATTTTTTTATTGTAGTAAATATGTTTCTGTATGTGTTTTTGTCACAGTTAAATTGGCCATATGGGAAGTATCCTTGGACAGTTTTGTTGAGTCTATTCAGTCTATTCCCGAGGTGAGTGCATGAAAACTCTGGCTGTCCTGTGAAATCCTAATGCATGCAGAATAATTTGAAGGCATTGGTTTTTTTTTCATATTTTCTATTGTAACTACAAACCATATCCGCAGGTGTAATTCAATGTGCAATAAAAATCCAGCACTGTAAGTCTGTAAGCATCATTAGGATATATATATACTCATGTAACATGTATTATTGTATGTATTATTTCTACTTTACATCACAAGGATCTAAATCAATTGGATCTAAACATGCTGTCAAAGTGGACTGAAGATACAGTTTCCTTTTTTTTTTGGCTAAGCCCAAAAAAAATCACCATGGGAACCATGGCCAGTTGCTAGGTTGTAGAGTCCTCCTGTGGAGGTAGAAGCAATCCCCAGCTGTGTCAAGCTGTTCTAACCCAGCACAGGATCTGTTCCCTAAAGTGAAACAGTAGGGAGAAATCAGCCTTATATTCCGACGACAGTTTCTGACCAGGAACTTCAATGTGTTTTGCGCTTTGGTTTAACGTGTGCTGTCATTTCCAAAGCAGCTGATTAATGACTACCTGACATGTAAATTATACAGAATTCATTTAACTGTGTTTTCTTTCTCTAGTGTGCATATTGAATCTCTCTAGATTGGGCATATGATTTTAAGATGACTCAATGATTTATTTAAACTGTCATCTTAAAATGAACACATCAGTTAAAATGTGAAACAATGCAAATTGATTGTAGTAATAAAGAATTAAAAAGTGACCTGCATAGACTTAGGTGATGTAATATATTATCTATTGACATTTATTGTTTGAAAACAGATGCTCAAATCAGGAAAAAGGGTGAAGCTGTCTCGAGCCGAGGTGATGCAAAAAATTGGAGAACTCTTTGCACTGAGGTAAAGACCATCAGGCACAAACATACTGGGCTGGAAAGTCATTCATATACCTGGGGTCCTTATACCTGGTCCTGGAGAGACACAGGGTCTCCTGGTTTTTGCATTTTGTTATCTCCTTCAAATCCAAAACCATTTTACCCAGGAAAACAGGTGAGGTGACTTACCTGTGTAATAAGGTTTTTATTAATGTGCTGAGTAGAAATAATTTACCAGAAGTTAATTAAGTTAACACCCTGCAGTTTTTATTGGACCCGATTTAGGGATTGCGGTAGCAATCTATAGAAGACAAACTGCACAAAAACTCCCCCTGGTGGCTATTCACTCTGAAATAATTTCTGTTATAGTTCTGTAATAGTTATACTGAATCTACAGCCCCATAAGAATAAGCAAAACCTGTTGTTAACTGAGCCCATGGTTTGTAATAGTTAGACTAATAAGTTTGTGAAAGTAGAGGTTTGTGCTTCAGGCCTTCTCACTCAATACATGCCCTGGTTTGTGTTCCAGACACTGTATAAACCTGAGCTCTGACCTACTCATCACGCCTGATTTCTATTGGGACAGAGAGAACTTGGAGCAGCTGTATGACAAGACCTGCCAGTTCCTCAACATCAATCGCAGGGTTAAGGTTGCAGTCTACTCTGGCTTTGATTTAGTTTCTGGTGACACACTGTGTTTATCATTCACAACATAAAGGTTATTTAGCAGTTGTAAAAGTATGGGTCAGGACCCACTGCAAGGGCTGATATGCATTAATACTTTTTATGATTTTAATTGTACAAGTATTAACTGTACACAAAAAAAATGGAATTTTTTTTTACACACACACACACACACACACACACACACACACACACACACACATAACACCATTAGTTTCCCTTTGTTTTGATTTGGGGAAGTTCAAGAAAACGGTGTACACTTTGTGTTGCTGTGACTCAGGTGATGAATGAGAAGCTACAGCACTGCACAGAGCTCACGGACCTCATGAGAAACCACCTGAGTGAGAAGCACGGCTTGCGACTGGAGTGGATGATTGTCATTCTCATCACCATAGAGGTCAGGAATCCTTGCTCAGTGTCCAGTTTCCGTGCCACGTCAAGTAAATATCAGCTATGGTTGTCTTACCTAGTTTTACAAGGTGTCTGTGTTTTGCAGCCTCAGTGCACTGGGTGAAGTGATATTTACAATTGGATTTTGAGGAAACTGTGATCCAAATCCAGTTTGTCAACCTAAAATCCACAGGACCCTCTTTTCTGAGTTGGATATTTCTCCACAAGGCTTAGCACATTACATGTCTGTAGCCATTTCACAGCTCTTAATGCTGTGTTTGAAAATCTGCAGTAAGCTACCCATGTCTGAAGAAAGGGGTTGTCAGTGTACCTAGGATGAGCTGAAGCAAAAGATTCAGTGATGAGCTCACCTGGAAAAAAGCAACTTGGCTATAAAATGCCATTTGCTTCCAGAGCTGTGATTGGGTTATCACCCCCTTTATCAACACATTAGTGGGCTCATTGTGTGCAGGGAAACAACATACACACAGTTTAATGATCCTGTGAAATGTATTGACTAAATGATAGCAATCCCTCTTTTGGGAGCATTAAACTCTGCGAAAGACATTTTTCCCTCTATGATTCACCTTTTGCCTGGAATCAGTGCAGTCCTTTGTATGTATGCCCCTAACTCAGATTGTAGCAGAGCAAGGGTGTAAACAGAAAAAAGCAATATTGATCAAAAGTATTGATCAACTGCAGAGTGCAGCATTAGTGGGAGAAAATGAGAGCTTTATTTATGCCCAGGTTATCCATGCTGCAGATTGCCTTCCTTTCTGTGCATGGTATGATTTTGAGTATGTTGTAGATTTAAATTGTAAGAGCTCCATTAACTGGTTCTACACTGTAATTCATTGTCATTAAAAGGCTGAAGGTAAACTATATTTCTTCCCCTTTTTAGGTGATGTTTGAACTTGCCCGAGTTATCTTTTAAAAAGATCTGCTGAAAGACAAAGACATGTCAGAAGATACCACATCTCCAAGGGATCCCAACTGAATTTCAGCCCTTACTTGAAAAGGGTTCACAAAGAACTTGATATTAAAAGCAGACTTGCTTTCTTTATTTGTTGCTTATTTGAGAAATCCTATAGGGTGATGTCAAAAACACCAAAATGTGCCCCCACGACCACAATGACAGCAGTCTGGGAACCTCTCCTGATGCAATCCATTGGCTGCTTCCAGTATAATGACACACTCCATGCATTTCCCCTTTGTGTCCTTCAGCCTCCTTACGTGTCGCAGTGTGAGCTCTCTCCGTAGCAGTGGTTCCAAAGTATTGATTATTTTATACAGCTGGCAAAATGTCATGTTTACCATGGTCACAAACACTTGCCATTAGAATAACGTTCTGTTGTAAATCAGGATATAACCAGTGAACCTGGATCTGGTGTGCTCAAAGGACTGTCCATTACTTTCCAGGATGAAAAAAATGTAATGGACTTTGGGAACCTTAAATAAAATGGGCTGTGCTTTAAATTCCTTTAAGCGATAGGTACATATGCTTATCAACCAGCCTGAGCATAATGAAGAGTCGTGCTTTGTACTTGGCTTTTTTTTAAATATTTGCTGTACTCTATTTGAAAGCTGCCTCATGCGCATGTTTTAATGAGGTATTCAAATCAAGCACAAATAAAGACATGCCAGAAGTTATCCAGTGCATAAATTCAGTATGACTTTAGTTAACAGGGTTCATATTTACTTACTCCTTAATCTTTACTTTTCTGTGTACATTTTGGTGGTTTATATTGTTCAGAATTACATAATCATAACCACATTTTTGATGATTCTCCTGTGATCATCTACCCCTGTAACTATAACAACCATGAAGTACAACCATATTTTCTGTTTTTTTTGCCTTCTGTTCTCTTCATGTAGAGTGGACAGGGTAGTTAAAACATTCTGTTGTAACAATAAAAAACTATATAACAGTGCAGGGTATTCCATTCATTTTGCACCTGAATTTAATTAAATTTGGCTGCAGTCTTTTTGGCTATCATTTACTGATACAGGAAAGGGATTGAGATTTATATGTATTGCAGTCAGAGAACAGCTGTTACCAAATAATTGTCTTTAAATATGACGATGACAATAGTGATTCAGCATGGGCTACTGGGTGACTCATCCTGTAAAGGCACTGTTTCAGGAGCCATTTTCACAACACAGAAAATGTAATATTTCCATATTAATTGTTCCAGCAATGGTAAATGTCTCTCTTGTTCACTCTACCAATGCCTATTTGTTAGAAGTACACATAGTTTGTTCGCACATGACAGTACCAGGTAGGGAGGGGTAAAAATTGACATACTGTTGTGTGCTTGATTCCTTATTTACAATATGGCTTTGTTCTTACTACTTTCAAAACATAAAAATCTGTGGAAGTCATACCCGAGAGGGGATATTGCCCAGTTGACTTTCCTGCAATATAATCCCCAGTTTTTATTAAAAAATGAGCCCTAAATGGAAACGTGAAATAACAGGCTATATGTATGAAAGGGGCTAGTGTGTGTCTGTGCACCTAGTATCAAATCCACACTGTTCCAGTTCTGATGGTGACTGTTTACCCTGCTGGGCGATATGTAAATGACTGTAGCATCACCCAGGAAGGGCAGGATGTCTATGGCTCATTGCTCACCAGAACCCCTCATAGTGAGTGGGCTGCCATACTTGAAATGCAAAGTCCCAACTAAATTGTCCCCTTCAGTCTCATGTCTTTTCCAGCTCAACTTGTGGACTGTTTTGTGAAAACATGGGGCAGCAACCATCATGTTTCTGAGGAGAGTGTGCTCTTGTGCTCCTGGATTGATAGCAAAGAATTAGTATGGCTTGTGAGTATGCAATTCCATATTGTGCAATTCTATGAATATTTAAAGGTCCACTACAGCTAAACTTACTTCCAGATTTTATTCAAAAAATATGTATCAAACTTAAGGGGATATTTTCAATTAGGCTGTGTGCCATGTTATTGTCAACTGCACACACATTTATGTGTTAGTCAAACACCACAGGATTTCAGAGGTTCAGGAATGACAGAAAACAGGTTTTCAGTCCTAGGCTCAATTACACTTGCAGCAGCAGTGCAATTGTATGCAAATGCAACCTCTTTGGATGGGGAACATTCAAAAGTGTCCTTGCCCTACACTTCATTATACACTACAGTCAATCCCATTTAAAAGTAGTTTATTGTAGATTGCATTAGGTGGGTTTTCTAGGGAATTTCCTGCTGGCCTGAATCCGGCATTCAGCTGTAACATGAGAAGTACAAATCATTAGACAAAGCTATTCAATCATAATAGCACAAAAAAGAGTACAGTGCGAGTTATCTGGTCACAGAAATTATTTTGTTGCGTTTCTGTTTCTTTTACCACTAACAATGGGATAATACAGGATGATTCTTTCTACTTCATCAACACAGGAAACAACTGGCCCTGTCAAAATTTCATTTTGTGATATCCAAAGTGATTTTAATTTAACTCAATAACATGAAAATGCCATTTGGAAACATTCAGGGGTACAATGTAAAGACTTTGGAGATATATATCATATTTACAGGAAACATGTACCAACCTCAAGTAAAAAAAATAAAGGGAGGGGCTCCCCTTCACCCTGAGTATAGCTTCCATACTTCTTGGAATACTGTCATACAGTATACAGTCTCTGTGTACTGGGGTATTAACCTTTCTTTAAGAAATCCTCTGCAACTTCCAATAAAGGGGCAATAATGTTTACGTTTGCTGATTGTGAAGGCTATAGAAGGCACTTCATCTTGGTATTCATGAAACAACCTGAATTTGTTTAGCAGTGTGTATGGACGCTCTCACATATTTAAACACAGGGACATCTTGACGGACCAATGTTTATACCAAAGGGAGCACCCGGTCTTGTAAAATAGGTTCATATTGCTTGGCCATTTTATGACCATGCAGAGCAATCAGCAGATCCACTGACTCCCATAACAGTTGGCAACATACAGTACTGGTTTAGGCCTACCTTTGGCTTTACCTAAAGGTAAACATGTCCAGCTGTAGGAAAAATATTTAAACATGATCCATCAGACCATATCACTTCCATGGCTCAGGGATCCATTTTGTGTTCCATACACCAGGTTATGTGGCCTTATTCTTTGACTCTGGATACAAGTGGTTTCTGAATTGTTGACTCTAGAGTATGAAAGTCGCATATCAAAGAGATGATTGTCAAATCTCTTTTTTTCTTGCTGTAACATGTTGTGAGATGACATTCCACTTCATATTATTCATCTGTGAAGCTGCCTTTGTAATTGTCATTTTGTTTCTTAAAAGTTAGTCTTTTTTTTTTTTCAAATTATTTTGTGAGAAAGGACTTACGAAGTGGTGCAGAATTCTTAAAGTTCTGAATCTTTATAAGTGACCCCAAAATAAAATTTAAAGAATTTTAATCCATTCATCAAAGTCTTCAATTACACAATCATTGCCTTTTAAAAATAGGCTATTCTGGTTTTAAGCATCAAGAGTTCCTGTCAAATAACAGGCAGACATCTCAAGACGCTGATGTGTGCTGGTAGCTGATAACTGAATAAAAAAATACTTTTCTTAAAATTAATTAAATTATGATTTAGGCTGTTATATTAACCGATTTTCTGAATCTGTACTCTCTCTCATGTATATATGAAGCTAGAGTTGCATTTTCTCTGTAGTGAGAAACCAACTCCATTGAACCAACATTGCGATCATTTCATGTGAATGCATTTCTAAAGACCTGCATTTTTGGGACATATCTTGTTGATTGTTCCTACACGCATTTAATCCTTGCGTTGAGGAGGCGCTGATATAATGCATCTTGATGGCTAGTCTATGAGTAAATGAGTCCTTTTGGCGATTGTTTCGAATTAAAATAACGTACTGCTCCACAACAGTGATTATTTTCGGTCAGCAAGGTAAATGATTGGAATGCTAAATAACATTCGTTTTAATATTACATATTGAAAAGTCTAACATAATAATAATAATAATAATAAAATACCTCTCTGAGGATACTAGCCAACCGCAAATGCAACTGAACCAAAGACCCATTCATTTAATCCATTCATTTAATTGATCTTTATTATTACCATGAATTTCAAAACCAGTTCCAGAGTCTACAAGTATTTTACTGGTCAGCTCAAGCTGCTAACGGCAGTGTGTTTACAACTTGCGTGCTTGCTAGTTAGCTACAAGTAATAATATATGTAAACACATTGCTAACATTAGCTACAAAACCCGTAATACGCGATCTGTTTGTGGGGGTTGGGTGGGCAAATGACCTACGGCTGCTTTCGTTCTAAATCGGTTTATATTTTACAAACCAAGAGATTAAATAAATTAACATACAGTACTCGCCCACTGAGATAGTCTCCCCTTGCTTACAGTAAACACGGGCTAGATAACAATTCTCTTTCACGGTGGCACACCGTGCTCTAGTAAATGCGGGGGGGAATTAGCCAAATGTCCCCAACAGTGGGCTTTACAACTGCTGTTTTTTAAGTGCTTTTAGACAGTCATGTGATTGTAACGTAACCCGACCGGAAAACACCGACGACCATCGCCGCCAATGCTGCGTTTTAGAGGAACAGAGCAGCTGCGAGCCCAACGGACAAGTCCCCGGTAACAAACAACAACACACCAAACTCCACAAATCCGAGAGGAGCACTAAAGGTAAGCTTACACGTACCTCGCTCTCTGTTGAACGACCGTGTGCATCGATATTTATTTTACCACGCTTTCAATATTTCGATCACTTTGAAGTTTAAAAATACGTTCGGTGACCACCCTTCCCCCTGTGTGTCCATTTCATGAGGCTCCGTTTATTTTAGCTTCACATTGCTTTCAGACATCGGAAGAGCAGATGCGAAGATTTGACCCTCTGCTGTTCGGTCTGTCGATTGTGCAAGTTCTGATGAAAAACAATTTGTAACTAAACTGTGATATATCATCCTTGTCTGTGTGGCGTGGTTGGGGGCAAAGCGTGTACATAACCAAAGGCATACATGTATAGCTTTTCAGAGGGGTTATTTTTTGTTTGTGAGGAAAGCGCACTGCGGAAGTGGTTTTACTCTGCGGGAGATCTGTCCGGTCCACGTGTCTGCGTTAGGGGCGGTGCTTTCTTACACACGTACTTCAACAGACATATTTTATTAACTATTACTAAGGTAGCTAAATAAGTACTTTATTGATTCTTGGATATACAGTTCTGTCAAAGTGATCGCACGCCAATAACGACAAATTTTGTGAAGTTTGTTAAGTAGTTTAATAACCAAGTGATTGCGAACAAAACCCAGGATTTGTGAATGGCTGAAATATGAAGCTGATTTGACATTTTAAATTGGTCATCTGTAACTTACATACATTCATTGTCTCTGTTCACATTGCTGTACATGCCAGAGAATTTTTAAATTACTACTAGAAGAAATGGAAAGAGGGGATGTAGTTGTTGTCCTGTAAATAAGTATTGTATTTGGTTCTGATTAAAGTTTTTGTGGTAAACTAACATTGTTATATTTTATATTGTCTTCTGCAAATAATTTGTAAGAAAATAATTCTTAGTTCAAACTCCACTGGTTTAAATAGTTCTGAGTGTGTTTGAAACAAATTGTCCAACTCTGGGTAGCTCATTCATTAAAAAAAATCTTAAAATAATTAACAAAATAAAATCACTCACAATCATACATCATATGTCAGACTACTTAGATGTTGCTGTCAGTATTAGAGTTGTTGATAAGTAACTGACTCCACAGAGAGCACAGTGTATAGTAAGTGAATTAGCAACACACACTTGGGCTTCTCAAACAAACCGCTTGTATTGTTTGCAAAGAAAGCCCCAGGGGTGTCAATAATTATTTGTGACGCAGGAGACGCGGCATTTGCCCTGCATCCCTATTGGCCCACTCTGCACTGCCTTAAGAATGTATAGGCTACGCAATATGTGTCATGTGATTCCAAAGCCCCTGGCCCGACGATGACCTTTAGAGTAGAATTAAGGGTCAGTGGCAGCCAGTGCTGTACAGTCAGTTGCTCTGAATGTTGTGGTAATGACGAAGTACTAGTATGGAGATGGGGTTGGGGACTCAAGGACAATAACCCTGGTCTTGTCCAAGTTTAAGAGCACAGATCACAGATGTTTATCTGGTTCCAAGACACAATTGTATCTAGGTCTGATCATTGCAATACAACATCAAGCTTTACTTACTTACAAGTCCAAAACAACTCTTATTTAAAATGATGTATACTCTTATTTTACTCTTCTGGGTGAAAATGCAATTAAGAACTCGCAAGGCAATTTTTTACTGGATGTTCTTTCTTAGTTTAGACACTTCTACATGAACATGACACATTTCAATGATCAAGCCATCATTAACTCATGCCGAATACTGAACTCATGTAGAATGTTGTAAAGTAAAAGACTATTTTTTGAGTGTGAATAACATACAGACCAGGATGGTTAAGGTACGAGGGTATTACATTTTGAAAATAAAATTGTGGAGGGGGTTAATTTCAGAGCAAGGGGCATGCATACAAGCGTTATACTGTGATATAGGTTGTTTTCAGTTCCTTAAATACCCCCTGATAGGCCAGTTTCTGTACAGACAAAAGGGAGGATATGAAAATTATATGTGAGTCCTTTTATCAAATACCTGAGTATTACCATGAGTTGTATGTGCGCCTATAAGCTTGTTAACCTGAAAGCTACATTGCCTCATTCATGGCGGTTTGCGTCCATATTGCAACACCCCCCATTCTGTATTTTTTCGGTTGCATTTTCAGCATGGGCCTGACAGGAAACTGAGTCTTGTCTCTGGCTTTTGTGTAGGTTGAAGAATGGAGCTGGCCAACCATGGTCTTATCCTCCTACAGCAGCTCAACGCTCAGAGGGAGTTTGGTTTCCTGTGCGACTGCACCGTAGCCATCGGGGACGTCTTTTTTAAAGCGCACAAGGCTGTTCTCGCTGCCTTCTCCAACTACTTCAGAATGCTGTTTATACACCAAGACAGGTACTGCATGCTCTTCTCCTCCATGTTGACAAAAATGGTCCCAAAATCAGAAAATAATGGATAATAGTGCAGTGTATTTATTTTATTGCCCAAGACCGTAATGTTTTTTTTTTTTTACAGTGAAGGGGAGAAACTCGCCTCAAAGATTGTACCTCTGCAAAGATTGTCTGTAAAAAGTTATTTTTGTCTTTGGTAATTTTGAGTACAGTCATAATCTGCTGGCCCTCAACCTGTGGCCAATCTGTACAGGGGCTTAGACCATGTGAGAGTCTGCAAAAGTGACTGCCTTAAATGGCAGTTGGTCAAAGAAGGAATAAATTGGTTTTCTGGTGTGAAGAGAGAAACAGCCACACATGACACAAAACCGGTAGTCGTACCTGTGTAGCTTTATCAGATCATTGGCAGAATATTTCTGTACATTTGAAGACAGGTGTAGATGCAGTCAACATGGTTTGCTCTGGGCTTCACTGGAATACAAGGATTAGGGAACACTGGTCTAATCAATAATGTTTGTATCGACTTTTATTTACAGATAATGGGTGTTGCTCAGGATTTATAATTATAGTTAAAGCAGCAAAAGTGTTGTACACATGTGATCTCAGGCTGCTCTTAAGCTGGCCCTAGATGTATAAAGATCATCCTGTAACCTGTTGCGCTGCCCTTTCCAGTGACTGTGTCCGACTGAAGCCAGCGGACATCCAGCCAGATATCTTCAGCTACCTCCTGAACCTAATGTACACGGGAAAGCTGGCTCCCCAGCTCATTGACCCTTTGCGTCTGGAGCAGGGTGTCAAGTTCCTACATGCCTACCCCCTTCTGCAGGAGGCCAGCCTGGCAACACAAGCCTCCTTCTCCCATCCTGAGCAAAGCCTCCCGCTGTCCACCTCCCTCTATGGCATCCAGATCTCTGACCAGCAGGGGTTGCCAGCAAGTAGGCTTTCCACACGCAGGCAGCTCTCCTCGCCCTTTGAAGCTGAGAACCTCTCAGATAGCAAGCGTGGCCTCAGCACTGCCGTGACCACCGAGCCCAAGCCAGCGCAGTCCCTCTCTGAGCCAGAGGCCTCTACCAGTGCTGTCCCCCTGGCTGGGGAGGAACCAGGCCCAGAGGCACCCAGTGACAACCCCCCTGCTGCCACCACCATCCTCCATGTTAAGCCCAGCATCATGAAGCGGAATGCCTCCTTCCGCAAGCACTACTCCTGTCACCTGTGCGGGAGCCGCTTCACCCAGCGGAGTGGCCTCCGGGAGCACCTGCTCCTACACACCCAGGCACTTCTCCCTGTTGGGCTGGCTGAGGCTGCGCTGCGCACATCGCCTATGGAGACATGCCCCACTCCAGACACGACAGCAGCAGCAGCAGTAGCAGTGGTGATGGAGGATGCCCCACGGAACACTGACACAGCCAGTGACGGGGAGCAGCAGCCAGCCACCGACTCACCCCGGACAGAGGGCCCTCAGTCACAGGCAGAGACCCCGCCCCCTTCGGACATCGCAGACATTGATAACCTGGAGAGTGCTGACCTGGAGCGAGAGGTGAAGCGCCGCAAGTACGAATGCTCAACTTGTGGTCGCAAGTTCATCCAAAAGAGCCACTGGCGTGAGCACATGTACATCCACACGGGCAAGCCCTACAAGTGCAGCGCATGCGGCAAGAGCTTCTGCCGGGCTAACCAGGCTGCCCGCCATGTCTGTCTCAACCAGAGTGCTGAGTCCTACACCATGGTAGACAAGCAGAGCATGGAGCTGTGCTCGAATGAGGACAGCAGCCAGATGGAGGCGCTGTTCCTTGCCTCTGGCAGGCCCTACAAATGCAATGTGTGTGAAATGACTTTCTCCAGCCCCAATGAGGTCATCAAGCACCTGTGCTTTGCCCAGAACACCCAGTCCTTCCCTGGGTTAGATGGCCAGACAGCACTTCAAAATGATGAGCTTCCAAAGGACGAGGGATCGGACTCCTCTAATGCCACACCTTTGATAACGTCCATTAAAACTGAGGAAATCTTAGTGGAATAGTAGCTGCCAGCTCTTCAGTACTTTTTAATTAGTTATTTTTTTTTTTACTTTTTAAATTATGGTCAGTAGATATGCTAAGAGTTTTGTTAAAAAAAATGAGGTATCAGCTAGAATCGTTTTTTTTTTTTCCCCGATGTTTTCAGTTTTCACAATTCTGACGAGCACTCGGGAACTGGAATAGGGAATTTTTGGCGTAAATTGATATGAACGTCATCAAAAACTTCTGTGTTTGCATTTCATGACCCATCAGTTATCAATATGTGCTAACCACAAGGCCTAATGTGTGCTTCACTGTTTATATTTTATGCTTCCACCTTTAAGAAAGATTTGGTGACCACTTGCCAACACCATGCTGAAATTACAGAAAGATAATATTTAAGTCTCTATATTTGATGTAATTGATGATTAGGCAAATAAGTACATCAATATCAAAGCCAGTGCCCTGCTATGTAGGTTTGCTCTTGTAGGCACCCCACATGCTAAAATGTGGCTCATGTTTGATACAGAGGACTTGTTTACTTTCAGTATCAGGGTTTACACATGTACGCGCACACACATATTTTCCCCTTGCCATGTGTTCAATATAGCACATATTAAAAGACAGGGTTTCATTCAGTTACTTCTGAATAGGACAGATTACAGCTTCTGGCATTGGAGTGGTTAACTGGCCAACAGAAACTGAATGCACATTGTACAGGGAATTCAACCGTCAAGTATGTTAATTCTTTTGAGTCTTAAATGTTCATCCAAACAATAAGATCAATGCAATTTCAGGGAAAGAATCTAAATTTCACTTGAAAAATGTTTGACAGTTTGGCATCGGAGGAGGTGATAAGAGATCCTAAGCTGAATGGTGGGTTGGGTAATCAAAATCTGCTTAACGAGGACCTGTAAACAAAGTCAATGGCAACATCTTTTACAGTTGCCTTTACGCTTCAGTAAGATGACATTTATGTCACAGTACTTGAACTGCAGTGGGCACAGCACTAAAAGCCTATATTTTTATTGATGCTGCAGCAATGTGATGACATCAAAAAAATGTAATTCATTCATTCAGGATGTTTCTTTAATGCCAACTATTTTTAAGTGAATGAAATTTCTTTACGAAGTCTGTGGGCTACTGAGATCCCTACTGCATTTGGCTTGTTTGTTTTACTTCCTGCTATAGTCAATGGTGAGCCTTGGCATCGCCCTCTCAGCACAAGCCAGAACAGGAAGTCAAGCCGGAGCTGTAAATGAAGGCTATCCGGTCTGGTTAGCTGTGTTGCCAAGGTTACAGTCATGCCTAGACTAGACAGAAAAATGAATTGAGTTTTGGTAAGCCTGCAAACCAAAGGTTTGGGCTGTGTTCCAATCTGTAGTCTTCTGCCCTTGAAAACTTCACTCACAAACTTCACTAAGGATCATGTGACACCACCAGTTAAACACAGTAAATTCAGAGTATACTTGTGTTTGATTGTTAGAGTGTCACATGGCCCCAAGTGAAGTTTTCAAGAGCAGAAGACTGGACTGCAGCCTTGATTTATTGTTGCCCACCAGTGATAACTGTAGATACTGGCAGTATTTGTCTTTCAGATCTCCATGTATAAAATAGTGTTTTCTAGTTATAATTGCAATGCTTAATAATTTTGTCAAATTAAGGATGCCTCACTTTGCCCCCTCAGACCACACTTTCCCAGAACAAAAGAGTAGACACCTGCTTCACCAGAGTGAGTTATATTGCACCTCATGCACAACATGTCTTGGGTCCTCTTCCAGTAACCTAACCACCTTTTCAAGCTACTTTGTTAGGGCAGAATGTAAGCCAAATTCAATTGGTTGTGAGTGTTAACAGAACTTTGTGACTTTCTGAATTACTCATGCCAGCTGAGTGAACATATTGTACATTCGTAGAACATTTAAATAACATCTGATGGCAATTTGTAACAGAACTGTGGCTTGTGCCTTATATAGTATGCTATCATATGAAAAGACTGCATTGAAGAGAGTAATGTCAAATCAACAAAGAAAGGTTCTGTTAGAGTAAAAGGATTTTACAAGCACTAACTGCAAGCCTAATGTGGGAACGTTGGTCTGATTATCAGTGAATTGGGAAGTGCCTAAATTTGTGTCTTCAGTGGACATAAATGTCAGCCGCATCCACCGTAGCAGGGATTAAACCTCAGGATTAGATTGCTGGACAGTGTTTAAACTGGAATTAATCTGTTCATCACAGTTTCATTCTGTTAGAATTGTTTAGTGATTTAAACTTAAGAATTGAACTGCTGTGGTCATTACATTTGATCCAGTCAGTCCTGTGACAAAATTTGAAAACATAAAATCTGAAACAAAATAATGGCATTTGATTAGTTGGTAGCATTAATTAGAAATGTTGGGGGGGGACTAAGTGTTTCATGTTTGATATGCTTATGCAAGAATGACCTGTGTTGGGTTTTGGTATGTACTCACTTGTACTGCATAATTTTCTGATTAACACCTGAGAGTCAGGGGGAGTACAGTCTCTGTGCCGTGCTTAGTAGTCATGTTCTTTCAATTTTTCTGTCCATCTCCAGGTTACTTCACAGCAACCATGACCTGTTGCTGCATCACTGTAGCTCAGCACAGTATGCTACCATGTTTATTGTGTGCGTCTCACAGAACATTTATAAACTACTGTTGTTTGTGCATGTAAGAATGCATTTGTGTAGTTCCTACTCTTGTTTTTTTTTATTGCAGACAGGACACAAACCTGTCAGTACTGTATAACAATATACTTCTTGCCAATTCATTGATCATTTGCTTGAAGGTGTTCTGAAAGCCCTTATTTTGTTTAATATACCTTTCTAATTTTATATACAATGCTATATTTACAAAAATATTTTATATTGCACAGGTTGTATATTGCTAACATTGCTTTTATGTAGAATACATTTGGATCTTCATTAGAGTAGGTATATGTATATTTGTGTTTTTTGTCTTTAATTCAAGGCCTTTGTTTTGATGAACAAATTAGTGTATAATTTTTTTTTTTCTTTACATTTTTTTATTGACCATAGTTTTTTAGTCCAGTGGTGTATTGTGTACAGTTTTATGTCAGTGAGACAAATGTTCACTGCTTTTGCACTGTTGGAGTGCGTAATGCAGGCTGTATGAGCAAGACGGAAACAGTCCCTTTTATGTCAGTATGAAAACTGTTGAGGGTTCTCATTGGTCAGGCGTGCAAATATGGTTTTGTTATATGCCAAATGTGGTAAGTAGATGGTAAGCAAATAAGGGGCTTTCCTGTTTGTAAAAATAAGAGAAGTCGTAGTAGGCTTCACAGGTATAGCATGATTGGTTTTATTGTAGAGTACTATCTATGATAACATGGATTTGTCGCTGTCTCAGTTGCAATGACCGAGATCAGTTTATTGAAGGAAGACTTTTCAGGCAAGGATTTTCTCTGATCTCAGTGCCTGAATACATTCTCGAAATGTGATAGCTGAAACAAAAGTCTGTAATGAGGATTGTCATAAATCAGCATTACACTGAAGGATACCTATTTATTTTTTAGAAAATGTAAGCTGTTTTAAAGCATCGCAAAATGACTACTACTGAAGTGTACATTCAAGAGTGTAGGTTCATTTTTTTTTTCTTTTGGATCCGTTTAAAGCAGAATTTAAACAGCCCATAAACCCATGTCTTACTGTATCAGCTGCATAAGTTAAGAGGTGTGAACATACTCCACAACTGTTTTATGTTAGGTTACCATCATATTTATGCAAGCAGTTTGTGATTTGTACATCCGGGGTTTTTATACACACAGGTTACCTGGGGCAACTGAAACACCCCCCTGCGCACAATTCCAAAGCGAAGTCAAACGTCTACTGTGATTGTGTTCTCAGGAATGTATACAGTCTCTTAATTGTCTCCTTCACTTTCATGCTGAAGAATGGAAAAAAAATAAAATTTGTTTTTCAGAAGCTTGTGTCGACTTAATGCCTTTTCACACGATGCTGCATCTCTATAATACCATTTTATACTTTACTGACCCATCGTGCCTTGTTCATATAATATCTGTTATAAAGGCTTTACCATCTCAGACGTTGGAATGTAGACAGGACCCAACTAGTGCCTCAGGATGTAACTTAAGGGGAGAGGGTCAATGCTTGGGCTCTTCTACGCTACCTCTGTGAAGTTTTGCCTGAACTTTTCTTGTAATCGTTAGAATGCTTTGAGTGTGTATAACCAATGTTTCCACATGGCACAAGGTAGCATATGTTGTTGAGTAATTTTGTATTTATTTGTGTGCCTTAAAATAGGTCACATGCACATGTTGACCATTCAGTTGTGACGTTCAGATGCATTAGTACGATTTCCTTTTTTCTCAGCTTACACATGAACGTGAGGTAATTGTGCAGTTCCCCTCTCTCTTCACTGGGAAACAGTTCAAAAATTTTTTTCCAAATGGTGTGCCTAGGAAGAATCCGCTTAAAACTGCCTGATTTACTCAAGCGTGAAGTTGTGTCCAGATTCTGTTTTTTGTAAAATAGATCACAATGCTAACCCAACAAACATGGTTTAATAAGGATAGCTTTATTTGAATGATATTTAGACAAGATGTATTCATATTATTAACAGCTTGGAAAATATAAAAGACAGAATTAAATCCATGCTAATGTTATACTCTGTATGCATAGAGGTTATTGTTATTACAATATGATTTAAGGTACATAGGTATACAATTTGTACAAATGTTACCGGTTTCACATTTATGTTGTGTTATAAAAAGCTCGAGGATTTTCAAGGGATGAACAAACCGAAGGTGAGGGAGCAGGATAGACTCAAACTAAAGCTAAGGCTGTGGATTTAGACATTCAAACAATAGCGCGCAAGGGGGCAACTGCAACTCAAAGTCCTGTTGTGAATCGCCAGCCTAAATTACACCAAAAGTTTATATCGAAGAAATTCTGTCAATTGGCAGCTCCTTTTTTGGCCGCTTCGCAATACTGTCCCATCCCATCCCAGTGGAGATTGGCGCTTAAAAATGTCCCATTACCAAATGGTTTTGACCCTGCCAAATACATACTTACTGTCCCCTGACAACTTTATTGTTTACACCCTTCAAAAACCAAGATCTGAATATGAACCTGACATTAAGTGTGTATCTGTAATGTAGGCTGCATATTTTCCGCGTTTCACAATTTTGGGAAATAAATGTCCTTGCAAATACATCAAACGGACTAACCTCAATATGATTGACTCTAGTTACTGCAGCTAGTCTCCGAGGTGCTTTGTTTTTCCGCCTTTGTGGTATCACAGTGGTAATTATGTTCAGCTGCATGTTCTCTCGAACTTCACGGCTATAATGTTTTCTCTCTCACCTTTATAAATGTGATAAGATTCCTTAACTTGCACAACGGTTTGATTAGCCACATGCTTAAATGCACGAATGGTGTAGAAGCAGCTCGAGTGCATAAGCTTTGTGAAAAACGCAGTCTACTCCCCTGGCATTACTCGAGTGAAATTGACAATATATATTTTAAACTTTACACACTATCAACAAATACACAATTACTTTTTTTATTCGCTTGTGAGACTGCTGCTAAATGAGTTTCTAATTGAAAACCCTACCCTTTCATAGGAACAGTGGAGACTTCTCGGAAATTGTCTTATGCAGCCAATACCAAATAATGGCCAGCAGAGGGTGGACGTGTATTCTTTCCGACACCACAGTTGTGAAAATATTTGACCTTTCCAAGCGCAGTGTTGCGGTGAAGTACATCATACAGCTTGACACATTTCTAACGTGTATTTCCCCGTATAAAATTCTCAACAGAAACTGCCATACATACTGATATCCAAACATCGTGAAAAGTCATTTTTACAAGCCGACACATCACATTGTAAGCGTGTCATTGATGCAGTATTTTCAGTGTCTTCGTTATTTGGCTGAAACAAATCTAGATTACGTGTCAGTGTCACTGAGAAAGTAATGATGACTAAATTTGTAACAATGTAATTCTAGAGACATTTTAAGCGATAACATATCCTTAAAAATCATTAAACATTAACAAGGCTTCACCATGTCGTCTGGAATCTTGGTAATTAGTTGTCTGACAAACCTAGGCTTGTAGCATAGCCTATTGTAGATGCAACAGAGGTCAATATTGTACGAAATATAACAAATAATTAATTTTTTTTTAAAAATCTGCCAACTCAGATGGTATGAGTGAAGGAACTTCTCACTGAGTTGTTCTTTTAAATTTTGTTTGTGATTCATTGTCTAATTGGCAACTGAAATGAATGCACACTTGTACCGTGTTCGTGAAATCTTTATAGAACGGTGTAGTTCTCTGACATGTTTTACTGAGGTGAAGAGCACTTCAGTATTATTTGTAAATTAACATAAATACAACAGAGAGGATTAAGAGGGTCAGAGGTGTGTGTTTGTCTGGGGGCAGGGTGAGAGCTTACTTTGGATACAAATACAATATACAGGATTATATCTTCCAGTTCTGAGACCACACACAAAGACACTCTACAGGAAAAGCCTTCTTTGCAACAGTAAGGGCAACAGAAGGTCGATAAGACAGCAAACATACATCACATTAATTACAAGCTGGATGAAAGCTTCAGAATCATCAGGTCAGAGCTGTGCAGGACAGTATGTGTGTCGGGAAGGGGGTTGATGGTTGCTGTCTCCTGGAGTGGTCCCAGGAGCATCTCCGTGACGGGACAGATGCTGCGGGAAAGGGGTGGAGTTGTCCTTCAGTCACTTGCTCTGGGTGTCAGAGCACAATCTCAGTGTGTTCGCCAGAGCATGCTCTCACTTCCTGTTCAGACATGCTGTCTTCCAGGAAAACAATCATCCTCCTTCCTAAACCTACGGAAGGGAGCAGGATGACAGGTTAACGATAGCCTATGTGCAATTCGGATGTGCAACACCATTGGCACTAGAAGTTATATGCATTTAAAATGACTAACAAAAATTGTTATGTAATCTGGGAATACTTGATGTTGCTCTGTGAAGCTAAGGTTACATCAGATGTAGGCCAATGTATTGATATGTATTCAATTGACCTTAAAAATTAATGGCACAGGGTGGGCTCAGTTGGCTTATCTTAAACTCATTTTTGAGGTGCATGGACTGATATTATATAGCGTCTCACTTAAGTAAAATGTTTCCCAGCGAATAAATACTACAGCAAAATATCGCTGACTCATGCCTCTTACCCATTAACATCAGCCAACAGCGCACCACGGAGGAAACACTCTCACTCTCTATCTCCTCTGTTTTATGATTCTACGGGGAGCCGTGCACGCGCACAGAGGCAAAGTGACTCTGGGCCGTAATTCACTACTCTACTGCAGTGCTGCATCAGGGCGTCACCCTCTCCATTCTTAGTCTGATTTTAGAGTAAACTGTCTCCAGTACAACTTCATTCTTTGCATTCACAAATGAAAGTTTCACAGAATTAGAATATTTTATCGATTTGCAGAAATTTTGTTTTTGTTTCCTTTTTGCTTTACTTTTTACTGCTTTCAAATTAGCCTGCTTTTAAAACATATTGTAAAACATTTAGTAAGATTTAATGATTTTACAGTGTAGCATTCTTTTTCTTCATTTTTTAAAATATTCTGCACTGTGCTCTGACATACTTCATTCACTGAACATTTTAAATTCTGAAAAAAGGGGGAAATTATAATCAGTCTGTCAGCACAAGTTCATCTGCCTTCTCACAGTTCCCCTTTAAGAGCTAGCCTACAAAGCAGGGTCACCCATTGCATTCTTGCTTTGATATTGAAGGGCCCATGGTTACTTATACCTGAACAAAAGCTTTTTCATCTTGCCAGCCATAAAATCCTCCTAATAAAAGTAGAGTCCATTGATGTTTAAAAGCAGGAGAAGATTGTTTGATAGGCTGATTAAGGAATGCTGACAATAGCCACATTTTATAACTATTTTCCCAACTTCCTTGAAAATTTGATTGTGAGCATTTCTTCTAGATATAATTTTAAATGTTACAAACATATTTTGAGCAAACTATTCAGAACTACTTTTTGAAATTAGGTACACCTACTAACAATGTACATAATTTTGATTGCAGTAATGAAGAACAAACATAGAATAAAATTGAAACACAGTTAAAAAGGAATAATTGATATATATATATATTTTTTTTTTACTGTTTCAAATTTATTCTATGTTTGTTCTTCATTTTCAAGGAAGTTATATATGGAATATATATATATAGTAATGAATAGATAATCCACTCACCTACTCATGATGCTGCTGTCAGCTCTGTAGACACCGGCTCTATTTCATTCACTGTTTCCTCAATGACCTCCACTGTAATCTCTGTTGCCTTCTTTGGCATTTTCAGCTCTGTACACTTGACATCTTCTACAACCGCATTTGTGGCAGTTGTCGTCTGGTCTTTTACCTTCTCCTCTTCAGCAGTCGATGGCACATTTGTCTGAGATTCTTCTGTGGATGTCTGAGCTACAGGCTGATCCTGACTTACAGCAGTAACAGCATCATCCCCTGCTGGTGCTTTTTCAATGTTTAGGGAAAATTCTTCTACTGTTTCAATCTGTATCTGTTCAAGTATCTGTACGTCTTGTGTCATCATTTGTGCCTGTTGTATATGTGCCTCATCTTGGGCAACCTCTGCTGTTTCCTTCTGAGCTGTGTCTGATGGGGTTTGTGAATCTGTAGCCTGAGCTTCAGCCGGAACATCTGGTTCAGCTGCTAGAAGAGTGACCTCATCCTGGCTCCGGGCTTCTTCTTTCATCTCAGGCTGGCTTGAGTCAGCTACAACCTCGGTCTGACATGGAGTGTCTGCAACAGGTTCCTCTGAAGGAACCTCTTTTGTGACTTCCACTTCCCCAGCTGGAACGTCCTGAGATGGTTGAGCATCTTTGGGAGCCTCTGCCTGTGGTGCTTCTTCTTGATCTTCTGACTTTTTTTTCTGGCTCTCACTCTTTTCGCTTTCCCTCTCACTCTGGACCTCTTCTACTCTTTCTAATGTATCACTGACTTCCGTTTTAACATCTTTCTGGACAACCTCTACCAAACATTCTTTTGCCTTTTCTATCTGTTCTTCCAATATTTTTACTTCTTCCTGTGGCACTTCTGTTACTTCTGCTACCTGTTTCCCTCCACCTTCAAAGTCTACAGAGACAGTTTCCTGCTGAACCTCATTAACTGGGAGAGCCTGTGTCTCTTCAATTGGAAGTACCTGAAGGACCTGTACAGCCTCTTGAATTTGTTTTGGGGGTTTCTCTGTAATTGCTGGTACCTCCTCCTTTTCCAACACTTCACCGGCCTCTGACTTATCTTGGACTTCACCTACAACGGTCTTATCTGTAGCTTTCTGCATCTCCACCTGTGCATTAGCATCTACTGGTTTTTCATCTTTTGTGAGTATTGTTGGTGCTTCCTCAACCACTTGAGTGTTTTCAGGTGCTGGAGTCTCTGTTTCTTTTACTTCTTGAGATTCCAATTCCTTTGTAGTTTCAGACAGGTTCTGTACCACACTCTGGATGACAGTTTGGACAATGACTGTACTTTGCTCTTCAATCGCCTCCTCTTCACCTGGCTCTGCATGCATAGGTTCTCCAGCTTCCTCCACCTTCTCACAGACCTCCTCAACAACTGTAGTGACACTTGTTGAGGCTGCTTCAATTTCTGCCTCAACAACTGCTTCTGCCAATAACTTGTCTGTATCCTCAACCTTTTCACAGACCTCATCAACAACTGTAGTGACACTTGTTGAAGCTGCTTTAATTTCTGCCTCAATAACTGCTTCTGCAGACAACTGGCTTGTGTCTTCTTCTTTCTCACAAACTTCATCAACAACTGTGCTGACACTTATCAAAGCTGCTTCAATTTTGGCCTCAACAACTGTCTCTGCAGATAACTTGTCCATGTCCTCCACCTTTACACAGACCTCATCAACAACAGCGGTGATGTTAGTTGACACTGCTTCAATTTCTGCTTCCACAACTGCCTCTGCACACAACTGGTCCATGTCCTTTACTTCATCTTGGGCCTCCTGAACTATGGCAGTCATATTAGAGGAGGCTACTTCAATTTCTGCCTCAATGGCTGCTTCTGCAGAAACATTGTCAGTGTCCTTCACCTCAACTTGTATTTTGTGATCATCAGTGAACTGTACTGATGGAACCCTCTCTAGTACAGCCTCGTCTTTCATTTCTGCCTCTTCAGACTGAATTGATTCAGAAAGAGGGTTAATAATGCTTACTGTCTCTTTGACCACTGGAAATTCTTCAGCAGGGGCCACAACAGGAATGGGAGTTTCTTCAATCCCAGATGTTTCATCTGCAGCAGGTTCAGGCATTGAGGCAGTAACTTCTTGTTTTGTGACCTCAACCACCTCCTCCACTGGTGCAAGCTCAGCATCAGCAGAGGACTGCTTCACATCATCAAGTTCCTGCACTTTTTCGGCTTCCAATGTGGGTACTTCGGTGACTTGCAAAGTCTGGGCAAAGACTGATTCTTCTACTGTTATTTCAGCTGGACCTTCTGCCTCAGTCTTTGGTGTGTTTTCTGTAAACACCACTGCTTCCACATGTTCAGCCTTACCTTGGACTGCATTAACCACAGCAACGCTGACAGGCTGTACCTCAGATAACTCATTTGCTAACTCAGCTACTTCTTGTTCCTCTTTAACCTGTCCCATTTCCACAGCTTCATCCAATGCATTTTCTAAAGGCAGTTGCTCTTGCAACTCAGTGACTGCCTCTTCCACTGCCTCCACTTCCTTTGCATCCTCGGCCTCAGGCTCAGCACTTGGCTGTGTTTCTTGTATCTCCATTTTGACCTCCTGTGATTCAGCCTCATAGACTTTGTCTTCTGTGACATTTGCCTCTTCAGTTTTCTCAGTTTTGTCCTCAAGCGCTAACTCTGTGGTCATTACTTCACTCACCTCAGTGATGCTCTCAATGGAGACCTTCAGAGTCTCCTCCTCTACTGACTCAATTTCCTGAGATTCAAGGCCTGTGCAGATGGAAGTGGCCTCTGATTGCTGATGAGATACTAAAACAGGTGTTTCCATTTTAGTGGCTACCTCTACTACTTGTGGAAGGACAGTTACAGGGATGGCTTCTGGCTGCTCATTTGTCATAGTCATGGATAGTTCATTTGGTATCAGACTGACAGCTTCTTGTAGCACAGCCACTGTTTTTTTCTCCTCAGCCTCTCCTGGCACTGGTGTGGTTTCACCTGAGGTTCCAGCAGATTCTGTCATTCGAGAGACAGCTGAGACCATCTCTGTTGTTTCTTCTGCAACAGATGTTTCAGGTACCTGCTCTACAGCTGTTACTGCCTCAGATGTAAATTCCACGATGTCTTCAGCAATTGTGTCATCCCTAGAAACATCTTCAGTGGTGGACTTAAGTGTGGCTACAGTGTCACCTTCTTCGGGAATGTCACTCAACTGCTGGTGTTTAGTTAAACACTCAGTGGTCTCCTGAATGTCCTCCACGGCTGTGGGTGAGATCCAGGAAGGTGATCTTTCATCAGCAGCAGTGGCAGGGACCACATCACTGGGCTTTGCCACATCAGGCTCTGCTTCTGGCTTTGTTTCTTCAGCTTCTGTGGTTTCTGCAGCCTTCTCACTCACTACCTCCTCTTTTGGTGCAATGTCAACTGGTTCTGGCTCTGCAGCATCATACTCTGACAAGGGAACCACAGCTGGTGTGTCAGAGTCCTCTTCTGCTGATCCTACATCTTTGCCTGCCTCATCAGATGAAACCTGCTCTTGCTTCCCATCTCCCTTCTTCTTTCTGCGCCCTGGGATTAGTTTCTTCAGAGAAAATGTTGACTCCTCCTTAGGAATTTCACTATCTGAGGACACTGGCTCTGTGACCCCTGTGGATTCATCTGTTTTGTCTTCAGCTTTGGCCTTCCTACGTGGAGTGACAAATCTTTTCAGGGACTCCCAAGTGGACACTCCTTCTCCCTCAGAGGGGCTGCCTGCTGGCTCTGGGGATGATGTCAAATGTTCCTGGTCTGCCTCTTGGGAGCTTCCAAGTGGTGACTCTGCAGGTTTAACTTGTTCCTCTCCTGACTGTAGAACTTCCTCCTCAATTTTGGGTGCTTCATCGTCAGAGTCAGAAGTTTTTCTAGCTCGCTTTTTAGCAGAACCCACACATATCAGTGCCTCCCATGACACAGATGTGTCCATTTTCTTTTTTGGCTCTTCAGTGCTTTGTTCTAATGTTACCTTGGGCTCCTCCTCACTGGGTTTTGCCTCTTCTGGTTTCTCTACAAAGACCGCACTTTCTGTGGAGGACAGGGTGGCAGACTTAGGTTTTTCAGCACCCTCATCTTCACTTTCAGAAGGCCTTTTTACACGTTTCTTTGGTGTCACCAACTTCTTGAAAGAGGCCCAGGGTAGAATGCCATCCTTCTTTCTCTCTCCATCAGAGGTAGTTGCCTCCCCTTCAGTTTCTTGGCTTGCCTCTGCTGGGGTAGTCTTTCCAACAACATGCTCACCTGATTCTTCTGGGGAAGAAGCAGAGCTTTCTTCTTTCTGATCCTCTGCTGACTCTGTGGATGACAGAAGCTGCTCAGCAACTTGCTCTCCAGATTCTGTCAGCTTGGCTTCTGCCTCTTTCTTTCCTTTCTGCTTCTTAGAGGAGATTTTCTTCAGTCCAGACCCTGTGAAGAGTTTTTTGAGTGGACTTCCTTGGACCTTGGCTTTTTCTTGGGAAGACAGTAGTTCAGGCTCAGCTGTAGTCACTGGCACCTCCTCAGGAATTGTTTGCCCCTCTGCAGCTTCCTCCACTTTTTCTTCTTCTGGTTTGGCATCTTCAGTAGGCTGGGCAGCTTCAGTTACCTCAACTGGCTCTGCCTCTGTGGCCTCTTCTGAAATTTCCTGAGGAATGTCTTCCACCTTGACCTCATCTTCTTTTTGCTCTTCAGTGACTGGTGCCACTGCTTCAGCTGTAGGCTCTGCTTCACCTTCTTGAGGTGTGGCAGATTCTTCCTGTGGAGGTTCAGGTGCAGCCTCCTCTTTAGATGTTTCAACCTCCTCTTCAGCAGGGGATTCAATTGTTTCTTCTGTTTCCTTTATGTCGTCTTCAGCCTTCTCTTTTGGTGCCTCCTCTTCTTTTGGCTTTTTGAAACTTGTCCGCTTGCGTAAGTTTGAGAAGATGCCTCCTGTGAAGAACCTCCTGAGAGGGGACTGTGTTTCCTGGACAGTGGAAGACTCTGCCACAGGCTCTGCTTCCTTTTCTGGGCTGGCTTCCTTTGTGGGCTCTTCTTCCTTTTGTGCCTGCTCTGTGGCATCTCCATTGACTTTCTCTGTGGGCGTTTCTTCAGCAGCTGGCTCAGCAGCAGGTTCAGTAGGCTCTGACTCCTCTGCAGCCTTCTCCTCTTCCACTGGCTGGGGCTCTGCTGTGGCTGCCTCTTCTTTAGAGTCTTCTGCTACCTCAGAACCACTGGCCTCCCCTCCCTCCTCCTTTTTCACAGTTAGAAGCTGCACTGGCTCAGCCTTTTCATTCTTGTCCTTCTTCAGCGTGAACTTGAACCCGACAAAGCGGAAGATTTTCTTAAAGCCCACTTCGTTAGCCTCTCCAGATGAATCCTCAGCCGATTTCTCCTCCTCCGTTGATGTCACAGCATCTGCGCTGGGCAACTCCTTCTCCTCTTTTTCACCATTCACCTGAGGAGCCACTTCTTCCTGGAGCGTCTCCATGGTCTCTGGTCCGTCCTCTTTCTGGGACACAGACACTGAGTCCGTCTGGCCAACTGCAAATAAAGAAATGTGTTTTAACCAAAACTGAATGCTGACTGAAAATTTGAAAATCAGGGAAGTATCTGAAGCATTGTGATGCTACTATATTAAAGCAGTATTACTATCCAGTGTATATATATGCAGCTACAAAATCTCATGTTAGAAATAAGCAAGCATAAATATTGTGGATGTTAAAGATGTTTGATGATATGATATTTATAGTCATAACCCACCCTTAATCCACCTGTTAATAGTTAATAACTTGAAGTAATTCATTGAACTATTATCATTAAGGTTAGATGATAGTTATCATATCTAAGAAAGCTTATTGATTTTCAAGAATACAAATTGTATCTAACTTGGGGGTATGTTTTGTCAAGAACCACTATGGAGATGCTGAGTGCAGACAGATTGAAATTTATATTTGGTGTTATTTTCATACCCTTGACTTGCTTGTTACGGTTAACCAATATTTCAGAACATGCAAAACACTCAACACCTCAACTGTGAGAGGCCTCCCATCATATTTCACAAGATCACAAGCATGTCTCTCTTTCTCACCCTCACCAATCCACAGACTGAGAGAATTCATGTCTCTGATGTGCTGAAAAGCCTTCTGGCAACACCAGTCAGAGAATTCAAAACACACTTCCCATTCAGAAAATGAAGAAAAGATGTGTCTGTAACAGTTACAACAGTGGCAGGTGAGTGAAACAGATGAACACACACACACATAATACTTGAAATTCCTCCTATGTCTATCAGTGTTTTGACAGGAGTGGAATGGAGGGTGGTGGTGGGGAAGTTCACAGGCCGCATTGCCTCACTCTGAGGCCCCCTTTTTCCTTGGCATCCTCCCCTGTTATGGGGAAATGTTCACATCTGGCATTACTTGCATTTCCTCTGGGGATCCTCAACCTTCCCTTGGAGTCTCCTGGCAAATTCCCAGCATTCTAAAATATCACCTTACACACACAGGCTACCCCACCTCAAAAACAAATGAGCAAAATTATAATTATGTAATTTGTTCATTCCTTTTCCTGACTTGAAAACAACTAATCAAAACAGAACATTTTTATTGCTTTGTTTTTCTTCTCTATGTGTACATTTGTAAAGTAATAAATGTGTTTATTATTTAATACATACATTTATACATGTTCCAAAAAATGAACTTCAGTTCATGGGCCAACAAGGTATACGGCTTTCTGTCTTCTTTATTTCAAATTATATATAATTATCCATGGTGTCATTTGTTACAGAAAACTGAGCTCTAAATGGGCTCTTTGTTGCAGATGTTACCAAAAAACATCTATCCATAAATGTATTTATTTGAACATTATATTTGATCAAGAAATGAAACTTTATACAGGGGGCCCCCCAACGAGAAAAATGACTTATTAGTTTTTACGTCACACAATAATGTCCCTGCAGTAATGTGAACTTCCAGCTTGCCACATTAGGCATAGCACAATCTTGTCCCTGGAGAGGAAGGGAGAGCTTCCACTTGCTGTTCTGTCAAAGGGACCTGCATAAATCATATGACTGAAAAAATACAGGTTACCAAGTTGTCACTGAGATACAGAGGCTTAGGCAGTCTTAGACAACAGCACTCTAGCACTTCAGAACAAGGAGAGGGATCCTGTTCCACACAATAATACACACAGGGGTAATGGGTGGGCCATAGCTGTCTATTATCAGCCTAGTAACAAACCACAGCTGAAAAAAGTGGTGTTTGCTTGTGGCACGACAGATGTGAGGCAGCCCCACCTCCCAAAAGGGGCTATGCACTGCCTCTCAGTGAGTGGGGAACACCCACAAGTCAAGGTGTTGGACAGACCACACGACTCACGGTGTCCTCTCACACACTTGCTGTTGTTAGATCAGTTGTTACAGTGTATTGACACACTATTGTGATGCAAATAGGCAGAGAAGGCAGCAGAGACCACAAGTTGTAAAAGGAGCAAATAAACAATTTAACTTTGTTAAAAGTTCATCTTGGGCAGCAACCTAAATGGTCAGTAAAAAAACACTTTGAATGATATATCTATACACATAATGCTTTTTTCCTAATAAAAGCACAATTGTGAATTAAACATGAAGTTAAAAACTAAATGTGAGGAGCTTGCCTCATGTTTTTATGTCTTTGTGCTAATATCCTGGTTACATGCAAAAGGAAAAGTAATTTCATCTAAACTACAACAAATTACTGTTCTAGAATGGTCCAGGCTCTTTTCTCTCAACACAGAGAAGCCTAACTCAATATTGTCCCCATATTTCCCATTACAATTAAAAAATGTCTTCACTACATACACATTGTACCAATGACACTCCTGAAATCTGCCTTCGTCATCTGTACATCTAAGTAAATCTTTCTAGTCTCTGTTTTCCGTCTCATTCTCAAATAGACCCAGGGGAGGATGTCTGGCTGGGAGAGTCCAGAGCTAATGAGGAGGGCGGGGCCGGGCAAGGGTAAAGTTATGCCATAACCCAATATATCACACAATCCTAGAAAGCCGTACAGATCCCTGGCACTCTCAGAGTTGGTATTTCAAGCTCTGGAAAAGCTTAGCACCCCTGATTTATGGGTTACATGCTGGCTGTCCTCAGATGTGTGTCAAATGAGGGCATTCTCTCCACATCTCCTCAAGTTCCACAGGAGTTCTACGGTATGTATCTGATACTTCGGAGCTGCCGCAGAGTTTATGACATTTTCAGGCTTTGTGCATTTGTGATAATATGTGATATGCGAAACCTTCAAATCCACAGTAAATATATGTGCAGCTGTACAGTTCAAACAGACCAGTGTGTAAGTTACCATAATCAAGACAACATTACTTCTATCATTTCTATATGGCTTATGAAAGAGAGACCACATAACTCTAAAATGTAGATACCATATTCTGTCACAATCAATTACATTTGTGATAAAATATTATCATTATAGATTATAATTGGTTTCACACATATCCATCAAGATTTGGCTGGCAGATTCAAATGCTTGGGAAATTGAAGAAGCTTTAAAAACAGTAATATTGCTTTTAAGTTTGAATAGACCAACAGCTGCACTCATATCAAAAATAAAGTCAATGCATTTATCTGGTATTTGACTCTACAAGTGCAAATAATAGTTTGAACCATCTACAGATATGCCCCAGAAATGTGTGGAATGTATTCATAACCAAGTTAATCTGGAGCAGTTGCTGGGGTGAACTTATGAAGGCTATGGATGATCGTTCACATTTTCCTTGAAATAGAAATGGGAGTAGCACTGTCTAGAAAGACACTTGTTCTAAAGAGCAGCATCAGATTGTAATAAAAAGTAGAATGTAGTGCTTTGTGCTTATTTATCAGACAATTAACTTCTTAATTAACCTCAAACTCCAGTCTGTTACACTTAGCTCGTGCAATCACTGTGAAAACACCCAGGGATTCTTGTGATCAACTCACTGATCAAACAGAGTTATGGAAAATGATAAAGTACAAAAAAGTAGCTCCACTGATTCATCACATTAAATTGGCCAAGAAATAACTTGCCTAATTTATAATTTAAAAATGTACCGTAATTCCACATCACATCTTACAACTACAAAAGTGTAGCCTCAAGCCACATTGCCAGCCACACCCACAAAAACAACAATGCCTGAGGACACATTCCATACCCTGAGAGATTTTGCATTAATATTGCGAATACATTTTTTAAAGGTCAAATCACTTTTGACCGTAAAGAATTTTCCAGCTTAATACAACCACTGTAAATGAGTTTCAATAACAATAAAAGTACCTTTCTGAAGTTATTTTTTATTAAAATCACTGCGCCAAAATTAAAAATAACACTTGGTAAAGATAATCAGAAATTATCTGCTCAATTTCATGCGTGAAAGAGGACTGCTCCTCACTTACCTGTGAGAGTTATCGTTCCCAGCATTTGAAACTGTGAAATTCCTTTCCTCCAAACTCTCACACAAGAAGACAAGAAGTGATGAAGAAAACTATCTCAAACAGCAGTTGTTTTGTTTAGGTAAATGTTCAGGTGAAACTGCAGGGGGAAAAACCCAGAGTTCTTCCTCACCACAAAAACCACGGCGGATCCTGTTACAAACTTTGTCCGCCTGAAACCCCTGGCGAACTTTGTTGCAGTAATGTATGAAGAGACTTCCTCCCAAGCAGCTTGTGTTCTGAGCAGCGAAGGCAGCCTACAGGCACATTTCAACAGGACACTCTGACTGACACACTTCTCTGGAGGACCCCTTTCAGCTGTTCTCTTACACTGAAAATGAATGCGAACAGTTTCCCTCCCCCTCTCTCTTTCTCAAAGCAGCAGGATGACAAAGCTTATCATGTGACGCATTTACGGAAGCACCCCCCTTTCCAAAGCCCACCCCACCCCTTTGCATCCCCCACACCACCTCCCCCTCTGCACCCCCACACACACACACACACACACACCCTTTCCCTTGCCTCCCATTGTTTCTCTTCAGACCCCATGCAGCTTGGAAGCCCACTTTCAGCTAGGAGCCCAGGCAATACTTTATTAAAGACAGATCTCTTAGGAGGGGTCGCTGTTCCCTGTGTCCTTAAAAAACAGTTGCTCCCAGTCTCTGAAGAAATGCAGCTGGGGGTGTGGGGGGTGCCTAAATGATTGCAGTCAACACTTTCTGAGAGGGGTTCTGTTGTCTTGCATTCCAAATAATTTTTATTTTTAAGGTTTTGACTGTTAGGTTTTCGGATTTCATTCTTCCATTTAAATGCTATTTTGAGATGAATATGTTACTTGTTAAAACTATGGGGCTATATGACCAATTGTTGAAGTTCTAGAAGGAGCAGGATTTGCTGCAGGTAGTAGCGGTGTTGATTTGTGTTTTTTGTGGCCGCTTCAGAGTACAATAATTGGCCATTCAAACTTCACACTCTCTACGTCTGTGCAGACAATTTAACCTTTGTTTGATAAAACTTACAGGAATGTAGGTAATTCCCTGACAAACATCACTTAATCAGGCCCCTCTCACCTCAGCATTGTTGTAGCATGGTAATTCACTGTGGTGCTCTGCCTGGGTGCATGACAATCTAATTATGTCTGGAAGCTACAGTCACCAATGTATATTTCAACACGAACCTTCATGAAGCATGAGGAGAAAAAGCATGGTGTGGGAGTGCTGATATGTAGAGTCCAAATGAATGAACAGCGAACCTTTTTACAGGATTTTGAGGGAGATGGACTGTTTTGTTTTGAGAATGGGAGACTTGTGGAAAATGCTCTTTACCACAGATCTGAATTCAGCCCTTAATGAATAATGGTTTGTTGTGACTATGGCACAGTTTTCTCTAGGGTTAAGCACAGTGATCATTAGGCAAACTTGAGACGGAAATCATTTTCTTCATCATTAAAGGGCGCTTTTGAGCAGCCATTCCATCTCTCCACACTATGTCCTCTTAGCTTGAATTTAAACTGGTTCACAGGGTAATGAATGGGTGGCTTCAAAGTTAGAGATCCCAAAGAAGCGCAATCTGCGGGGGAGGGGCACTTAAAGTCTCAGATCCTGTCACGTACCCCCATTCAGTTTGAAAGGGAAAAGGGGATGGCAATTAACTGATCCAAAGCAGCCTTTCTGTATTACTAAAAAATGGTATTCCTATAAAAAAGAGGAATCTTCAGACAGCACAATAAAGTAAGTGATAAAGCGAAGAATATTTATTGTAAAATCTGGTTTATGGATTTTATGTTAGGTTCTTCAAGACCACAACTGTGTTTTCTTTTTTGTTGGGTGGGTATAAATATTTCATGTTTTCCAGTATTATCCTGAATACTGGGAGTAAATGAATTAACTCACAGAACAGTATGATCCTCACCCCACCCCCAACCCCCCACAACAGTCACTCAAACATTGTGATTCAGTGCTGTAATGTTAAAAATAGGAATCCTCCATCAATGTAATCAAATACAGTAATTATTGGATGTATAACAAGCCGTCTGAATCTTCAGAACTGAGACTGACTCGAAGGAACAATTTCCAAGGAATTTTTCAACCAGATCCTCAGATGATTGTGTTTCCAAATTGTTGTGCTGTTACTCAGAGCCTCATGAATCATCATGTATGCAATCTCACAAGCATAGTTGTGCCTTGCTGGCTATAAATAATGCTATCTCAGGCATCATGCAAGGGCCTTCGCAGGAATGTGGAGGCAGGTCTCCGGCATGACATCATTGCATGAACACTACTCCCCACACGAACGCTCGGAGCTCGGGAGGACAATGTGGAAATAATTCCAGGAAGCGGAAATTAGACAAACAACAAATCAGAGGCCTTCCTTATGTGGTTCGCAGACACAGGAAGGGGGCAGGACATGACAACTTACTCTGCTGCTTCCTGAAGTTGTGCTTCAATGTTGGGTTCAACATATTCTGTTCCTTTTCCTTCACTTTTCGTAAGGCAAGGAGCAGTAGAATGATTAGAAATTGTATGACATCACTGCTATATAAGCTGTCTATTACTACATCTACCTCTCTGATTGTGAGTATGCAAAATGACTTCAAAATAATAATAAGCCAATCAGCAGTGCAGTTACTATATTGTTTGCCCCCATAGCAACTGCTAAATTTCATATTTGGAGAAATGATCACATCAGCCACAATTTGTGTCTGTCCACTACAGAGATAATGTAAATATTGGTTGAGGAGCTATACTCGAAAAGGGAGTATGTAGTCTACCTAAACATCAGCATACATACCTTTGAAAGCCTTTATAAATATTCCCACATGAACTTAAAATGACATCACATCCCACTTGCCATTAGCAGATATAAAAAAGGCTAAATTAATCATTGAAGGCTACAGAACACATCATTAATGCTCTGTCTAACTCTTTACAGAGGCCACATAATACATAATAACCTCTCCATAATACAAGGTAATTACTCCTTTAAAGTTCATTTGAGGGGAGGAACAACCCATCTAAAGCCAACAGCATACTGTGTCATTTGTTTAAAATCATGCACTAAGCTTACAAAAGTGGCATCAGCCACAGAAATACAACACAGCATTTATTTAGAATGGTGTTGTTTATCTGGTCCTCTGTTTATTTTTGTGGTGTTCTGCGGTTCTGAAATCACAGCCACATCCTGCAGCAGGGTCCCAAACTACAGCTCCCTAATTTCCAAACATGAGTGGTATGCAGCACATCAGTACCAAACTTCAGTCATCCCACAGAAAGAAACAGACCATCTCTACACTATTCAACACCTACAAGTGTGGCAGTGACAAAAAGACAAAAACCTCACGGTGGGCCCACAGAGTAAGGGTGCACAGTCACAGTGCCACAGTGTGTCGTCACAACTGGGGGTGTTTTACCTGTTGTGACCACAGCTCATTTTGCTCAGCCTCACTTGGGAAATATGGTGCAAACAATTTAAACTCATCAGTCTCATGGCTCTCTAGTGACTTTTCCTGGTTGGACGGGTGCCTACAGGTTCATGAATTGAACATATGCTGATTTTGCTCCTGTTGAACAATATGAATTTGGTATTACAGCTGTGATATGAGAAATACTGAAGGCTAGTTGCCACATGAATCTGAGTCTTTTCTTCCTGAGTATGTGGAAGAGGTTTGTGGTGGGTGGGATGGATAACATAATTCAGTCTGGGTGGGAAGGAGAGGGAAGGAATCATTCTGTGTGAGTCTAAGTTCCGCTGGTTCCGGGGAGACTAGACTGCCATAGCTTCCTACTTACCAACAGTCCTTCAGGATGAGTCTTTCAGAGATTAAGAACAAACACAAAGGAAGCAGATTGTGGGAATGGGGGCCTTTCCTTGCATTCCCAGAATGCTCTCACACCACCCAAATCCAGTTCCAGAGTTATCAGATACGCAGGACTTTTCTTAAAATCCCCAATCTTCAACTGACTCCATTTGAAATGTTACTTTTTCCCTCTTTTGAAAACACTTGAAATACTGACTTCCATGAATTTTCACCCATGAAATACCTTTTTAAATACCTTACATATGGGGGAAGATTCCTCAGTCTAAACCCCTACCCAGTACAGGGGCAGGAGTGTAGTAGACAACAAACCTTGATGAAAATTGGTATATGAAAATGTTTTCACATTCTTCTTGGAACACCAACTACATTCATTCAGCATTGTTTAACACAAAAATGCAGCTGGAAAAACACAACAGATTAAATCTATATGCCGTAGATGTTATGTTCAGATCCCTTGGAGCTGATTTAAATGTAAGGAAATTCTAAGGAAGTCAAATCCATTCCATGAGCACCCTGCAACATTTTTTCTGATATCTGTGATGTGCCATGTAAAGCTGATTTTGTTTGATGTCTGCATGCTTTGAAAAAACAGATGTTTGCTGTCCTAAGACATCTGCATTGCCAAAACATTACCTCCATTTTCAGAATAACAAAAACTGACTAAATACGAAACAGGAAACTGGACACTGGGTTGGACCACATTAATTACCCCGTTACAGTATGAAATGCATATTGGCTGCAGTGAGACAATTACAAAAGTGAGAAAGAAAACTCCCTTCCAAAGGAATGATGGAACATTCTGGCAAAACTCTGGAAAGCATTGGCCAAGCACTAAAGTGTCGCACAGCATTGCAGCAGTCTTGCGTCAAAAAAGAGAAGCAAAAGAAGACTGAGCCCACGGCCCCACCTATCAGCACATACATACACACTATACAGCCACATACATACCCATGACCTCACACACATATACTAACACACACACACACACACACACACATTCACACACTGTACATACAGTCATACACATACACACATGGAACTACGTGCACAAACACAAAGGATTGCACACATACAGACACACACAAGCATATACACACACACAGACAAACTGCCAGTGAGCTAGATCTGTCATTTCTGCAAAACCTGCATCCAGCTGGGAGTAAGACCCATTACGTTTTCCAGTGAATTAGATCAGGCATTATCTCATGCAAAGTGCCTGCTGGGCCTCATTTCCTCCCTTACCCCCCAAAGCACACTCGATCCAGATCAGAGATGTTCACTTTTCAGCTAAACTCTCTGAAGACTGTGGGAGGACCTTGGTATGCTTGTGTTGCATCTGATTGGCTAGTAACTTTGGCCCCAAACTGTGGTGAAAGGGATCAATAAAAGAAAATGTGAAAAATATGTTACATTTTCATAAAAAAGGGGGCCTTCCCTGTTATCCAACCCTAAACTTTTTGCCCGTATGGCTCAACAAATTATGTTTTTGGCCAAATTTAGGAAATGTTCTCACCACACAAGCTCTAAGCACAATTTTGTTTTATTCAAGATTTGCTTGGCTGATTCTCTTACTCACTCATTCTGGTCTCTTCCAATCTGTGTCTAGATTTTAGCAGAAGTTGCTGTGTGCCCTGCTCTGACCAGTACAACTGCAGCTCAGGCTAAACCCATCTGAGGCCTACAATTAATGTTAAACAATGAAATATAATTTTCAGGAGCAGACAAGCCATTCTCTTTGAATCTGTGATTTCACAGAGAAGGTCTGTTTACCTGAGGGCCAAGGTCAAGCCATGAGAGCAGAGGAAGGAAAATCCTGCCCCCCAAATGACTCCTTCCTTTCTTTCCCTAAAGTCGTTAACAGTCTAGTTTCGGTTTTATGGCACTAGTGAGAGCTGGCCATTTTTTGTAGGACCAGAAGGCCAGCAAGAGCTAAACCTACATATTACAGTCTAGGTATACACCACAGACTCAGCTTGATCCAGGTCTATCAGTGGAATGTCCCCTCCTGCAATGGATTGATTTGTGTGGGGGGTTTGGTTGGTTTGTGTGTGTGTGTGTCCAGTGCAGAGGTGAGGTCAGGCAGCAGGAGCAAAAGGCCTGGGGGCAGGAGAGAGGCAAGTGTCTGCCCCCAGGCCGACTGCTGGCTGCGTGGTGTCTGGGCCTGCGATCGCCCTCATGCCGTGGTGTAGATAAAAGCGGAGAGGCCTGCTGGGATAGGGCTGTTGTGTTTGCCTGTGGGAGGTTTAGCTGGCCTGCCGGTCTGTCTGTGGTCGACTCCTACCCCTCCCACCTCTCTGTGAGGACACAGCCCCAGTCCTCATTCTACCTAAATGCTGTTAAGGTGCAGATAGCAGGGAAAGATAAACACCAGGCTCCTCCACACACAGATGTATTTATGATAATCTCTTCAGTAAATCAAACCCTGGAATTTTCTCACCCTGTTAATACTTCCAAATCAAGACAAAGTGAATAGCAGGTCCTGTCTGTATATAATTCTTAAAAACATTTTTCTTTCCAATGAACACAGGCCTCGGTGTAAACACCATCATCACTGGCTATCTGTATGATACCCTGATAAAACTCTTTCACTCTACAGTGTTTAAACTAAACGTACGCTCTCTCTGTGTGCTACTTCACCCTTATGAGGACACTGTTGTGTCTTTCATGCTATTTACTGATGAAAATAAAAAAGGATTTTTCCAATCAGAGTTATCAGTTCAAGTTCCAAAGAAATTACATTTTACTTGTATTTGAGACTGGTGGTAATGTTATTTACATACCTTCATACATTACATCATAGAGTTTTTTTTAGTCCTGAGCAGTTATCAGTGAGTATTTTCAGTATTTCAACAGATAATCAATTAAGCTTGTAATGAGACTTGGGGTTTTCTAAAGGTCATAAGATGTCTATAATAGTGTACATGAACTACATTTCTCTCCAATTATCCCTCTAACTCTACAGCATGCATTTATGTGGTAAAGTCTCTCAACTGTGTCCACCTTGCACACACCACATTCAGTTGTTTTAAGTTGTATGGAATTACACCACATTCCCTTGAAAAGTCGTGCAAATATGTTTTGAGGGAAATGTCTTGCCTTCCTGGCTAACAGGGAACCTGGGTAAAACACAGAAAAAATAAACAGTGCTCGGGCACAGCCACTGTGGGTGGGTTGTTTAGGGGTTGGAGCTGCAGCTGACGTGTGTTTCCTAGGGAATTCTCTGCTGCAGGGATGCTTCTTCATCACTGACATTTCTCCAGTCATGCAAACGTACAGCAGTGCTTGGTCCTCAAATTACAACAAACTCAGAGAGGATATCTCTATTATGCACGTGCACACAGACACACACACACACACAGACACACACACAGACACACACACACACACACACACACACAGCATTTGCGGTTAGTCATTAAATGAAAATGAAAAGCTTTCATAATTATATTATATAATTATAACTGCATTAGCAAGCTCATCCTGATCTTCATCTTACCTTCTTCACTGGTAAGATTATCCTTCTGTATTTGGTCTTCTGTCTTTACAGAAAGGAAAACCATTTCAAATGAAATTATTATGCTCCATGTGTGTAATGGCTCAAGAAGGGAAGACCTGGATGCTGTTGCTCTACTTGGTATAAACTTATGTTTAAAACCATAAACTTGTAATTGTAATATATCTTTGAACACTTCAATACTTGAAAAATCATCCATAAACTTAAGTTTATGTTATGGGAAAGTCATGTATTTGATCTAGGAGTTTAATGACAAGTGTTATAATATGAATCTTGATGTAGACCCTGTTTTTCATTGTGCTCTGAGAATTGCCTGTCGTTGCATCCATTAGCCTCTCAATTTCTACTGCAACTGATGAAACTCCATAATTTTCATGTAATTCTCATGAGACAGAACAAATATTGACAAATACCACACAAAGTGGAAAAAAAACTCAGAAAATCTCAGTGGAGACACACCAAACAAATGGGTTTTGAGCAATAAGTAAAAATGTAGACCACTCAGAGAGGACAGACATTTGTGGGCAGTGTCAGAAGGGGCACTGGGATTAGTTTAATCCTTTGTGGACATACTTTAGGAGATCTTTGAAATTCCCACTACTGACTCAGGATGCAGTAAGACAGATTTGTATCATGTCTCTATCCTGACTGTTGCCACCACCTACGCTTTTTAAGAAGTCTTTGAGATAGGAGGTCCACTTCACCTATCATACAAGCACCCTCCGCTAACACACACACACACACACACACACACACACACACACACACACACACACACACACACACACACACACACACACACACACACACACACACACACACACACACACACACACACACGCACACACATACACATATACACACACACACTCCCACATATAAATAGACAAACAGACACACTCAGGGCAAGATTCAATCAGGCTGTGGGGGCATACACAATTCAAAAAACATGGGCTTTACATTGCAACATAATTTTCTTTCAGTTTTTTTCATATATTTTGAGTTGAGTCAAACAACCATGTCTGTTGGAGTGTATACTTTTCATTCCAAAACAGAATAGGAAGTGCCCTTCAAGATAAGCCTAAGCCTATTTTAATCAAATTGGACATGCCCTTAAAGTTAATATTTGCATTTGATATGATCCTGGCCTAACTTTCACTCTCACACATACACAGACAGGTAGGAATACACATACACGTGCATTTTTCATCCCTCAAACACGCACACACATACACACACCTTCTGCCAGCACGTTCTCCTCAGTATGGCCATTGAGCTCTGCTGTCTGGTCATCGGCGCCCCCATTCAGACTGGAGATCTGGCCGTTCTTCTGCAGGAGCTGTGAGCCACAGAGTCAACAAATCAGGAATAAGAAATCAGCAGTACAGAGTATGATTACATACAAACAAGACTACTGTAATCTTTAAAACTGGCACAAACATTAAAAAATACATTTTGAAGAAATAATTAATATACACAAAATCATACACACACAAAATGATACACCCCACTGAAAATGTTGATACTTTTAATCATTAGATTTCATTTACATCGTCTGCATTTAGTATATACTCTGATCCAGAGCAATTTACACAACAATGAACTCTAAGACATGGGACACTTAAAATGTCATGACACTTTGAAACTTATACACATGAACTAATGACTTCATCACAAACCAGGTCCTCTTAAATTCCTCAAATGTTGTGGATACTAAGTATACAACATTAATATGTGAATATATAATCTCAAACTGATAAACCTGTTTCACAGAATAAGGCAATGAAGAATGAAGCTCTGTATCCACAGTGAAATCAAATACTGCATCTTTAAGAATGTGTTCCTATTAAAATATACTTTCAAAAGGTGTCAACATCTGTCTAGCCCAAAGAAAAGAAGGTTATTATTGTTTTATTTGGTATGGTAATGCGTTTGACAGAACATTTGGCTCTGTGAGAAGGGCATTTGTAGTATTTATTTACTATCTGTGTCTCAGAGAAGATAAAATCTGAAAAGGCCATGGTATATAATTACCTACAGTGGCGTCTGTTTGGTTCAGTGTTTTGGCAACTTCAGTGCCTCAGACCGCAAAACACTGTGTATCCATAGGTATTGGTGGAGTGGTGGAATGAAATGTATACTGCTCTCACAGTGAGATTTTAATCAAACAAATGGGTACATCTCATATTCAGTGTCCAAGTTTTCTTCAAGCAACCACAAGAAGTGGATCTGGCAGGATGAAAAAACATGCACATTTACACACATACAATGCACAACACAAACAGACACTCATGCGAGTGATTAGGCAAACATGCAGAAAGCATGCAACGGTGGTAGAATGATCAGGATGATCAGGCTTGATGGACAAAATTTCCCCTACACTGAATAGATAAGTACTGCAGATTTTGCATGTCCGTAAAACATGATGTCACTATCATGACTAAGGACAAAAAGACCATTTTACAGAGTTTCACACAGGGGGCTTTACAGTGTCAGGGCAGCACACTCTAAATGCTTAGTTTGTAAGGAAACTGTGACAACTAGCACCTGCTTTCTGTCTTAAAAGACACATCTGCTCACATTCAGAGCTCCAGAGGACAGTAAACATTTGCAGAGACTGTCTCAGTTGGAATGGAGAACAAAGACGGGCGCCAGATCAATGACATGACATGGGGGGGCCAGCTGTACCCCCTAACCCACTAGGGACTGAGCTGGCAGCCCTCCACATGAGTCATTACTTACTAACCTTGGAGGCTGATTGATTTTGCATTTAATTTTCACCCACTTTTGGTTTTTAAACCATGCAAGAGTCAGTGCTCCCCCAACATGGCTGAGAGGGCAGGGGGACTTTTTGCTTACAGAGCAGCTGTGCATGCCCCTGTGCACACTCACCCCCACAATGCTCTCCACAAAGGCCGTCATCACTGGACCACTGCCAGACAACTAACAAACTTAAGTAAGTCCCGTAAATTAAATTGGAGTAAGTACAGTGCACACCATGTATTTTTACCTTTCCATACAAAGAAATGGGATTGCATTCACACAGAAAGAGGAAAAACATTCTTGCAGTCTCTTGGGTGTAATTAATGGGTCTTTGAGGCCTTGATCAGTCCCTGATAATAAGCCAGCAGGTGTCCCTTTTTGACCCCCCACAACTTCAGCCCTCTGGCCCATCTCATGACTGTCATTCCCAGAATTCCACACTCACAATCCATACCCCCTGCCCAGGATTCCTCATACCAGAGTAAAAAAAAGCTTCTCAGAAAAGCTGCTCAGATACCGCTGATCCCTTCCCCTCCCACCAAACCACCTTCACCCCTCCCTTCTCACACCCCCCTCCACCCCTCACAACCTCATGTGTCCTCTGCCCCAGCAGCCCCCACCACAGCACCCACCCCCTTATCACAGCCCTTAAGATAATCTAAGTTCCATTCTCCACTGAGACCAGCCCCCTCTGCTGCTCTATAAAAATGCCAAAAATGTTTCAAATTCAAGAGCTGGATTCTTCTCCTATCAAAGGAGTGCTCAAAAAATTTCCTCAAATGAAATCTGTTTCACAGTACACAAAGTCTGCCTGTGTGTTTTCCAGTCATGTCTTCAAAGTATTCAATAATCAGTGCTATGCATGACAAATCCAGGAACTATGTAATTTGTTACAGGAGCACATAAGTTCATTAACATCCGGGACAAACAGGCATCTTAGAAATCCAATGAGGGCCACACATATCAATTCTAAATCAAACAAGCGTCAATGTTCTTCCAAAAATGGAGGGTGGGAGGGGATCAGCCAAGATTTATAACCCTGAAATAATATGAAACAGGCTTTTTGTGCAGGACATTTAAATGGCAATTTGGGGTGCATATCAGAGCAACTCAGCTGTGTGACTGTGTGTGTGTGTGTGTGTGTGTGTGTGTGTTTGTATTTGTTTGCATGTCTGCATGTTTATGTTCCCACTGCATAGGAGTATCTTTGTGTCCTTATGTGTATGTGTGTGTGAATGGCTTCTGTGATGGTTACTTTCTGACAACTATTTGACATGATAAGGGGGGACAGTGGGAAGGTTCCCTTCAAAATACATTGATTCTGTTGGTTGGGACAGAAGAGGACTTAGTTTTTCTTGTCATTTTCCTGTTTTCTTCCAGTTTGGAATGCCCGGTCATATTCATAAGCCACTGCTGAATCCTCATCATCAATATGGGACAGCACAGGAGAGCACACACTCTCCTCTAAGACACAGCTGGCCCTTCTTTTCACTCCACAGTCTACAAACTCAGTCTGTGCAGACAACAGGAGGAGGAAAAGACTTCATATACAGCTCTTGTAAACAGACTGCGGGAGCCCGACTGGGTCAGTGGTGAAGGATGAGACGCAGACATCACTGCTGACTCAGTTCTCATTCCCTGGGCAACACTGCAGCCAACTGTGGGTCACCATGACAGGCTGTGGGCCACTGTGGACATGGCCTAGATTTGATACCAGACCTTGGATGCCATTCATATGTTGGAAGAGTGACTTAACAGGGAGAGGAATGTTTCACTGATTACATACACATAGAGGTGCCTTTCTCAAAAGCTAGTTATGCTGTGAAAAAACTTGCACCGATAACACCTACTTACACAAAACAAAAAATACAACAATTTGCTACATGGACTTTGAGTGGTATTTGTTTCTGGTTCAGTATGGTCTTCAGTCATTCAATACTTTTGTGAAAGTGATCACAGTTACTATTTTCAAACGCAATGCTTCATTGAAACACTGTGTTTTTGCAATTGGCACACCCCATTTTGTTCTCTCATAATATAATCCAATTGCTTGTTGTGTTTCCTCTGTTCTATATGAGGCTGGTATCTCAGTGAGGGCTGTGTCAGATCCAAACACTGCCACATCCACTGTTGCCACGCCCTGAGACACATGAACAGCTGTCTGAAAGGTCAGTGAGACATGTCATAAGAGGGTGTGATCCATATTCAAATCACTGTTTCTCTGTCTCACACACACACACACACACACAGAAATATGGAAATGAAAACATATTTGATTGCAAAAGCACACACTCATAGACACAAGCACACACAGGCGGCACACACATATTCACCATCAATATGTCCCTGGTATCCAGGTCACCCTCCAGCCAGCCAGACTGTCTGGGGTATCTTTGAGCAGCACATTGCATGAATATTCAACACAAGGGATGACTTTATTCATCGATCAGACAATACTGTGACATCTACTCTGCCTCTCTTTTTGTCTAAACTTCCTCTCACAAAGGACACAACTTAAAATACATTCCAAAAAAACTTTTGATAGCTGCAACATTTTTAATTCTGTATCTGGTTGGAAGATTTTACACCAACTGTCTGAATTCCAGATTATATTGCTCAGGCCTAATTGTTGTTTTCACTATCTAAAGTCGTGTGCTTGTCTAATATTACAGCATGCTTTGATCTTTAATGATCGTTGTCTGTTTGTTACAACTCTAGTGTTTTGTCAAGCTATTAAAACCAAATGTGAAAGGAGGAAAAAGACCAGCTCTATGGTTACAAATACCTGCCCTGGGAATAAAGTTACTAAGCATACAGCTGAGAACAAAAACAACCGACATGAGTCAACACCCCAACTATTCTAAAACAGTTCATAAAGCACTCCAGAAAACTGATCAGTTCAGTTAAGGATGTATGTCTCATCGGTGAAACTGATTTTTGAGCATACAATCATACATCTGGGGCAAGCTGTAACAAAGCTGTGTGTGTTTATGGGATACCCCTAGACAAATATAAATATTTGGTAAAAGACACAGGTGACAAAGTGTCTATGCCTCCAGATATCTTATATCTTGGACCCAAAGTATTAAAATGTATGTGTGCATGTGTGTTTATTGTCTGTACCTTGTTCTGCCTCTTGGTTTTTGGATCAGATGACCTTGCAGATGAATAAACAAGCATATTCATTTTCACAGCACAGCAGTGCTAGGATGTGTCGTTTTGCTGTACTGTGGTGTAGGTCAGCAAGTACGTGTGTAGGGAGACCAGCTGATGTTTCTGCCTCTGGGAAGAGGGTGAGGGTGAGGGTAAGCCAAACATCAGATCTGCACATGCTTACTGTGGACCACAGAACGCTTTGTACAGTCAGCAAAGTGAGAGTGCAAGCATGGACACAGAAAGCTGTCCTCACTTTTCACATGGCTCACAGCCAAAGTCTCACAAACACAGAGCAAAGTTGTGTGGACTAAGCCAGCCCCATCATTCTCCCCTTTACCCCGTCCTCTTAACCCTTCACTGTCCACCCCTGCAGGAGTCTCACCACCATAGTGCAGCCAATGTGGCAGTGGATCTGCATCCAAATTTTGCTCTAGCATCTGAAAGGGTATACTTATCTGTAACTAACATTGTAATGTATATTCCTTAGCACATCAGCATAATTTCTGAGGAAGCCAACATCATCCAAGGCATTATGTATTACCCTAGCGATATGACAACATTTACAAAGCTCCAAGATATTATTTTCATGAACTTCCAATCTGAGTACGACTGCATCTATCTACAATGTCATAAATACTGAACATGATATTTAGGCTAAATTGATATCAAATGACACAGCTTAGTGAAAGCTAGCCAGCACATTCTGCGGGACAACAATAACTTGCTCAGTTTGCATGTCATGAAAAACTTTATTTAAATTAAATCTTGGCAACCCTTTACATGTGGCATTGCTGAATTCATTGAAAAGAAATGCAGCTAGTTAGCTTTGGTCATGTCAACCTACTCTCTAATAAAAAAAACTATATAAAGTTACTCCTACTCAAGATAAACTGTTTTGAATTTAGTTATCCTACCACTAATATATGAGGTAATGTACTAGAAATGCAACATCAGCTTTCACTTTGATTTGTACCCTTTGCAAAAAAAAAATCAATATACATTTCAATCCAACCCAGGGTAAAATTATCAGTAATAATAAAATTACCAGGGTAATATTACTTTCAGTTGGATACACAAACTCTTTAGGAAGGAAGGACAACAAATTGGAACAGGCCCAGTCTAGATGGGTCCTTGATCACTAATCAGGTCCTTCTCCTCTTCACCTCTTGCTGCATCATGTGACCTCTTTTTAAGGCAGTGTCACCAGGGCGTTGTTCCTGTGCATCACAAATCACTCTGCTCCCTGATTTACACAGTGTTAAAAACCACAGGTCTGCTCCACAGCTGCCTGCAGATCTCATTACTGCACTTCATCTGCCAAACCGTCAGGCACCTGACTGTCAGATCACACCATTTCACCCCCATGCAATAAGGCCACTTCACAGTATTTACTGTTTAAGACTAAAGGGACAGTCCATTCATTATTTATCAATGTCAAACATGTTAATTAAAATGTTTTTTTGTATATTATTTTCATTTAGGTAAACTGTAGAAGTGACAAGGCATGGAATGTTTATTGCTGATTACTGCTCATCATCAAGGATGCTATTTTACTGCTGGTGAGATGGCCACATTTTTCATAGTGCGCCTACATTTTCCCACAGGATATTTTCCTAAGGGACCTTGAACAGTACAGCATTAATTTATCACAAGCTCAGCCATTTTTACTCCAAACTCATTTTTTTCTAGTCCAAAGGCTGACATTTATTGATTTCAGACATTATAACCTATTTTTTGTTTTTCTTATATGATTTGGTTCAATTGTGCTTAAAATAGTGGGACTCTCACTACAGTGGGGTGAAAATAGATACGATCACAGGAAAACAGGGATCCAGTGAATTTCCCCATCTAAGTTCCTCCCTCGATCTTATGGCTACACAAAAGAGTGATGACTACCGTCATACAGATAAATCCACCAGGATTATCCCAAAGGGATTCCAAGCATGGAGATTAAACCAAATAGTAGAAAGCCTGAAAAATTCCCAAATGGCAGTTCATGACTATTAACCCCCATGACCTCAGTTCTATAATGCAGGATTCTCAGGGACAAGAAAGTGCTGAAACAGTCTGCCTGTGCCACTATCCATCAGGTCATTTGATAGGACCTTAACGGGTCGCCTTATACAAAGTCAATCACCCAAATACACTCAAATGTCTGAGATTTCAATGTGTGCTTAAATTACCTCTCAAGAGGATATGTTTATAGCATTGTTTTAGTCCTCCGTGACCCTAAATTCACAAAACACCCATCACCATCAGAGTTTTGGAGTGACCCCTGCTCAACCCAAACATCATCACCCCCGGACCACAATTAACAAAAAAAAAAAAACATGTTCGGCCATCGTTTAAAGTGCCCATCTGTTTAAACTACCAACAAGAGCAGTGAGAGTCTCTGACCTTTGACACCATCTAAGATGTGTCATTTGACCAGGGGTTTGTTTTCAGTGTTTTGGGTAAAGCTTTCCCCCACACTCTGTGTGCAAGACAACCGCGTGTTGTGTTTGTTGCATGCTTGACCAAAAAAACACAGCTTTTAAATTAACTACAGAATGGATAATGCAAACCAATGCATTTGCAATAACAGCTAACAGGAACTATAATACAGTCCCTGAGGTAGAGGCCAATTGTTTCAATCAGGTCCTGTAATGTATTACAGTTTTTCTTTTTTATTATTTGTTTTGGTAACAGTGTTGCATGCAAATTAGTGTCCAAATCATATGGTGTATTATTTCAAACATGCACTGGGGTGTAACAAAGGATTGAAATATTGTTTATTATTGTTGTTCAATAATGAGATGTATTACATGATGATGTGTGTATTCTAAGTGTCTCACTTCATACAGAATAAGCTCAGGAGACTCAAAGAGGCAGTTCCTCTCGTGGAATGGAGAGGGAGCTTTTATTCTCTATGGCTCTGGTAAAATATAATGATGGAAGTCTTACAATTTCATTAACACCCACATGTAAAAGTAACCCCTACCCCCTCCCTCTCAACTCAGCAAAGGGTATGAAATCATCATGGTGACACACCTGGAGCAGGCCCCCTAACTCCACCCCCTTAACAGCTGACAGCCGGATGACTCCATGTCACAGGCTCATTAAGGTCCTTGTGTTATTTATACATACCAAACATAGTGTGAACCATGTGTGTGGTTACCCCAAGCACGGGGGCAGTGGTACTGGTGGTGGGGGGGTGAGTAGTGATTTGCAACCATCCTTCATCAAGCCCTAATGTGAAGCCCCTGCAGTCTGCCCAGCAGACTTCCTCCCCTTCCTCACTTCGTTTTATCCAGTGTAACCTGATTATGCGGGGTCTGCTCTGCTGCTCAGGCGCTGTCTCAATTGCATCAGTAGTGCTAGCAGCACAACAGTCACTGAGCAGAAGCTGTTTTGAGCCTTAATGGCTTCCTGTGGCTCAAAAGATTGATGAGCCCAAAACATGCTCTGAAGGACCTTTTTGGACCCCCCAATTCTCCCATACTTTCATAAGGAAAAGTGACAACAGCTAAATGGGCTAAATATGAGGTTGTCACAAGAGCATTCAGTTCCCCCAGGAACTGTCTCTTCAATTTGAAAATGCATGCTTTCCCCTCACTTCCAGCTGTCTAGTCTGCAATATGTATGGCTCAGCATATATCTATATGTTATCTTTATACAAAATTATTTTTCAATGAGAAACCAATATCTGAATCCCAGCTGTCACTGAACATACTGTAGATCAGTTTACAGGTCCAACTGCTTCACCTCTCATCAGTGGTATGTGCACAAAGCCCCTCTTCACTGATACTGACATTCCCTTCATCTACACGGAGGCATTACTAATCAGCTCAGCATTGCAAATAATATATAATACTGTACAGGAGTGCAGATTTTTTGACCATGAAAAAAGAAATCAGAAGGGAATAAGTAGGTGATCAAAGCTATGAAGGAAGAAAATGCCATCTCTACCTGCTCCTCTTAGTTTTTCTAACACAGTCCTTACACTGCACAAGGGTAATACATTACATTACAGTATTTAGCTGATGCTTTTATCCAAAGTGACTTACAGTCGATTAGACTGACCTAAGGGGAGCAATGTGGGGTTAGGGGCCTTGCTCAAGGGCCCAACAGCAATGGTGTTTTTGCTGTGGCTGGACTGGGACTTGAACTGCTAACCTCAGGGGTCCCAGCTATGTACCTCAGCCACTAGACTATAGGCTGCCCAAACAATACAAGCCAAAATCGACAAGTGTTGCTGAGAAGCAGACCCACTGTAGGTGACCAGTGAAAGACAAAGAGAGGACTATTTGCAAGTCGCTGTTGTTGTTTTTACTAACACAGGCACAGTTTTATTCCCTCCAACAATGCCTTTCTCTTACCCAGATGAAGTTACTCTTTTCAAAGGTGGTGCCGTTCCTTTTTGACCAACAAAGTTATCAAAGTATGTGTTTGTGTCTCCAACTTCACTTCTGAATGTTCTCTTTCAGAGCCCAATTTTTAATAAAATACACTAGAAACTATTTAATACTCTGTCCTGCTTTTGAGGAGTATAGGGGGCCTCAGAACCAGGGCTATGGTGAATCTGCTGGGAGACAGGCAGGTAGGTGTATGGGATGATCAGGATTGTCTTTGTTGCCCAGGTTTATATTTAAGGAAGAACCTAACCCTCATCCCCTAGTCCTCCCCATCCAAACAAACTCATCTGCTAACCATTCTGCTCTGTTTCAAAGCCCAGCCACCCCAGCCTGCAGTTGGACCCCCGGCCACTCTCTGGAACAACAGAGCAGGGATCAAACGAGTCCCCCGGTGGTCATTGTGGAGGCCGTCCAGATAAGGGGCCTTCCGCAATCATGGCTCAGGCTCAGGACAGAAAAATAAACCAGGCTCACCATGCTTCCCTGCTCTTTACCCTGCCTTTCCTCCTTCCCCTTCCCCAAGGGTCTCACTCCCAAACCCCCCCACTGCATTTTAAAGAAGGGAAGACTCAATCTCGTCGAATGGAATCCGCTTGCAACTCCCACCATTAGCACGTAGCTCATATAATGTGGGCTCACAGTAGTGCAGTATGTTCAAACCCACTGTACTCCTACACCATCAGGTCAATACGTTCCATCAAAGTTTCTCAAATAAGGCAAGCTGACTTGTAAAGAATTTCAAAATAACACTGGAAAAACCAAGCATTCCCCTGACACCAGAGCCCATTTGTGAGGTTAACTTTTGGGATGTTTTAATTTTTCAGCGAATATTAGAGGGTCCTAATTCTTCAGATGGCCCAGAGCAGCTCCAAATTTCATTTTTTTTTTTTTTTGAGCAGCTGAATATACGTGTTAACACTTGCTGATAACAACGAGCAGAACAGTCTGTGCTCTGGAAAAATGCAACAGAAAATCATATAAAGGGACACTGCCTTACAGACTTGGTAGTTAGCCCTGATTCAATTTTCAACTTTAAAGGGATACAAAGACCTCAGACAAAAGCAGCTTCATGACAGATTCTCACATGCTGTGATTTTATTTTCTCTTCCTAACAACATTACCGGACATGTGACTGGCTCTTAGCAAAGAGCAGAGACATCTTGTATCCTCCACAAGTATTGGAATTTGAAGTTTTGGTATCTTGATTACTTCATAACACATGTAATTCATGTGATTATTTCATGGGTCTCAACAATGTAACTTCATTTCATTAACAGGGAAATGGACCACATCTATTATGGCATCGAAAGGATGCAAATTCCAGATGCCAGCCTCCTTTACAGTGAATTAATTGTCATTTCAGTCAGGAAAACATATGCCATTGGTTTAAATTTTTTATTGAGATGTAAGTGTCATTACATTAATTTGATCAAAGCACAGTGGTTATATGATCAAATTAAATAATAAATAAGGAGCAAAAAAATCTGTCAAATCAGGGCTCAGCAGTTAGAACCTGTGGTGGCAGTGGAAAAAAAATATGAAGGAAAACAGCATTACAGCAAAGCAGTATTTGCACAGTCATGGTGGTTATATATAAACTAGCATTTAAATACTGATAAATGCACAGTAAGGTGTCCTGTCACTACCTGGTATGCGGATTTAGCTCACTGGCAGCTGATGTAGACCAAACTTTTATTGAATATATATTTATTTTTTAAACATATGTAGAATTGTATCCTATCATTTTGTTGTAAAACATAAATATGTGCAAAGAGATGTTTTGCTGCTACCAGTAGTTAGCGTTACATATAGTACATGGTCAGCAAGGGGGTTCTGTGGGGGTGGAAAGATTACTTAATTCCACAATATGGAGACTATACCACATCTACAAAGAGCCAGGCCCATTTGCATGGCAGACTATCCTGCGACATTGCTCTTCTGAGAGATGTCCTCCGGTCTGACACCAACAGTCAACAGACAGCTTACCGGTACATCATTTACTTTATCCAACTTCAAGTGCCGCTCTGACTGTTTTCTGAATGAATGATTAGAGCAGGGAAGAGATGGGCTGGATGAGCCAAACATCAGCTGCATCCAGATGGCAGGATGGGGCTGTGGATAAACAGGCACCACCCATAACCCAAAGGTAGCATGATTGATTACCAATATTTTTGTGTGCCATTAACTTCAATTACCTCATTAAACATCCATCTACATAAGGGAAAATGCAATGTACAAAAGTAAGATTTGCATTCAAATAGTCCTTAGAGAAACAACAGTGGATAAGGTTGTGTAGCTAAATAGTAATGTTCACTCAGTGCTAGGAACCAAGTAAATAACAATTGTATTAACTTCATGTAATGGCCCTCAAGCTGTTATAGATAGTATATAAGTAAAGACCACAGCAGATTCACCAGTACATGTATGTACATATAAATCAGTGGTCTCTTTTTGTTCCATATAACTTAACTTTTTCCCAGGCCAGTCCATGTGTAATTTACAGACAGCTATCAGATATGGAAAATTCTGTTCAATTACCTTTGACACTGTATATATCTTAAACTTAAAAAGCAAAGGGCTCTTCATTTTTCTGAGAGTACAAAAACATGATCCAAAAAGTAAACAAAATTCTAAGGCAATGTGGGACGGCAAGAACACCAACATTGCCCCCAATAGAAGTTTAAATTTGGATCTCTTGTCAAACATAAATAAATAAAGATTTTCCTATGATTTATTCAGGGTTCAGCTCTGGTATGAGTGCACATAAGTAGCTCCCAAAACAGGCAGGTCTACAGGAGAGACACACATGCGGTCTAGGACCAGTGCTGCAACAACGAATAGGCTTTTATTATCTGTCCTCCACTCAAATAGCTCTACTTCTAGAAACCAATTAAATTTATTAATCAAGCCAATTAATCAGACAAGATTGCAGAACACCACTGAACTGGATTTAAAACATTCATCTGAAAATATTAACTGATATGAATATGAACTGGATTTAAAACATTCGTTTGAAAATATTAAAACACATGCCACAGTGATGATAGTCATCTCTCTGGGTGATTATCCATTCTACAGTATATGACTTCCTCTGCCCAGAGCCTTAGCAACAGACCTGGCCCCACAGCAAAATAAACAATGCATGACTCTAGTGCCTCTCTTAGTCTCTTTACCCCTCAACTGCAGGGCTGGAACCAGGCTGATTCCCCCAATTCAGGCCTGGATATCTCTTGGTCTTACTGACTTGTGTCAACTTGTCCATTGACTTGCTGCAGGCATACTTACAAGCCAGCTGTAGGTGATGTCAGCACGCATTGTAACTGCAGAAAATTAAAAGTATTGTGATAGTCACTAAATATTTGACTGCAAGCTCACTACTTGCTTGCTTGGGTCAGTATTTCAGTTTTATTCTTTTCCCTGGAATCTTATTGAAGGCACCACCCATATCATAACAAGTTTAAAACAAATTATTGATATAAATAATTAATGTCTTTGCCTGAACAGTTGTTGCAGTTTATTTATTTCAAAACAAAACACTGGTTTATTATGTACATTAGTACCTGTGCTGCTTTCTGTGAGTGTCTGGGTAATGAACAAGGCATACAGAATCCAGTTATTCTGCTTTAAGGAAAACGTCAGCCTCTGGATCAGAGGTAAAGATCAGGCAGCCATAGGTCAATATGGGGGATGTCCTGCTTAAGACCACGTGCTAAGGCAATTCAACGTGAAAGTTATCATTGTGTTCAGGTTCAACCAATTTTCAGGAGATACACATATATAAAGACTGTATCAGGTATAGACATCTATACAGACATTTTTCAGTAAAAAGCTGTGGTAGTATGTGACCCCTTTTTAATAAATTAAAATATGTTGGTTTGCATTTTCACTGATGACATATTGCTTTACTATCTAACACTGAGACGTTTTATTATTTTCTGATACCACCGAGAGTGAATGATGTTGTGATCGTTTGTAAATAAATGAACAAGATTACTCACTAAATTTGTACAGCCGCACACCACACTAGGCTACGCTGGGAGGAAGACATCCTGAGGTCTGATCATTTGTTTTTCCAGGTTTTGGAAAACCACAAAATAAAGACCATGGTGATCAATACTGATTACATGAAAGCTGGAGTCTGCTGGCTGCTCTCTTCACTATCAATTCAAATCAATCTCATCAAGTCTTGAGAAAAGCCAGACCATGTCATAATCTACATCTTTTTAGAATTCATCCAAACCTAAAACAATACATGTGTATCCCCCTTTTCTCTTTGTAGGTTCAATTTTTTTCCTCTGTTGTTTGGATTCTCTCTGGAAGGTGTTCACTGTTAAGACTGACAGGTAATTGTGCTATAAGAATAACATTTGTTTGGTGGACTGTTTATTGTATTGTTTATTGGTTTGTGAAGATTTGTGATGAAGTTACTCAGCACAGAGGAAATTTCACTCACTGAGCTTTTCAGGCTAAAGACGACCTAGGCAACCACAATCCCATATGTCAACCTTATGCCAGGAAGCATTATCATCAGCATGGGTGGGTTTTGAAACACATGTTCCATTTCAGAGCTGACAAATTTCAATTAGCTTTACCACAAAATCCTGTTCATCTTCACAATGTACTTCAGAACTCTGAAAATTGAGTACTTCCTCCCATCAGTCTTAGGGGTACTTCTGAAATCATTGAATGTTTCGGACCACAAACTTTCCCATTTGCAAAGGATGGAACTATTCTTTTGGGTCAGTAAAAAATTCAGCATCTGGGAATCTCTCAAGAGATTCTTTACAATCTATTTCACAAGCAGTCTTTGCTCTATCTGAGACACAGGACAGAGAGCAGCCCAGCACACAGCATCAGAATAGCCAAACCGCAGTAATAAAAAATACATAGCAGCATTAGAGGAGAGCTGTACTTTTCCATGTGTAGACCTCTCTGTGCCATTGCAGTTGGGGGTGGGGTTGGGGGCAATGACGCAGCAAAAGTGGAGCTGAAAAATGCTGTGAGAGTAAGTCCATCCCTGCAGCAAAGCGTGGCCAGACTGCAAGGCAGCCTCTGAACCCCCATCTCCTACCTGATAGACACACCTCTCAAAATTGTACCATGACTGCTCAGAAAAACATATCACAAAACAGCAAACAGACAAGAGAGTCTGGTAATGATTGAGCAGGAAAAATTCAATAACATGTGTAATATTTTCTGTACATGTCTCTGTCAACCAGGTTTATATCTATGTGGGCAGAATTGTCTCACAACTGGTTTTCTGTTGAAGTTGTAATTAATCTTTTACTGACTGCAGATTTGCAATACAGTTTTAGGAACCAAAAAAGATTCCTAAAAAAATGAAAATAATTCCCTAAGAAAATACATTTCCCTCCCAGATCATCTCAACAACAGAGGCAAACACAGAGTGGGACAAATAAACAAACAAAACTTGTACTGGAGGGAAAACTGCATAGCAGGAAACCACTGATCAGCTTGGTTATTTTTTTCATGGCTTTTGTTTTTGTGACCCATTGAAATATTTATAATTCATTCCTGAGGGCCTCAAGACAATTAACACAGTCAATCAATAATGAATTACCCTCTTGCATGGAGTTCCATAAATTTTGCTTTTTGCATACAGTATGGGGCATGTAATCCCTTTAGTGACTCATCACTATGTACAACCCAAGCTGTTGCTCAACAGGGACAGGCATGTAAAAGTAGGTCTTTCAACCGATTACATTTCTGTAAGCCAGGAAATGCTTCTTCACACATGTTTTGCATGGACATTGTGTGTGTGAACTTCCAAGTTTAAGTGTGCAGCTTCAACGAGTTTGTGGTGTTATAACCAAAGCCCCAAAGCCAACAAAACAATTAGTCTTTAAGGTATACTTCCGGGTCAATCTGACAAGATTCAGTTCTGAAACGCAAGATTATGAACAGACTTTGAAAAAAAAGTTGTTGCGCTGTACAGTATGTTGTAAAAAAGTAGAAAAATCAGATTTATAAGTGGACAAAACCAAATCAAGATCTCAAGTGGAGTCACAATGATTTAGATGGCCTAACATATAGATCAAGCATTCCCTCTGGCCTAAATCAATAATCTAGCATACTACGTTTCCGAGGAATCTGATGCAAGCCAAATTGGACATTCCACTCCTCCTGCTCAGCTGACCTCATCATGTTTGCAATGGAGGAAATCCATTCATTCCCTTTTCCCCTGAAAATGATCATTGGAAATTCCATCCGTCTTTTGAGGTAATGCGTAAAAATCATTTGCAGCATTGCCTGCCATTTCCCCAAGGAGGGAAACTCCCCCTGAGGGCTGAGAGAATGGCAGCCTCCAGCCAGCATGTCAACAGTTTTGTTCATCGACACCCCTCTTCACATTATATTGCAATTTGCACCATATCAGATTCAATTAACTGGACAAATGTGTGTTATCACTGATAAAGACAGCATACTTTGCCCCCTTCTGCAGCATACTTACAAAGCAAAAAACCTGAAAATGAGCTTGCAGGACACATTATTTCAACAGCTTGCACCAGAGTGCAGTCATTACTGAAGAGCATATGAAACACTTCAACTGAAATATGAGATAGGTAACTTTGTCAGTTGGAATATGAGCTAGATCAAAAGCAAATTAATTCAAGTCCAAAATAGATCTCTGCTTGACAAAAGGGAGACCCTGTGTCAATATCTTTCACAATAGTTTATATTTTACAAATTAATTCTAAAAATGACATCACTTTCAACTGATTTTAGTCATTAATATATGATGACCAAAACTGAAATTGATGTATTGTACACTTTCAATGAAAGCACAGAGTAAGAGAACAATAGTATCTCACAATCTGACCAATGTAATTTCCTGCAACAAATCATTCGTGTGAGAGCAGCATAGGGTTACACATGCCCCCCGCCAATCTCACGAAACAGTCCCCTCTTCAGCTACCCCTTTTCCAAGAAGGAAAATCAATCCGTTTTTTTCTAGGCCATTGGATATGGTTTGAAACCACACAGAGTAAGTCAGAGATATCAGTATCTTTTGGCTTTACCAAATAACATATTGAATGACAATTTAAAGTACTACAATGTCACAAAAGCTTACTATAGTATACAAAAATTACAATAAACCAATGCTTCCCATTGTGGGAAGGGTTAGGAATGTACCCATAAACTGGCCTTGCAATGACCTTCTGTGTCATGAAGCACACTGGAGGGAAAAACTGTTTTACAGTGAGCATTTTATCATGCACACTTTAATTTTATCAATATGATCAATCCATTACTGTAACTGGATACAGATTCAGCATAATGAAAAGCTGCCCACACTGAATGGTGCATATTTAAGCAAGTCCAAGGTGTTTATAATTGAGAAAACAAACCATTTTGACGTCTGTACCAGATGGTGTGTGTTTCTGTGTGTGAACCAATTCCAGCTCCCCCCACATCACAGGGCTGGCAACTCTGACTTCTGTGGCACAGAAGCAGAGAACACCATTGCTTGACACAGCCTGAAGTGTGAGTTTGAGAAAGGGCACAGATGGAGCCAACCTGAACTGTGCCCTGGTGGACTCCAGGCTGGCATTACTAAAAAGGGTCATTTCCATTTCTACTGTGCTATATAAGCACACCACACAAAACTGATTTCAACCTGTCAAAATAGAGCAAAATAGACAACACAAATTTAATTTCACCTAACTTAATGTCTGATTTTGCAAACAATACGCTAGCTAGATTAACCTGGAAAAACAAAAAAATAGCAGTTCTATTTAATATTGTTCATATTGTTTATGATTGACTGTACTGCAATGCAAGCATGCAAATACTCTACCAGTATTTCTTAAAATTGTACCTACTACATGCCTACATTACTATGAACAAACACACATTACAGGCATGATTTGGATATGCTGTCTTCCTGAATGCTAAATCATTAGCGATGTTATGAGGAATGGGAAGGGAACATAAGGAGGGCTTTCACGGATGGTGTGGAGTACGCAGAGCTGAGAACTGGCAGCCAGTCCCTAATCACAGCTTCCAGCGCGTGGAGTTTGGCCTTTTGACCTTGCATTCCACTATGTCACAGGGTAGCTGTCGACCCCACAGCATGACAAGGGGTGCAAATATTCCCCGAGAGGTAGAGGAAAAGCAGCAGCAACCACACACTGACATACAGGTAGGGGCCCCCCAAATAAAGCAGCTGTCTGGGCTGTGTCCACTAACCATCCCTTCACAACTAATGAATCTGTATTTCTTACAGAGCTTGTGGGAGGCCAATAAAGGTTTAATTATGCCCATCTCTTTCAAAGCTATTCAATAGCTTGACTAAGGGAGAGATTGCAATATGTCCTGCAACAGAGCATAGGCCATAAACAACAGGCCAATGGAATTGAACAGCTCCCTGTCATTGTCCAGCAAGACTGATCAGAACTGTTGCCCTCCTTACAAAATTTGAATGTGTCTATGTAAACTGGGCAGTGGCCAAGTCTTTATCTCTGACTGGGACCCATTGGACTCCAAGCAATACTTTTCTTGCCCAGTGGCAAGTATTGTATTCACAATGCAGTTTCTGGATTAATATTATAAGAGTTTATCAGCCCTAAAATGTTGTGGGTTACAATTGTAATGATAGAGGACAAGAGAGCATTTACAAAACAAAGTTCTGCATTCAAAATTCTAAAAGTCAATGAAAGGTCAACAAAGAGCCCTGGTTTTTTTTTTTTTTAGTGTTCCTCATATTAGTCTTACGTAAAAAGAGGTGTAAGGGTTTCAGCCTATGCCCATCCAACACTTAATGCATCCTCCTGTCGCTGCTACAGGGGACAGTTTCCAGAGGCTAATCATTTCTACACCGGTTCTTATGTGATGCTTTGGCTGACCTCTAATACTGTGAAGACCACTAAAAACAGCCTGTAATGCTGCCAACTCTTCTGAGAAACAAAGTCACCTGATTACCTTCCAAAAGATGTTTTCTGTAGAAAACAGTCACAAGTTTATGGCTGGAGGTTATCCAGAGGGAAATGTGATTAATTCTCTGCATTTTTACAGGGTCTTGGGCATGATCAACACCTACAAAGCATGCTAGATTTTTTTCAATCACAACAAAAAGAAAAATTAAAATCATCAAGCAACACTGGTAACCAGGAGCATGTGACGGCAAAGTTCTGTTTCACAAGACATTACACTTTTGTTGTAACTTATTAATGTTTATGTAATTCATTACAAGATGGATAATATAACAATATAACAGCAGTTCACAGTACTGTGGGTGTTTCAACAGTGGTGATATTACAGCCCTACATTGGAATAGACATTTTATGCCTGATGGGCACAGATCATAAACCTCACAAGGATTAACCCAAGCTCAGGCTTTTAAAGCAAAGACTCACTTCTGAAGGGTGCAACCTGGCATAAAACACACCTGTGGGAAGCTAGAGGCATGTCTATAGCACAATGAGTTAGACAAGTCCTGATATGATAGCATGTTGACCTGCAACCCCAGTCAATGAAGCAGAAATTGACATGTTTGTCCTAAAATACCATAGACAGAGACTCATATTTTTCAGTGCTTACTCCAAGCCAGGTAGGCCAAGCTTATTCAAATACCATGAACAGTTCATAGTAAAAGAAATAAACATTGCACCTCCCAGGTGACACATATGAACTATGTAGTTTCTGACTGTAGTCTTTGAAATGTATAAATAACAAAGAATTGAGGGTTCCAGTGAGCAATCATGCACATTCAACAAGGTTTAATACTAGCAACAAATAAATCCATTTTTTTAGGAGGAGTGGAAGGTTCCCAAAAACTAAAACTCAGCAATATTGTATGGTCAGCAGCCACTCAACAGAAGTTTTGATTCCCATCATTTGAAATGCACAATAAGATTGAATACAGAACAGTACACTGTACACAGAGAATGAATCATTGGCAACCAGACTCATGGCTTAGTCTTACATATCTGATTGTAGATTGGTGATTAAGGGGGAAATATCTAACACAATCTTTCCTGGTAGATATCTGGCTCCCACCAGTTGTCTTTCTTACAGAAGCCTGTCATATCATCTGCATTCCAGCTACACAGCTGGCTGCCTCCATCTTTCTGCATCTGTCTGTGTTTCCCTAGTGTCTATTTTGGCTTTAAGCCCCATTTGCGGGTGCCAGTGTACCGCAGCTTCAGGCCTCCTGACTTATTTTTTTAACCAAACTGCAGGTCTTTAGGGGTTATACCCAAACTGTTCAGCCAATGGGACCATCTGGCCAACTATTGAATTTGCTCTGGAAATACTTGCTTGGGTTTGTAATTAGTCCTTGTCAGGAAACAACTTGTCTAATTTGTGTTCTGATCAATGCCTGCATAACTGTCAATATTTTTTATGTCAATAAGATAGATTATTTCTTTTCTCAAGAGTAGGAGTTGTGCTTTTATAGAAATTCTGAGATCCTCCTATCCAGGCCCTAATGACCTATTAACTCTGATCACTGCCAGGTAGTGAGGGGAGAATTTGGTGTCATGAAACAAAAGAAAGGGCAGAGTTACCAAAACCTATTAGTGACTTACTTACTTTAACCAATCACTGTATTCTTCTGTGGTGAGCCAACCCACTGGATCAAACATGACAATTATTGACAACTCATTACAGCTAATTCCATTATGGGATTCATGAAACTTCATGATTCCATTATTACTGCTAACATTGGAGGTCATCAAAATCCATGTCCCCGCTATTGGTGTTCAAGTTCACTCCACTGCTTTCTAATGCAGTCCTTTATCCCCAGTCTACCCAAGGTACTGGCAGTCTCCCCAATCCATGGCTTTTAGTCATCGCCAAGGGACGAATTCCTTCTGACCTAGAATTACTCAGCAACACTTTCACTCATTGAATATAGAGGGGTAAAATCAATTCCTACAATTATTTTGGGATGCATCTGTCCTTGGAGGCTATTCACAGAATGCCTAGACCTGACTCGAATATTAAAATAAATGGCACCAGGACTGCTTTTACACAGCAGTTGAACTTAACTTGGATTTCACATTACACTCAAAAACCCAGCGCACTAACTATTTCATTTCATGACATTTAATATATTACCAATATTACAGATAACTGATTATTTCTGTACCTTGAACATTATATCTTATGTTTTGACATAAATGAATACATATTTTGATTTATTTAATCCCTCTTGACTGTATTACTTGTAACAGTATTAACTAATACTTGTTACAGAATTAAAATCTTCAGCTATTCCACCTTTCTTTCATAAGGGTCCACACAATAGTCCAACTACTTTATTCACGTCCACATAAGAGTCACACACTCTCCCACATGTAAGTGAGCCTTCTGTTTGGTGAGGAGATAGATGTCATGAGACAACAAATCATAAGAACAAGGAGTACAAGGAAGCAGTTGTTTACAAGCACTAAATGAACAACATTTTTTGTACTTTTCCCTGATACCTATTTTTTGGGAAAGGCCAATATTGATCTGTCCTGTGGTGATCACAAATCTATGGTCACAAATTAATGTCCCTCTCAGTCCATCAGATGTGCCACCATAAAATCAAAACTGACACAGGTGGGGCAAGCAGACTGCAGGTACAGGAGGAGATGCTATTAAGCAAAGAGTTATGGGACATGACTGACAGCTGATGCAACAGGCAAGTGTGCAATGCATATGCAGGTATTGTAGCCTGTCAGGACTGGCATGGCCTGAAGTGACTCAATAGAACACACCATTCAGGTGGCTATGCTGACATCTTTCAAACAACCACACTGCTTGGCTTAGACTAACATCTTTTCAATCCATCCTCATATTTATGAATACTGTCACAATTGTGAGTACTCTTAATCCACTTCCAGCAGTTTCAAGAAGGAATGCCTTTGACATTGCAAGCCCCAAGGAATCAGGAAAAGTGGAGCAAAGAACTGGTGGGAACTGATAGCTCCTGACCTCTTCAAGTCACAAAAAAATGCCTACTTTAACAGCGCTGTGCATAACTGCAGTTTTCTCATCAACCTCTCCTTTGCTGAGTCCTTGGAAATACTTGACTCTGTGAAGAACACTGTTATTTCCTCCTTTAAGAGCATTAAACAATCACCTGAGTGCATTTTACCCTTGACTCTGAGTGATTCGACATTCACTGAGTCAGTCTGCTGGTTCTGGAAACAATCCAGCCATTCATCCATCTTTTTGTCACCCTTGCTAGCCTCTCCCTCCCCAGATGGACTTGAGTGGGAGTTCCCTACTTTAGACCTGATAGGCTTCTTTCTGTCCTGTGCCAGGCTGCTCCCTGAGCCTCGGGGCTGGTCATCACCTCACCCTCAATGGTTCCTCTGTTTGGCAGCCCCTGTCAGCCTCTGGATGCACTCTGCAAATCCCCTCCTCCCCAAAATCACAGGGATTCAAAGCCACTAATGAAATGCATCACTTAATTATTGCATAACATTGGCATATGTTCTCAGTTCATTTCCACTGTTGTTCATCACAATTCTCAGGAAATCTGTGATTTGCATATTGCAATGACCCGTTAGGTATTAAAACTGTGGATGCCATGCTGCTCAGATCGTATGCACTTACTGAGCACGTGCTGAGGACAGCAGCTGAGTTGTGCTTTCAGAATTTAAGCAGAAGCTAGATTTTCTGGCCAGCACATTTATAAGGGCAGTTAAAATATCCCGGAAGGTTTTACTTTTAAGGATACAGTGCCAAAAAGCAAATGTAAATGTTAATGATATTGACTGGGTTGCACCATTTCATTTGGTCTCCAGTTGTTAAGCAATACTTCATCACTGCATAAACGTCAGGGTTCCATACTTGTCACACAACACTCCTTGTCTGTCCCACATTGCCATACTGTAACAGCAGTGACCAAGGCAGAAAATAAGGAGGTGAAAGAGAGACAGAGGGGAAAACAACTGTGGGTCTGACTCCATTGTGCAGTCAGAGGGTCTCTGGGGTGACAGGGACATGGGAAGTCTGGGGAGGGGAGAGGACACACATATTTAGGGCGATGCCACCCATGACCTACTTCCGAGAACTTGGGAGCATTTCTAAAATTCCTAAGTTTGCTGGAGAGGATGTTTATCGGCCACATCTCAAGAAAAGCTCTCTGCTGCTCCACTAATGCTTTCTTCACCAGCTTCTCCTACACAAACCCACACACACACCCATATATGAATACTTACACACACACACACACACACACACACACACACACACCCATATATGAATACTTACACACACACACACACACACACACACAAACCCACACACACACCCATATATGAATACTTACACACACACACACACACACACACACACACACACACACACACACACACACACACACACACACACACACACACACACACACACACAGCTGAGGGAGTCACTGCAGGCAGGCGCCAGGCCTCCCTGAAGAATGGTCTTTTATTCTGAGGCCCCCAGTGGCAGTCTGGCCTCTGAACATCCGACTAAAGGAGATAATATCAGAGAGGCAGTGAGGAGGTGCTTGAGGGACTTTTGTTTCCACTCTGACAAGACCGTCCGTCTCACTCAACAGTACACTATCACCAGAGAGCCCAGACACCTACTTTCAGTCAAAAAAATTAAAGGTACTTTCAACTGATATGTGTCTGTTTTCAAATTTCAGCTGGTTGACAAACTATTCAAATTTGCAGTTTTAACATTATTTAACTTGTGTATGTTGACCCCTCTATCAGGGGTAACAATCTGTAGATGCTAAGGATATGTGTACTGTGTGGCACACAGTGAATTTGAGTACTGTGTGGCACCATGTGAATGTGTAAGACTCATATGAGACTGATATCTTGAATACAATGCACATAAATGCTTCCAGTACATACAAGAGCCAACAATCTTCAAAAGAAGATCACAACTTTAAGGTATATTGACCACTAATTTTGATTAATGTTTATATTATTGGTCAAATTCTCTATATGAGATATGCAAATGATCAAATGGCTTGCATTGGTGCATAGATAAGGAATCCATGTCTACAAACTGATGAACATTGTATTCAACAATACTACTGTCCTGAACAATGTTTCTTTTAGCATTACTGACTGAAAGCCTTGAATACAAAACCTCTGATATTTGTTCAAGACAACAGAAAATATTAAATAGTCCTATCTGTGTTTGTAGTGTAACTATCAGGCAAAAAACAGTGTTACAAATCTAGAATGTTTGCATGGAAACTTACTGAATGTCCTTCATATATGATAAATATGAAATTTGACACAAACAAGGAAGACTTAGGACAAATGGAGCACTGAAACATCTTCTTCAAAAGCAAAATAATTCAGACCAGCGAAAGCTTTTTATTATAGAGAATTTGCATTATAAAAGATGAAAGTGTAAAGATATGTAAGCAATATGTGATTAAGGATAAGTAACTATTATTTGAGCATAATTGTACAAAACTGTAAATACTGATATATTCAAGTTCAACAGGGATTTCTAAGGGGCAAAATCAACAAAAAAGATGAAAATCTAATACAACAGATGGAAATGGCAGAGCACTCCCAACCGCTTAAATCGACATACAGTGGAGAAGACCTTAACAAGACTGAGAGAGGCCCAAATCAGCCTCTGCAGCATAGTCTGTAATGCACCATATTCTTTGCAGTTTCCCCTGTATTTTTATGAGGCCTATGTGACTATGATCAGGTGTCACCAATCTTTGTCTTCTGCGTTTGAGGTGTCAAAAACATGCTGATAAAAATTCAGTAATCATGAGCACCACATAACAAATTACCAGCTGTCACATGCATTGGCTAAAAAGGAAACATAACCAATTAGAGAGACCCGTGAACTGTGTAATAGAAAAGATAATGGAAATGCAACCTTAATCATCATTGAGCAGACAGAGGCCAGTTGCGTAAAAGTTACGGAAGTGAGGTGTACGATCCAAACCATTAAGCTAAGGGTAAGGTTGCCTTGATCCTGGAATTGTTAGGGTGGAGTTGAAGCTATTAGCATCTTTGGCAATGTAGTACCAGGGTAACCTACTGCTGTGTTAGACCAACCCAACAAAAAGTGATGCAAGCAGCCTTAGGGCCTTACAATCAGAAAGCTTTTCTTAGAAGCTTAGCCAGACAAAACACTGAAACACAATCATTCAGTAATATGACACAGCAGGTATAAAATTTCCTTCATTTTTTCGAAACCAATCAATGCTTTGGGGGAACCCACATTTCAAACTCACAAGGCTTAAACACCAAATTGGAAATGAGACACTTGGCCATTTTCCCAGGCATCATTTTATCCATACATTTTATGCCTGGCTTCAAAAAGAATAACTTAATTACAAGAATCTTTTGAGAATAGTTAATATAACTATTGAGTATACTTAAAAAGCTATCAAAGGGATACATTCTGTTTTTTAGTTATTGGCATGTGAACACAGTTTCAAATAGACTATATAACAGCTTTAGAAGTCCTGGGTCTGTCACATAAAGCCATGACTATTTAACCTTTCAGCAGATGGACTGCACAAAATCCAGAAATTATTTTTTCAAGGATGACTTTATAGACTGTATAGCCGTTCAAGTTCCTAGAGTTTGTATGTGTCATAGGTGCTTCTCCACCATACCTGCTAAGACTTAAAGTAAAAGTTTTCCAAAGCAACTCATGTGTACACTATGTCAGTCTGTGATATACAGTGCAGACTCAAAGAATGACTGTAAACACAGGCATTTTAGTTTTCAGCTTTTTTGAGGTAATTTGGTCGTCACCTACTTGGCTGTTCAGCACTATAACCCAAAAGGGTATTTGGTGTTCAGAAGAATTTGTGTCAGGAGGTAATTATTTTAATTTAACAACCTCACCTCTGTCAAGTATATGGCACAAACGTTTTCCTTAGTTTTTTGGAAATTTTTGCATATACAATGATATGTTATGCATGATATACAAGCCAGGTAACCATGGTCAGTTGCGCTGAGGTAATTAAATTACATGAGACACCATATGACACCAGAATCTTGTGACTGTCCAACCTCTTGTCATAGTCTCTTGGTTGTGGCAAAACATTGCGGCCCCATTTAAATGCTTATAACATTACAGTTAACGCCACTTTCTGTGTAAAATCTTAAGGAATTTTAACATGTGCCTGCTGTAGGAGGGTTGGGGGATGGAAATCTCAAGGCTTATCTGGGTGCCTTTGCTGCAAACTTTTTTTACGCATTTTTACGATGTCATATTGATTCTCCTTGGCTGTACTATTTTTTATCATCCGTACTATTCTGAACACCAATACAATAAAATAATAACAGTGATGAACAGTGATTCATTACTATTGCTACAACAACAACAACAACAACAACAACAACAACATTAATAATAAAAAAACAATAATAATAATAATAATAAAAAATAATGTTAACTAAATAAATATGACATTGTATTCAATCTGTCTGAAAAGCAAAAAGCCTTTTTTTTTATCTCCGGTTACTATCTTGTGGCTAAAAAATTCAAGACTAGGTCAGCCAATTTCAAATGTTTATTACTGCGGAGCTGCAGCTGCTGTCTCGTCAAATTACGCATCGAAAAATTGAGGAAAAAGTCATATCCTGTAGTACTGAGCTGTGTGATTGCTGTGTACAGTGTAATATCTTAACATTGTTAATGAACAAGGGAAATGTAATAGGACTCTGTTGAGAATGAGATTAAATAAATATACACCATTAAAAATAAAGTTCATTAAAAACGCACATTAATCCCTCTTCTTCAGTCCTAGCAGGATGCCCCATTCAGTGAGTATTTAGTTTCTTGACATTGATAGGATGTTGAGAACCCTGAAACATCCCGTTACTTATTGCAGAAGCCGGAGTGTTTTACCTTTGCGTCAACGTCCTCCCCCTCCGGAATCTCATTCACCTCCGCATTCTGTTCTTTGGTTGTCGCATCCTCCTCAGTCTTGCCGTCCTGCTTTGCCGAGATTGACGCTCCCATCGTGAAAACCACAACCTTTTCTTTTCCTTTCCCGTCCGGTAACGTTTGCAAATAAAAGCTTCAACGACAAGATATATCCAACAACCAAAAGCTATCTGCAGACCGCTCCAGGGTAGTCGGGCTCTCAAGTGATGCAATCGGTCTCCCTGCAAACTCTTTTAGAAAAACACCTCCCCTCGCAATCACATGTACGGGACACAGGCACGCCTTGCAGCATCAACTGATGAAGAAAAAAAAACAACCTGGATGGACGTCTCTGTCGGACCAGAAAATGCAGGCTTGTCAGACTATGAATGTTTTAGAGAATGGGTAATTACATAGTTCAAGCCTATGTAAACGTACTTAATTGCGCATTACCGGCAGCGGTAAACAAATCCTTCTAATACATCAACTATCCGTTTCTGGATGCAGCTGGTTGAGCGTATGTGGAGGGACTGTCCAATAAGCCCAGTTAAAAGTTTGTATTACGCAACAAGCCTACGCATTAGGGGGAAATGTCTCATTAGCGGTGTATCAAGGCATCGTCGATGTCATCAGCAGGGCAGAAAAGCTGAGACACAGCAATTACACTCACGAACTGGAAGGCCAAGTTAACACAGACAAATCTGAACACCGTTTTTTGCAGTTTTGTAAAACAATATAAACATACCAGTGGCGAGAAAACAAATTGAATGGATAGATTCCAATATGCAATGCGTAGGCAGAATCTAGCACTGAAACAGTAATTTAATTCTTTTTGCTAAAATAAATTTGTAAAATCCGACATATCCCACAGTAAAAAAATAAATAAACTTAGAAATCCTAATCAAATTCACATTCTCACTTAAAAACGCAAACCCAATTTCCCAATATTCCTTAATGTTCGGGATTATGTGATTGTGGTCACAGCAATTACAAATTGTAAATCGAATCGCAAGAACACGACATAGTACTTGATTGCTTCTTTGATGTCACGTATGGGATTTCCAGTTAAACCGTGCACTGCGGAGGGTATGGGCGCAACAACGATGATATTATCGGGTGTAATTAAATTGTCTCAGCTTTGAGAAGTAGTGTTTTTTGTTGTAACATGCCTGATAACACTTAAGAATTATGAAACACGAAGAGGTATTAAGAGGAAGCGATCATGCTATAATTTACAATGGCAGATAAACATGAACATACTAAAAGGAGAAACACAATAGATATTGTAAGTAACAATTTGCCATCGTCCAGAGTCCTTCATTGCATTTCTCTGCAAAAAACATTGACAAAGTAAGGACATATATATTCCGAATTCCTGTCCATAGCTCTTCTGACATCAAATGTAAAATATAAATAGGAGAAGCATTTCACAATGCTGCCTGTATATTATATAGAGACACGTTTTCCAGTGTCATAATGGATGGCTGCATCATTGGCCCTATTTGCTTTTAGGAAATGTCTTATCGTCTTGATCTGAGGAATCAGAGGAAGACGGCCAATGGTCATACAAACCATTGAATCTTAGCCCCAATGTCAGCGGACCTCTACATTTGCTCTTTTTTTGTTATAGCCTATCTCTTTATCAGTTCATTTTAACTGATGGTTTTCTAGTCTTTAAGATTTTCACTCACTTATTTCAACACAGCTTTGCCTTTTATCAGAATTCTTCCTTATGTAACAAATAATTTAGTTTCAGGGCAAAGGTATTCTACACTTTTAACAGTTATGATCCTATTTATTCATGCATCAGTCTTATGATGTAATCAGCAAAATTGTAACTGAAAGGGCTTATTTGTGGTATAGTATAATAGGATGCTGAGAGCATTAGTTGAGTTGACTGATTAAAATCCCAGGATATGGTAACAGAAATGTATACTTCATGACATGTATTTCTGTTTGGAAACAATGCAGTTCAAGAAGGTAAATCATCCCTCAAGACAATTGTCTAATTAAGAACATTCTACAGCTTGCTAAAGTACAGGGATTAGAACTGTAGTTGGGATAAAAACCATCATAAACAGGGATAGGCCAGGACTGAGGTTTGGAGTCACTGATATACACTGCTCACCTATGAAGAAAAGATCCCAACGAGATTGTTCAAATTTCAAAATATTAAACATCAACATTGCAACTTTTGTCATAAATGTCCATGTGACTAATTAAAACTGTTGATTACACATTAACTTGTCTCACCTTACCTTGTTCCTTGGGTTTGACATGAATTTGGAATTTCAGGTGAAAACAGAAACCAGCATATGCTGTAGCCTACCAGGACTGAGCCTGAAGAACAACATGCCAGTAGATGATAGAAAGCTTCAGGACAGGCCTATGCTGTATACCCTCCATACCACTGATGGACATCCTCTGCATTCGACAAGAGGGAAGACATAGTACCACTTCCTCTTTTCATTCTGGGGAAATCTACTCTTATGGGGACATCAGCACTCCATCACATAAATATGTTGTTTTGCTGCTAGTTGAAATAAAGATATCACTAGATAATTTTATCAATGAATTAATCAAATGACACAATAATGTGTAGTCAAGTTATCATGTTATTTAATTTAATGTTAGTTGATTATGCAATCATTACATTGTCAAGGAAATATTTGTGCATTACTAAAAAAGTGTTATGGGGAAGAAACCCATCCCCAACATATTATTGTAGGACACATATCACAACTTTTTAAAAGAAACAACTGAATATAAATTATCTACGAATGTCTATGTCTTCAAAAGCATAACGCATACTGTATGAGCAGAACTGTACATGCCAGAAGTTATTCTTCACACTCAGGAGACAATCAACAGCACTTCCTTGACAATTATATCCTACTAAATACAGCACAGAGAGAAAAAGGGCTGACAAACATGCAAAGCACTTCTGCGCATTTCCTTGACCTTCTATCAGTGTCTGTTTCAACACTCATAGTTTTAATCACATCTCTTGTTGTATTGCTTTGGTCGTTTTTCTAAGACTGCAAAGCTATGCTGCCAGAATCTTTCATTAATAGTTCATGCTCTATTAAGAGTGTTGAAAAAAGGCCCATTCTGTGGTATTCTGCATAATGAAAACATGCCTGCATTTCATCTGGATTGAGTTACCATGCTTAAACAGAAACAACGTTAATGGACACAGTCCCTGGCTTTGCAGGGTTTGTGTTAGCATTGCTGTTGGTAGATATTATTAAAGGATGACAGGGATGGAGGCAGAGTATTGTGTCAGAGATGCCCAAAGCGAGACTGCATGTTTATCTGTACTGTTTTGAAGAGCTCTGGAATCTCCTTTGCTCTCCAAAGAGCCAGTGGAGAGGGGTTTTGGACCCCACAGCATAAGGAAAGCTTGTCATTGAGGGAGAAATACCTGTTTACTTGCCAGGTAATGAGGACCTTTGCCATTCCCAAAAAAAAACTTGATAACATCCTGTTCACAAACAAGGCTGAGTGTGTGCTACTACATGGAATGGGTCCTGTTCTCAGCACTCTTTCCACCTTTAGGATAGGAAGTACTTCCTAAGACTTTGTCGTATGAATGTCATCCAATCTGAAAGTTTATCAGAACACAACCCCACTCATACCACATTACATTTTGCCAAGTCTGACCAATGTTTGAAGACGCCTTGCACTTTTATTATACGATTACAATTATTTCCCAGTTCAATTAGCATTCTTTCCCCATGAGCTAACTATTAACCAGTTTAAACATTGTCAGCTTCTGCCAGGATTCACAGTAACACAGGTCCATTTCCAGGAAGCACCCATCATAAACTGAGGTGGGTGTCGGTGCTGGCAGGTTCTTAGGTCTGTTTTGGCTCTCCACAGCAACGTTTCTGTCAGCGTCTGAGCACAACTGACCTCCACCACTTTGCGCTATGCGACTGCTGATCTCATCTCATGGTTAGTGAGGGAAAATTCTCATTAAAGTGAAAGCCTTGGGAGGCCAGCACTCAATGGCAGAAACAAGCGGCAGAATGGCAGCAAAAACCCTCTTTCATTAAAGACTGGGGGCAGCCCAAAGACAACTCTGCATAACAGTAATAACAATACTAATCATCACTCCCTCTGCTGTAACAAGAGACCTAATTGTTGAGGTTGTGCCTCACCCTGTCTGGGGCCCCTTCACCATACACTGAGTGTGGGGCCAGAATTATTGAAGAAACCCAGCAGCACAGAGCTGACTCAGGCCTGTGTGGCTTCCAAAGTCAACCCCCCCCATCCTACCCATTATTCACAGCTAGCTACTTACCCACAACTGAATGAATGAGCTTCATGTTTGTGAGTGAAAGGCTATAGGGGCCAGGGTGACCACACAGCTTCAGGTCTGTGTTAATGCTCTGGACACAGTGGGGCAGATGGGAGGTGGCCACTGTCTATTCCTCTGAGACAGAGTTCTTTATTAACAGGAGAGGGGGGAAAGAGAGATGCTGATAACTGGAACCCATCCAACACCACCCTGCACCACCCACACGTCCATAAACCTCAACAGAATTTCTCTTACACAGTCTATGACTATGTTTGTTGATCAGCTGTGATTACAGACAAAACAAAACAGGATTTTATATACCTGTAGACATGCTTTGTTGAAATGAAGTAATCTTTGGTGCAGCATATTCAAATAGAGGAAAAAAACATTCCCAGAGTGCATAAGAATGAATGTTTGAAACCTTTTTTTAATGAGGAGCATTGGCACTACATGTTAGAGTACATTCACTAAATTGTCACAATTCATCATTTGGATAATAGAATTTGAAATACTGTAAAAAGAGAAAAGATGTATTTTACATTGCAAAATTATCACTTTTACTGCATCAAGAAATAACATTTGGGATCTGTCCTTGGTACTGAATGACAGATCTATCCCAGTATTTAGGATATGCTAAACCTGAAACTTCGGTGGCTGGCTATGCAACAACCAATTCACTTGCAGGTGGCTTACTCAAGCTTTGGATTTTTGCAAAAAAACTCATTTCATACCTCTAAATGAATAGCACTGAGAAAGCTTATTATGACATAAGCTTAAAAATTTACACAAAAGAACGTCAATAATGTTGACTGTAAACATTTCAGGACAAAGAAAAAATTACAAGATGTCAAACGTATGATGGATTCACAGCGGGACAGGTTTCAGTGAAAATCTCCTGAATGAATGTTGATCCACTTGCCTTCATTTTAATATAAAAGGCATATCATTTAAATAAAGGTGAGCACCGGTACCTCATCGACAATACAGTTTCTGTTTAACCACTTGATGAAGGGAAAGAATTGGACTGTTTGTATTGACACTTTACTTAAACGTGTTAATGGATGGACCAGGAACGGAATGCCAAAAATTGGTACATGTACAGACAAAGGTCCTAGGCTGCCCAAAAACATCCCCTAATGACAGGCAGCAGAATCTAACGGCCTGTTTCAGGCTGGTACTGCGCTTTTGTTTAGTGTTCTGGTTTTTCACAGACCCTGAGGGCTTGACACTTCACATGTAAGGAACTACATCCCAAGAAATGCAAACAGTTTTTTGACACGGAGACACAAATTGGTGGCATTTGTTATTAGTTCTCAGAGACCAATAATTAAGGCAAAACACCAAGCAGACACAACTGAAACAACAGGCTTTCTTTGTGTGTGTTTTCAGTACCTGCTAAACTATGGCCAAAAAAGAATGAGTAAAATATACATAAATGTATAAACATAAAAAGTTAAGAGCAGAACAGTTCATTCACTGTGTAAGTAAACAAACCAAGCACCATTACCTAGTCATAGAGACTGGAAAATGTTTAGCATTTAGGTACAATGTTTCAATACAAACATCAGATTTGGATTTGATTATCTATAATGCTAACTAGAACTGCTTTACTTAAGCACAAAACAAGTATGAAAATATGTTTCAGTTCAGTATATACATACCAATAAATCTCATGCAAAAACAATAAGACTTGCGGTACATATATTAGAAATGAAGTCAGGTTATCTACTTAGATGAGGATGTAAGAAAAAAAATACATAAAATGTATAAAATAAATGGTTTCAGCAGGAACATTTAAAATGAGACAGTAAGAGGTTATTTAAAATACATGTGTGAAATAAAACTAACCTGCACTTAGATCTTTGGTTTTTTCAGCAAATTTTCACATTGTTTAAACAGTTGTTGTGATGCAAAGAACAATTATTGTAAAGAACCCTTATTGTAAAACTGAAATGCATACAGGTATTCATATACAATACTGTGTGTATCCACATAATGGAATTGGAAAATGCCCATGAATGACATGGATGTAGTGACTGATTGCAGTTGTCGTCTTTGGCCCAGAGCCTTCAGATTCTTCCTGCAGGTGAGCAGCTGGGCAGGTGAGTGGAGAGACAAGACACGTACCTAGAAATCAGAGGACAAAGTGGTACATAAAGGAGAGATGTAGGTGGGTGGCCATGTCTGCACATGTTTGTGTTTTTGTTCATGTGAATGTCTCATCTGTCCATGTATGCCTGTGTGGTCAGAGGTTCACTTAAGGGGGGCATAGAGAATAGGGGATAGGGGAGAATGCAGGGGTCTTGGTATACAGAATGCGGGAAAATTCGGGAGTCGGGAAATATTTTATAGGGGGGAATGAATGGGTAATGGGGTTTCAATTTTAAAAACTCTATTTAGTCTGGCTATTGTCAAGTATTGGCAAGTTTTGCAAATAGTCTTTTTTCCTGAAGAAGCCATTTGTGCCTCCATGCCTAACGTGGTGGAATATAGACTGAAGTAAGCCATGGGAAAGGGGGGATTCAGCGTCTTTCTGGACATGATTTTCCCAGGCGACTACTCAACAATTCTGGGGCTTAAGGTTGCGTGCCCGTGTCCTTCACCTAACTTGCCTCTGAATATCCAGCGACAGGTTAGCTGTGCATGGGTTTGTTGACACTGCCTCTAGCAAAAAAGTAATTTTACACTGAATGACAAAAAGGTATATCCAAAACTCCAGGCCTTGGTGTGGTATCCATATATATCATATCAGTAGCATAATGTAAAAGGACTTCTGTCTGTCTGGTCTGGTCAGTCTGTCTGTCTGGTCTGTCTGTCGCAGAAGTGGCAGTGTGCTGACCTGATCACAGCTGACTGAGGACAAGCCACATTCTTTTTGCTGGATCTACATATTTTGTCAGAGTCACAGCAGGTGTAACTCAGCCAAAAATCTCCTTTAATCAAAGTAAAAGATGTTTTGGTATGGGCGATAGGAGGCATAAAACATTTATTGTCAGCAATCCAAAACCAATTGTTCCTTAGCTAATGAATTGCTTGTCAAACAGCACAGCTCAAGATGCCATTTGAATGTATTGGTCCACCATTACTGATGGTCTGTCATCCTGAACCACAAAAAACACAGATGAGGGTGGTTACACCTGCAATCTGTTACAACTAACTCTAGAAAGTTACTCTTTTTTCCACTTTCAGCTCTGAATTACCACTGACTGCTTTACATTACATTTGACTTCATTACATAACACCCACTTACCCATTGCAGTCTGCATGGAAAAGCATTCAGGTGCAGTCAAACAGGTAAAAAAAAGAAGCAGTGCAGCAGAAACTTAAACATAACACTCAGTAATAACTAAAAACGAAGGTGTATGCAAATACACAAGAGATGATTGAGAGGCCAAATCATTCCTCTGAGTTAAAAAAAAACATTGAGTCATGAAGGAAACAAGAAGCATAAAAATGAGTGTGCTCCCAGATGCGGACCTAGTCTCCATGAAGGAAGCAAGCAAGACGTCATGAGAAAAGATCATTACTTACAGAGCTCCGGCAGTGTGGGGTGCTCTCAGACGATCAGAAGAGTCCCGTGATTTCCTCTGTTTCTGGGTCCAGGTCGATGTCATAGAAGCAGGGGCGTGTGGGAAGTCCTGGCATTGTGCTCATCTGTAAGAGAGACAGAGCATCAGTTCACTTGACCTGCCAGTCCTTCAATCCATCTATCGATTCTTACTTTTAAGCAGCGCTACAGGCTGATAAACTAAATCTCCAATTACGGAAATTTTGTAAAAATTGCGCAATAATTCCCAGGCCCCTTAAAAGTTGATCAAGCTAAAATCACAGAAAACATTGACATACTGAAAAGAATAGCCAACAAGATGACTGGGTTCATTCCCAGACCACATAAATATTTGTTCTGAAAGCTCCTACACTAATAAATGCAGGTTTCTCCTCTTATACCCAGGCAAGTTGGTTTTTGTGCTTGATGAACTCTGTGCAGAGAAAAACTGTTCAATTCTGTTTTGATCTGTTGACAAATGCTGACTGAACACAAGCCTCAGATCCATTATTTGTAGAATGTATGCATTTGTCATCTTTTGCTTGTCTACTGTTTGTTCTTAAATTAGCCACATCATCGACTTAGCCTGGATAAACTTTGTTAAACTGAAACATTATGGCTAAAGATTGCATGCATACCCAGAACTGAAATATTTACATTTTAATGTATTTAGGGAGGAAATAATTATGCTGGCTCATTATATACAATGGATAACTGATGGCAAGAAAAACCACTGCAGAAACCAGCCCAACAAGAATGAAGTTTGACAATACTATATCATATAGCAAACTGCTGCATACAGCTGGAGAAAGTGAAATGGTTTTCAGAGGCTGTTGACATAGGGCACAAAAAGATGGATTCAAACAAGAGACTTCATAACCAGGGTCAATTTTAAGCACGACCTCCATATAAAGAAGACAATATGCCATCCTAATGTTACAGTGGGTGTCATGGGTCAGGTCTGGGAAATGAAGATGTGAAGAAAGCTGCCCAATGCTACGGTTCAGCAGAAATCTGTTCCTCCTGACACATTTAAATGGGCTTAACTCACACACACACGCTGCAATCAGATGATGAGGAATGGTTAAGTGGTTTTGGAATAAACTAAAATTGTATCAACTTCTCCACTTCAACTACAAAGCTTTAAAATTGCACTTTGATCCTTGGGATGGTTTTGTTGCAAATGGATTTGTAAAACAATTCATAAACTAATTGGGTATAAATGAATGGATGCTTTAGGTATCATAAGTTTATATTATATTCTTTATAATAAAAAACATTTTTTCTCACAAACAAAACTGCCTGGCAAAGTTTGACCAATCACATTGCTCACTTTCATGCTATTGGTACAGGAGAAACCTGGTCACAGAATAGGTCAAATATTATGCACTATGAAAAAAACTGCTCACAAAGTGACAGGACCGACTATGGCAATTGTTTATTCCTGTCAAACACTGAAAATAATAAATGTTGGAAATAAATGATGCATGAAACTTTAGGAGGCTCTTTAAAAACAGATCAACACTGAACATTTTCTATCAGCAAATCATTGGAGGAACTCTCCCTCTCTGAGATGCTAATAGTTTCTCCTTTACCATACTCACCTCCGCTTTGGAAAGTATATGACAAGTTGGAAATTTTAAATGTTATTTACTGTCCTAGAATTTGAGTCATTCCAGTAATGTCATTTTGACATAATGATAATCTATCATAACCTAGAATCAATATAAAACACGGGTTTGTGTGAGAGCTCTTCATTGCATTTTGGGACGCAGATGGTACATTTGGTATCTGATACTAATCCTGATACAGCAAATCCCTCAACAGAGAAACTGCACACAGCTGAAAACAAAACACAGTGAAAATGACTAGATTGACACCACCTCTTAATGGGCTTGTGATAATTCAGTGAACAAGGAGTGGATGAACATGCAGTGTATACTGGCTGCTCAGTAACCAGTGTTACACAACTGGATATACGTTGCTGGCCAAGCATGGCTTTTCCCACCCAGCCAAGCAAAGGAATGCCATGCCTTCTGGTTTCTCTCCAAAGGCCTGTTTGTGAACCTCAGAACCACTGACATTAATATTACCTCCAGCATACAGGTCACTGCACAGAGGGAGGCAGTAATAACAGATGAGCGGTTCCTCTTTGCAAAACAAAAATTAATGACAATATGGGTAAAAAATATAGGCAACCATTGTTGAACGTCTTGCAATATCCAATGTTTGTTCATTGGTTGGAACAACGAAAACCTGAATTCAACTGGTACCACTGAGCAATTCCAACACAATTCTATACAATGCAACTATATAGGCATGGAAGTCCAAATTTTTTGTTTTACAGAAGGGACAGAGGTTTCTTGGGTTGACTAGCTGGATGCTCTTTTCCAGAGAAACAGCTTCAATCTTGCATTCCTTGGGCAATCACACAGGGACAAGGAGCTTCTTTAAAAGACCACCAAACAAAACACCAAACACAGTGTTGTCCATTTAAAGCAAATCTGTTTAACTCCAGTCAGAGCAGCCAGATCTTCTCCCCTTTTTAGCAATTACTTCAGTTTTTTCCATCATTAACACAAACATTCTTCCCATGCCTAGAAATAAATATTATTTCTGCTGAAGTCAAGGCATTATTACAATATGTTAAATGTTTGTAGGTTTTAACAAAGAGTCCATACCATCAAGCTAAAAGCAGATTAAACAACATTACATCTGCAACATCAACATGACCATGTAATAAGAGTGTTTATTGAGGAAACCAATTTACTGAAGCGTTAACTGGGTTCACAATTGAATTACTATGTGGAACAATAACATGTTCACTAGCTGACTGAGAGTTCAAATAACAAGTGGAGTTATTAGTACAAATGAATTTCGTAAATCCAATATCAACTCCATACACTCTCCTACGAGGTAAAAATTCTACAAAAGCTGATTTAAACTGAACATATTCCTGTGCAGAATTTGCAAAGGGACCAATTTATGTTATGACTGTCTCTATACTCCCTTTCATTGAATTTGTTTGTGCTGTAACTGGTCTCCACATACAACACATTGTCCAGGAGTATTGCGAGCCTATTAAAAAACAATGAGCCTATTATTTGAAAATTGTCACTTTCATCACCAATGTTGTATTTACTCAATTTAAACGGTATTATCTGAATATTTTGACAACAGATAATTCCTTAAATTAAAGGTTTTCTCCAAAGTCAATGTGTTATTTTTCTCAATGACAAGGTATGGTTTGATGCCCAAAACAAATTAATGATGCCCTCTAATTGAATTCATTTATGGACAGCCCATCTCACTGTTGAATGCGACAATTTGTGGAAGATGAGTAGAGCATCATAAAGGACAACACATTGCTTGTCCAAAGCAAAACCCCTTGCTGAAAAGAACGATTAAACAAAACATATGTTTCCCTTTGTACTGGATTACTAGAATTAAAGGCAATTTATTCGATTGCACATTTTTTCTGTGCAATAGAATACATTTTCATTGTCTTGCAGATGGGTAAAAATTCACTTCATCACTTCACTCTTTTGTACAACAACAATATGAAAGCAACTATTTTTAACTGACTTTGCTTTGCAGTGTTGAAATTGCATATAGCCTCTAAAGCTAATGTCTGATATTAGTTGTGGAACACCAGCATACTGAATGGATCAGGTGATTAATGTCGACAGCCTTAAAGTGACAGCGGAACCAAGAAAAAGGTGTTGTACAAGAGCAGGACTACCAGGCCACACTCCTGTCCTCCATCAGACAGATATTATTGTAATAACTGTGGAGGCTTGGAGCACCACCTCATAAGCCAGGCCCACACCCAGGGGCGAACCGGAGGGAACTGGATTCTGCCAGGGAGAAATGCTGTGACCGAGGGTCACATGGCTTTCTAAAAACAACCCTGAACAGAGCTTGCCAGCCAATCGTGTCTGGCAAGACTTGAACTGATTATATAAAAAAAAATAAAAACAAACCAATGGTTGATATTTATCTGCAGTAGCTCAGTATGAGTATTTTTCAACAGCCTTTCATTGTAGAGACAGTGTCTGTGGTAATGTGTGTGAAATAACGTTTACAGTAATCTCACAGCCATCAGCCTGACTCCATCAACAAGAAGAAAATTACAAAGAAGTGTCACACTGGGATTAGACAGGAGGACATGGAATAAAAAGGAAGACAGAAAGAGTCTGGAGAAGACAGGCCTGGAACACGTGGACTGGGACAACTGCAGACAAGGACAGGACAGGACTGGACTTCACATGATTGGGTTGAACAGGGACAGACTCGACAGGGCAGGATGGGGCATATATATGTCACATTAATATGAATATAAATCCTAACAGGCGTCTCAACCAATCAACTACCTAATTTGAAAACACTCATATAACACTACAGTGACTTTGAAAACACTCGTCTAACATTACAGTGAGCTGGTGTCAAAAACGGTATATTTTTATAAACAATCCAGCTAGTCAACTTGGAAAAAGCAAATGGTTAAATCCAGGAAAGAATATCTTAAAATACAGTAAATTAAAATCAACTGACTAGTCAAATGTTATTCTGGAGTGAGCTAGACAAATTATCTAAATGAAATTTAGAGATTAAAGAAGGCCATGTGAACAGATAATCACGAGAACGGTAAACAACCCAACACAAAACAGCAAACTGCTCTTTCCGTGGGGATGCGAGACAGAATTCAATGGTCATTTTCTCCTAAATGAATTCATGGTGGTCTAATGCAGTATCTGAGAAGTCTGTAGCTCTTACATAAAAACCTATCTGCAAAAATAAACGCATCCAACATCCAACTGCCAATTGGTCGAAATTTATGCATGAACCTTGATGCAATCCTACTTCCACAAAACAAAAGCAACTGTGACATTAAGTTATAAACCTTCAAAACTTCACCAATGCTATGTACCCTGCAAATGCTTGATTTAAAATTGCTCATGATTTTGCCATTGATCCTCTGCCAATTAAATTAAATCATATTGTTTTGTTACGGAGAGGGGGGATCAGTTGTCATAAAGTAGAAAAAGACACTGTCAGATGTATGAAACAGATGCAGGAGGAGAACTTCAAATGAACTTAAAAATGTTACATTGAAAGAAGGCATGCTTATATGGCAACTGATCTCAGAACTATAATTAATAATGTTTAAATGATACTGCTCCAAGTTTCTTGTTACAAAAATAGTGAAACATTGATTAAACTCAATACTAGCATGAGAGAAGCCACAGTCCTAGGCACCTCACGGAGATATTTTGTTGTTTATTATTTTTCATCTATTATGGAATAATACACAGTTGGGGTGACATGTGGACGTGGTAGATATGGTGCTGGGCAAAAGCATAATCAAATCAAGCAATTTTCTGCTGACAAAGAGGATGCTCTGCAACTCGGTCACAAGGGCTGTTTTCCTGTGAGTGGACCCTGGGTAAAAATGCACTGGACTCATTTAACATGCCTTACTCCGACCACTTCCCACTCACCACCATGGCCTTCAGATTGGGGCTCCATTTAAGTAAAATTCCCCACATACCTCCCCCCTCGCTGATTCTCAACAGCATTTATGAGATGCTTTGAGAAAATGACCATTCAGACAGGGGGAAAATAAACGGCCGATTTCCCGTCTGAGGAAGTAACGTGCTGTCAATAAAAAGCAAATAAGCAGATGTCTTAAGTGCCAGGACTTGGAAAGGAAACTAATATCACCCTTGTCATCTAAGGCTTTAGTCTGCAATGAATTAAGAGTCCTGTAACATAGAGTCTGTAAAACTTGAACCAGTGCTTGATTTATTGAGGGGGTGAGGGGGAGAAGAGACAGTGGGAGCAACTCAGGCCCCCAAATAGGTGGCTGTGACATCACAGTGGAGTGCATGCTAGGCTTGCTAGGCCTCACTCCCTGTAACACCTACACCTCATCTGTGATCTTGACCACTGGATTTTTGTGGCTAATTAAGACCACGTTTGATTGAAATAGGATTTCCTGTTTCCCCTGCTTTCCAGGAACCCAATCAGTGACCTAATCAAACGTGCTCACTTTCCCTCGCTTATGCCCCACACTCTCCTTTTATTTCTGAGCTTGCCCTGTATGCAGTTTGTTTAAATTTGACAGAACCAGAGTTAATTTAAAAAAATATAAGTACATAAACAAACAAAAACAAACAAACAAACAAACACACACACACACACATTTAATATAAAATGTCTAAAATGGAGTAGAAATGATAATATTTTGGTTTTTGTAAATAAAGTACATTCAGGTTAAATCTGATGAATCACATTAAATTTGATGAAAGTCCATTTTCTCAAAAACAACCCAATTTTCCTGCATTAAACACTTCTGTGCAGCCAATACCAAATATATGGCCATTACTCATATTTGCTGAGACAATCAGGGGACCACAATACAGTACAACCTATTGCTGAAGTGGCTGTAAAGGACAAGGGCAGGGCCTGTGTCGCTGTTTTATCCTCTGGATTTAGGCCTAAGTCCTCATCTCTGATGCCCTGAAATTAATATAATTTGAGTCATTACAACCCCCCTCAATTTAATGCTATGAATAGCTCTTAGTTCTTTTTTAGTAGCAGTGACTTATTTTATTTTCCAGAGTCTCTATATTTTTGATGTCTATCAATTTTTATTTTCAGTACAACATAAAAGAAAATCTTTGACAAATTACAAAAAGGAACATCAAAAAACCTCTGACCATCAGCTAGAATGAAAAATCATGCCAGAAAATTTAACTCTAAATGATCTTTCAAGTAAAAGAAACAGACAGCAATTTTAAAGCAAATGACAGCAAAAATCAAATTTCACTATACATATATACATATATAAATGCATCTCTGTAACAGGTATTTCCCAGATTACTGATTGTCAGTTCCTACATTTGCAAGCTTCAATCAGAGAAACAGGCAGGAAGTCTTTTGAGAACTCTGGTATTGTAAACCTCACCGCACAATGAAGAATCAGTGTTCTCCTTGACCAGCCAAATATTGCATCTTCCTGTTTCTTGATCATTATGGTTACATTTGTGACTTCTTTTTAAAGATAAGCAGCCACGACTACAATTATGATGCGCCTTGCTGTGCGCCTTGCTCATGGCAAAAGGTACTTTTGAAGGCTGAGGAATCTTAAGGACTCATTATCCTCAAAAAAAGGGTTGTGTTTTCCTTCCCTCATGTGGTTCTAATAAACCCACCTTGGAAATGGACCGTAGCCTTCGCAGAGGCCACCAATTCCACAGCCTAATGAAAAACAACACAAGTCATGAAGCTTCACGACTTTTTGAGGCAGAGGTTGCCTCTCGGTTATGCAGGGAAATGATTCAGCTTTTTCTGAGAGTGTTTGCAAAATGATGAGCCTATATCACCTCTTACACTGACCCCAGAGTGATTTTATAACAAGTACCACTTTGGAAGACACAATCCATCCCAAAAGTAATAGAATAGATTAGTAATAGTGCAGATTGAATATCAACTTTGCATTATTTAATGCTCATTATCATATGGTATTTCATTGATCTTAACACCTTTTGATGAATCATTTAGGCATGAAAAATGAAAATACTGTTTTCACTTTGCTGCTTTTTCTTCCATGTCATAGCACAACTTCACAAACATATTCCAAGACTTAGCCTACACCTGATCTAGGACAACCCTGGGGGACATTAACCTAACCAGAATACCCTCTCTCCTATAATAAATTCAAGTACAGGAACTGAGTCAATGTGAGTGCTGTTTCTTACACAAAGTTATTTTTGTACATTTACAACAATGTACACTATGACAGGACTTATTTTGGATCATGCATTATGTTTCAGAGCACACTATGAAACTGTGATTAAAAGCAAATGGGTGCTCTTGAAATAGTTTCATACTGAGACTAGGTGCTGTTCAACACCTTAGTTCCAGGATAAAAAAAGAAAGATGTCAGTAAAATTATAACAATAGGCATTCTGTTCTCTACTGAAAATAACTCGCCAGTAACTCTCACTGAAGGGATGGGGAACATGTTACTACATGAAGACTCAGATGCTAAACTTGGAGACCCAGCTCTGCCAAGAAATTCTCTATTATTCTAAAGACAATGCCCTATTGTCCTGTGAACATAAAAAGGGACAATGTTGCTAGAGCTTGATGTCACTGGAATGGTTATAAAAGCACTGTCTCATAGTCCATGAATTTACTCAGCTTCATGCTGCTCCTGCTCGATTCAAGTTGATTTACTAGATCCCAAAACAAACGTTTCATTTTCTTATTTACAATCATTATAAAAAAAAAAACCCAAATTAAAGAAATTTAATGTAAAAAAATGTATAACTCTGTGTCCAGAATACTGCTTCTCCATGGTTATAGGATTCCTTCATTATTGTATACCAGCTGCACAACGGACATTTTTAAAGGCTGCCTTAATGTATGGCTCATTTGTCATGAGGTGATTAAAGATGTGAAAGCAGCCTTTAAAAGCATCAATGAGAGTGCTTACTTACAGTAGTCGGATGTCTCAATTTGAACAGTAGCAGAGCTCCCATGGGACTAAGAGGAAATGTGTAAACTGCAGCCCAGTACCTGATCCTATTCAGGAACTCTGTGGGAAATTACGCCATTCCGGCATTGTTCATAGAATGCTACAGAACACTGGGGAAAGAAAACAGAGTGGGCCAGTTAAGAGGGCCTTTCAAATCTGATGCAACAGCAAACCATTGTTTTTAGTTAATGCACCCCTCCTTCCCCCCCAACATTTCTAAAGGATAACATCAGCCATCCTCAAGCCCCGCCCTTGGCCCCCTAGGAGTCTTGCTGCCAGCCATCCACCTGCGAGAGGGCTGTGACCCAGGGTCATGGTGACACAGGGCCGGGATAACGACCATGTCAGTGCTAATTAAAAGCCTGGCTCGTGCTCAACACCCCCCCCCCCCAACCTCCAAAAAAAGCCACACTGATCAGCCTCAGAAGACTGACTCCTGAATTTAAACACACCAGAATCAAGCAGGCCGCGAACAACATAAACATGGAGATGCAGGTCCATGGGAAACACCCCTTCGACCCAAGAACACCTTCCAGTATTTTCCACTATGGTGTGCCTGTAATCTTCACAATTTTGAAACTCAACATGTCAACTGCAGCAGTTGTTGAAAAAATGTTTAGTTAACACAGATTCAGATAAATGCTTGATGAGAAGACATTATCCCTTAACCACACCTGTCAGTATCTGAAGACCACACCCAACTACTCTACTGCACAGTTAAGATTATGAACTGTGAGCCTATACATAGCTGATTTCTGTATAATTAGTTGTGCCATATTACCTCCAATGTGAAAAAACTCATCCCTGTTCTTGCTGCAGAAGGAATGCAGTCAAGTACATTAGGAGCAGCATGGTTTCGGTCTTATTCTCCAGGGAACGGCCACCCTAAACTACATGAGTGTGTGAGAGATGATTTTGTTCCATCAGAGTCTGATTGCACAGTTCAGGTAGGTCCTGTCAGGGGTTTGAATGGAGAGAACATAAACTAGGGTTGCCTCACCCTGCTCTGCACAATAAAACTGAATACATAAATGACAAAGCTGACTGTATTTAAAAAAAAAAAAAAAAAAGTCAATCAGCCAAATTGCTTTCTTCATAAATATCAGCTAGTGTACAGGTGCTTCCACGGCAGACTGAATAGAATGTTTTATCCAGTACACAAGCATGACAAATAGAGATCTTATATTGGCAGCATAAAGCCAAACAAGGTAAGACACTCTTTAAAGCACAGCATCCATTCTTATCATTTTAGGTACGGATTTGTTACCTACAAACATGTCTTTAAATATGCAATATTCTGCAAAGACCACATATGTTTCCAAATTTGTTGAATGACTCATGTGACATGACTGAAAGTCCTTAAGTGAATATAAAACAATTCTAGTTATTAACTTATATGTAGTTACTGCAAGAGATACAATTCGTCTAAGAAAGCTTAATCATAACATGGATCCATGGGCTTCCTAAACGCCAAAAATGATTTATTTCTGAGAAATGAAAATCAGCCAGTCTTACTCATGCACACATATTCCATTTCTCATTAGTGTGAAGGATAAAAGTAAACAGTAGTACTGATCATTTCGTAGAAAACAACTCTTGCTGTTCTTGAATCCATATAAAACTGATCCAAGGAAATATGTGAAAGGACGCCTCTATTCCCAAACCTCCGGCCGAGCAATAAAACTGGCTTTGTAGCTGGAAAGTTCAAAGTGCCCCCTGCCATTCCGGTGGAGTTATGAACGTGAAAACTCTCTCCGGGCTACCTGAGATGAAAGGGACGGGTGTGGCGGTAAAACGGGCCTCACGGGGAGCGACAGCGGCAGCTTCCCAGCATGCCGCTGGTCAGATGCCGCGGCCTGGCCCTGCCACAAGCCTCCAGGGCTATGCCTAGCAAAAACGCCTCCCATGGAATCCAGGAAACCGCTTCCACAGGAAGTCTTTCCTTCCCGCCCCACGGCCGGCGTTGGCTCCTGCTGGGGGGTCGGCAGAGATGTGAACAGGGTTCAGCCTCGTGTGAGGAAATCGATCGCCTGCCGTGATAACAGCGTTGACCCCGTTCTCGGTAAGGAAGTGACAGTACTTCCCGGGACTGCCCTTTCGGCCCTTGAAAACTTCATATGTGATAATGAGTCAGACTCACTCAACGCTCACTCATTCTTCAGATATTTAGACATTTTCAGTCTGTCACACTGGAATTTCAGGGTGACTAATGTTGCTGGATGTGGGTATTTCAGTGCTTGGATGACACATAAGAAAAAAGTCTCCATGGTAAAGCTGTTGTGTGACGCATCCTGCTGAAGTACTGTATTCAGTACAGTGAAATTCAAGCAGTTTTGAACTGTGGCTCAGTTTTGATCAGTGTCCAGTCTAAATTTACCCAAGGTCCATTTATTTAGCTCTGCTTCCCATAATTCATGTGCCCTCCCTTTTTACTCTGCATCCATCTCCTCTGGTCCGCTCTACTGTCCTGAGTAATTCCATTGCAAAACCACACCAAAGAAACCGTATAGATACAGTGCTTCCTCTGAAATTTATGGGTTGTTTTCTCTATGAATGCATCCATGATGCACAGTCCGTCATTTTTCATTATCATTCGGGAAAGGTAATATGGTCTAGGATAAGTGCTTCGTAAGACTCTCTTGGTCATTTCTGTGATTTGTCATGCATCTGATACAACCTATGAAACATCAGCTAACTGCTCTCACCCATACGTGCAGGTAGAGGTCAATGCAGTATGAGTGACACAGACCAGTGTCTGCTGTCATATCAATGTCCTTTCCTGCTGGCCTCAAGCACTGACATTACACTGATCGGTAGCAGAGGTATACTGCCGCTGAGGAAGCAGATCACCCCTACAGAAGAACTCCTCCAACCTTTATCACTCAAACTTTCCCTCTCGGAGTGTCCTGCTTATTGCAATTTTCTTAGCAGATACTTTTTTAATTCAGGTAAAACAACAAAGGTATCTGTTTTCCCATTCAAAAATAAAAACAAAACACTTGGTTACATTATGCTATGTAATTCACTACATAGCATTCATGTCCTGTCAAGCCAGAGCATCAGTAATTTCATGTCACTCTCATTATTATACTTTATTATGTATTATTATACATTCCTGCTCACTTTTGGTAAGGGGTTGTTCAAAGTATTATTATGAACTTATCTTATTTCCTCCTTTAAAAATAAATTGAAGTACAGTATACACAAAATAGTAATTTTCATGACAGACAAGCAAATAAAAATATGTAAGGAACCACAGGCCTGGAGTTCAGTGGGAGAACTACTGCAACTCAAGGAAGTTAAGAGTGGATCCCAGGTATTTCAGGTGGAGAACCTGCCTGCAGTTCATACAACTGTGGTGGCATGATAGGCAGAGACCACAAAGACAACAGGCCGCAGATCCACTTAATAAAAACCACCATCGCACACACAAATTAAACCCAGAAGCATGTCACTCAAGCTGGGGAATATATTTGCCTCCATCACACCCCAAACCCCACCAGCCCCCCAACCACAGTGAAACGGCATAGACCAAAGCAGGGGTCAGCTATGGAAAGTTACACAAACATTTTTATAATGACTTTGCTTTTATCACACATACATAAATCTTATTAGTCTTCAAATTTAATATATTTTCATGGTAACCAGCATTAATCAAATCTTACAGGGTCATTATGGTGAGCTTGGAAAAAGATAAACTGAAAATGAGCTTCTAATAATCTAAAATGAGTTATCTATGGATCTATCAAGACCAGCCGAGTTACAACACCATGTATCAGTGTGTCCAGGAACAGTGTGTTCACACTGTCATGAGTTAGGTTCATAACTGAATTTGTCTTTTGTGGATTCTGCCAGTTTTATTGTCACTTAAAATTTAGAACAGCTTTTTTAGTTTTATATATTTTCATAGAAGATTGGATTAACAATCATTCAATACCATATGACCAAATTAATTTTGCATTTGAATCTGTGTTTTGAGTGTATTTGACCTCTGGGCCCTGCTATCTATATTAAGATTTAGAAGCAGAGTAGGGTAAGGTGAATATTATTCTCTACAATTTTAGAATGAATAATTTTTTTTCAATTGTTTAAAAGTGTTACACTGATATATTCATATCACATTATGAGAAACAGGTGAAAGGTAAAGAATGGAACCCTGGCCCAGTTCACTCACCGTCCCGACCAGGGGGTAGATGAATCCGGCCCCGATGCTGGCTCGCACATCCCGGATGGGCAGGACGAAGCCTGTGGGAACGCCCTTCTTGTCCGGCATGTGAGACAGGGAGAGGTGAGTCTTGGCCATGCAGATAGGAAGTGTCCCAAACCCCTGAGGCAGGCACAGTTAGAGACACATACAGCAGAAGAAACTATTACTTTCCACAGTCCATAAACAACATGACCTTAAAAAGCTGAACTAAGGAAACCAGCCTGAAAGTTCTCAGAGTTATATTGTTAGAAACCTTCACTGATATAAGTAATTTAAGCATTCAATTATGTGGTTCCTTCTCTACAGGTTACACATAGCCATTTTAATCTGCTGCACTTTTTTCCCCTCTTAAAATTGGAATTTGGAATGATGAGTGTTGAATTCCTGCCAGGCCACCCATACACAGCACAGCAGATGAAGCTCACTGCTACACTTATTAGCCAAAGGCTATTTTATATCCAACAGACCACTAAGCACTACAGAGGAGAGCTAGCGATGATCAGAGGAGAGGCACATCTCTCACTACAGATAACTGGTAGTATTGGAAGCTTGGTATATAATGGGATTAAAGGGAGAGTCTAGGAACCCAGGGAATACTGGCGGACCCAAACTCACCCCACCCCGGGAGGCATAAGGCCACCACTTCAGACTCCATGTTGTAGTCGGCTAATGGCATAGACAGCGCTGAATCTGCACTCGTACGGCCCAGACTGTGACTGAAACACTCAGGAGTCCAGTCTGAATGAAGGAGTCCAGATGCTGAAATGAGCCATGTGGGAAATGAATGGCTTTTTCTTACTTGCCGGTTGAAGTAGTCAATCTTGGCCTGAGCCTCTGGAGACAGTTCAATGTCTTCTGCTCCATAGACTCTCTGTGCAATTGTTCTAATCTTCTCCACAATGGGCATCTGGGACAGAAACAAGAGCATTCCTTTTACTAGAACAAGCCTGTCATTTACATTTTGAGTTTCAAGTGAAGTGAATTCAACAATTACTTTTTGTCTTTTAATGAAAAAAAGTTTAAAATATGTATTATTGCCATGTAAACACATGTCAACAAATGTTTAAGGTATTTATGAAAAGTGCAAGACAGAACACATGATAAAATCTACATTCTGTAGTAGTTTATAACAACCTCAGCGATTTCCGATAAAAAGTAATTAAATAACACAATTACAGCCTGACATTACAAATTTCAACAAGAGTAAATAGGGATGGGGAGATATGGTACACATAAACTGCAGTCTAAAGCAATTCTCAAAATTCACTTAGAATACATTACATAAGAGATGAAGGATGTTTAAGCTAACAAGGTAGAGGTCAGACTGCCTGTCTTTACAGACTATTCAAACTGAATAGTCGTTTCATGTCATTCAGTTGCAAACTATTTTCAGATTTTTTTCCCTCAGTCCAAAGCACAAGTAAGTATCTGTAGCTAAGAATACACTTCATAAACATTTAATAATATTGAACAACAACACAAAATTATACCTACAAATATCAAATAAATGTCAGGAGAAGAAATGACATTTTCATACACTCGTTCACATTGTAAATAAAGAAAATTATAAGTTTGATTGCATTTCCTTTGATTTCAGCCTAATTTACATGGAGAAAATGAACAAGACAAATCACAGGTCTTAACTTTGGATTACTTGAAGCTTTATGGATTTTACAAACAGCAGCCATTTAAAGTAATGCACAACAACTGGGGAATTTTCCTATCATGCACTGCTTATCAATGGCCTGTAAAATGAAATGGGAATTAATATAACTTTAACGAATGGCCTCCAGTACAGTGTGGGGTTTGGTGGTTTTATGCATGTGTAACAGATTCAAAGCTTGGACTGAGGATGTAGTTCTTCAGGCTGTAGCTTCATGTGTTACTACAAAAAGAGCCTGAGTGAGGCACCACCATTAAAACCAGCGTTCTATGTGGTAAATATTACATAATTCCCAGACACACAACACTGAATGCTGACCATGCCCTCTCAGTTCACACCACCAAGACAGAACTGTGTGAAGCCTTTTGCCCTAGTCCTACAGAGAATGATGATAAAAGAGGAGGAGAAAATGTGTATTAATGGCACTGCTAAACATGTCTCTTCCTCCCTTTCTGCTTTTAGCTTGCTTGTCATTGTAAATCTCGACAAGCTGGGCGGGGATATCTGAGGACAAACCTGAGCGGAAAACAATGTTAATCCAATAAAGCATCAAGAAACACTGGCACGATGTACAGGCAACAGGCCCCCGAAGCCTCGCTAATGGGAACAGTTAATGAAAGTCACAACTCACAAACTCGGTAACTGAAACCAGCTGATGTTTTCTGAGAGTTTATCTGTACTAAAGTTCCCAGAATTGTTATCATAGAATAACATGAGCAGATCGATGTGTTTGGCCATTTCCAGATCATTAAACTTGATGTAGGTATGGCGTGCTGAGAGGAAACTAGCACTGATCGTATAGGTGCACGCAGAAAAAAAAAAAAAAAAAGTCTCCTGAATGCCAAAATGCCTCTTATTTGATGTTACATTTTCTTTTCAAGTTTGGGAATCAATTTAGAATAGTTAATATATAATCTGGACAGCAAGACTGTCAAAATGGTGTCAACAACCAGGATACAGGAGGGGGGATATTGGTAGTTAATGACACTGGCATGCAAAACGGGTTCAAATGTCACTGCAAAAGCCGGAGAGAAAACTCCAGATCACATTTAGTCTCTATGATAATATGTAAACACATAGGAACTATTCATAGAGGTTAATTTAAACAGCTTTAAATAGCAGTTTGCTTCCATGCAGAGCACATTCATATGTCTCAGAGGATTGCTAGTATTTTGGTCTGTACTGAATTACTAAAACATTGTCTTTGATGCTCATTCTGTGGTTGAGCACAATATTATTGCTTTCTCTGCCTATATGGCATAAAATGCTACGATTGAGAGCAGTGTTTTTCAATAGGGTACAGGGCCCCCTCCTATGTCCCAAAAGACCAGGCTATTTTCTGAAACTGGAGTTACGTTAGTCTTTAATTAAAAACTGGTTTATCATTGTACACTCAATCAAATGTCTGTCATAACTTCGAGTGAAAGAACCTACTCAATATGTGATGTTGAATCTGCCAATTGAATCATTCAAACAAACACTCAGATAAATGTATATGTTCATACATGCACACAAGCACATGCATGTGCCATGCACATAACTGCTGAGTCTCTGGTCTGAAGGTTTATATCTTGCTACTGCATGGCTTCTCATAAAAAGGTGATCTATCATTAGAAATACTGCCAAGGGGAATACCTGAATCACATGAGCCTCCAGAGGAGTCAGAAGAGTTCACAGACACGGGGCAGCAGGAGGGAAGCTATTTAATGCTTGTTTTTGACTCAGTTTGAATGGTACATCATATCACATTGAAATGCGTAAAACAGTAAATAACTTGAATATGAAGGTAATTTCAAAAAAATTCTATGGTTAGCAGCCAACATATTCCAACTTTGACATGAACCTTCTTCAAGCTGCCATTGGAGCTTTACTTCCAAATTAGAGTGATCAGGTTTAAATCAGCCATTTCTAATTTTGTAAATGATGTGGTATTAATCTGACATCCTATTTTGTTTAGACATGCCCCTTTTTTTCCACAAATTCCCAGAAACCAGCTGAACAAAAAATGCTCTTGCATCTAAATGATGCGTTATAATAGATTTCCCACAATTTTTAATTTTGTGGAAAAAAACAAACTTCTTCTCATGAACTGTATGTCTGATTGACACAAAACACGGTACAATGGGAATACCAGGCCTTGACTAAATTATGAAGGAAAAGTTCCTACGTTAAAAGATGTGGCCACAGTGAGCCAATTAAATTTGTGGGTGTGGCCTCTATTGATATAGTGAGATATAATTCCTGAATGCAAAGGAACAGTTCCTATGTTAAAGGATGGGTGAAAGCTGAGCCAATCAAATTGAGCCAATCAAACTGAACCAATTAAATCACTGTCATTAATTCCAAACTTGGTCTATAGGCTCAAGACATGTTTGGAAATGAAGAACACCTCGTTCTGAACAAGACAAAACTTGCATGGTGTCAATGCATCAAAAAATGTGGTTGCTACAAGAGACTGAACATTCAGCCTTCATGGGCACTGGCCCCTATTGAACAATTATACTTAAACATCTTCTTTGGGAGTCACGGTGGCTCAGTGGTCAGTACTGTGAGCTAACCGCAAGTGAAAACCAAGAGGTGTTCAGTGTTGGAGGCCATTCTGTGGTGCTGGGTCCTGCTGCTTGGACCGCAGAATCGCTACTTGCAACTATATTTTCTTCTTAGATTTTGAAGTTTCCGCCATGCCTCTCACATCCCTGATGTGCCATCTGCACCCATGGAAGGAGCATCTGAGCTAAAGCATGTCCAGCAGTGGGCTTCTGCCAATATCACACAGCGCCACTGCAGTGAGCAGCCACTGCTCCAGCAGCTGTCCATTGGCCTAAACCTCCTTTGGTTTCATTTATTTTTACTTATTTTTAAATTATTTGTATTGGTTCAATTTTAAACACTAAGAAAACATTTTAATATTACTAACAATAATAATAATAATAATAAAACATTGAACATTTGTTGTGTGCTTAGTATTTTTCTTGGATGGTTGCCCTTTACTTTTACAATATTTCAGTATTGACTATAGTCTAATGTAGCATACCTTACAGTGAGCTCTCTCGTCTTCCTGGTCCTTTTAATGTACACATCCATGAAGGGAAAGTGCATTACTTACCATGCCTGCCCTTCTTTTTTCCAGCATGTGGAACTGCTTTTGTAATACTGTCATCTTTCTTTTATGCACAATTAGACAATCTAATATGTACTACATTGTGTCATTTGGGATAATATGTAATATAGATGCAGAGTGATACCTGACAATTAAGCTAGAGAGCCCCAGGAATGTTTTGTGAGAAAGACACGGTTAGAACATCTAGTCTAGTCATACACCTTAGGCTGATGCACACTTTACAGTCTAAACTCGCCAGGATGACCAGACATGCGACACAGCTCTTCACACCTTCCCTCAGAACATACCCCAAATATTTCAGGCCTCCGATAATACAGACTGCTCTGGCTGGGAGCTAATTGTTCCCTGACTGCAAGATGCCTTCCAATTTATTTTTAGGATATTCATGAGGAACCAGGGGGAGTACCATTTACAGGAGAATATGGGACTTAAATGTGCAAATACATTTTATGTAAATCACTGTCCAAGTTATGCAAAGTCTGGACTTTACAATGCATATATGTAAGGAGGCCATGATAAGGTAATGATAAATTGAAAAAATGTATCTCCTATCTATCAGGGCTGAATATCAGGGCTCATTCTGGTACCTCTGACAACAAGCCCAAACACAAAGACCAGAAACTGAGGAAAATTCCAAAAGCCACTGTACAGCACACTGTATTCTGACAGCATGCTGCTGATTATGATGATATGTACATTTTAATGAGATGTCTTTCAGAGCCTCATAACATGTTTGCATCAATTGAATTTGCATCACCATGTTATACACGCCCCATACAGCAATTTCCACCGCAGCAGTCTTCAGTGTAAACGAAAGGACATCCTCCCTTTAGAGGCACTGCTGCGCGTTATAGAGGGAGCACCAAAATGTGCTGAAGACAGATATGATAAGGAATTGGTTTACAGTTTGGGAGGAGAGGGGCTTTATGCACTAACAATGGTTGGTGTTTTACCAGATATTAATGTAGGAAATGTGTGTTTTGGATAGAAATGGATTTTTCAGCATTTTCATTTTGAGTTATCTGCAGTTTTATTTTGGGTTACTTCTGAGAATTTTCACTGATTTGTCTGCTCACTGCTTGTTACAAAACAGAGCTTTGTATAACTTATTTTTTTTCTTGATGTTCAGTGCTTTTATCTGGCGCAGTTCCATTTCCAAAAGGCATCTCTTCACTTTGGGCTGCAGTGTGCACTCTTACTCACCTCAAGGTCATACAGGAACTGGAAGTTGCCCTCCTGGTTGGTGGCTACTTTCACTGCCCTGGCCAGTTCTACTGAGCCCCTGCCACCCCGCGACCAGTGTTGACATGCCACTGCATCTGATGCCCCGGCATCCTTAGCCATCTGACACACCAGATCAATTTCTGCTTCGGTGTCCGTCCTGTGTACAGACAAGCAAGAATCATAAAATTCATTTTTTTCACCACATAATTTTAGAACCTACTGACAAACAGACAACTTTCTTTACAGAAATTGTGCTATATCCCCATTTGCAGACTAGCATACATAAGCTAGCAAGCAAATCCTAAGCATGTGTAGCATGCCTTTAGCTTGGAAAGTAAAGAATACTGTACTTTCTACTATTTTGAAAGATTATAATAATATTGAAAACAACATTTCCCAAACCTCATGGAACTCATTGTCACTGCATGAAGTTGCATAAATATGTCCACAATGTTTTTGTAGATGCATATTTTCTGCACCTACACAGCTATATTTGTCTTGCATTATATGTTTATATTTATTTTTACATATTTTACATTTAAATACTATTTAACTGTAAATTTAAATAAACACAGTTTAAATTCACTTTAGTTCTTTGCTCAAGTATTCATGTCCCAAATGAGACTTGAACCTGCAACCTTTTGGGGTGCAAGGCTAATTCCCAGAGCCTTATGCCACCCTGTCACTGTGCTTTTTCCTTTAGAGAACAAACACATGATCTCTCCATGGAGCTGGCCTCTGAGTGCTCTCTGAAGTGCAACCAAACCAAAATTCGATCTAAATGAAAACAAGCCATGTACCACAAAGTGACAGATTTCCTTCTTGGATGTAAATGAGGCATGAAGTTCAAGACCCTACACTTGAAAGAGATGGCTTGTGGCTTAGTTCACATGAAAATCCCACACCCGCAAGGCTGCACCCCTATGTTGTCAAACATGCACGCTGTTTTCAAAGGGCCAGATTCAACAGCACTTTAGATGACAAACTGTGCCTGATTAATATCTCTGAGAGATGAAGTTCAGAAAGCTTAGGCAAACAGATTTCTTACTTAAACACATTCAGAGCCACAACCACAGGCACACCAAAAAGATGGGCAATCTGTATTTGCTTCCTCAGGTTGCTGCAGCCCCCCTCCACTAACGTGAGGTCCTGTTCAAAAAAACATATAAATAATATAAATACATAAACATAACCACAAACTCACATAGGAATAGACAGTGTCATATCAGATCTACTGAATGTTTAATTTACTCATTTTCCATACCTCATTTTTTCCCCAAAATGTTTGTGTTGACACAAAATGGTGTTCCAAATGTACCAGGCAGATATTCATTCTTTCAGTTTATCATGTGACAAATGTGCATGATGACATCAAATGTTGCAATGGACACCACATCTTCAGGCCCTCAGACATTAAGAAGAGGGGCCCATCAGAGGATACATTTTTCCTTGTGGCTACAGTTCAGAGTTGTTGCTCTGTGGGCTGCAGAGCCTAGACATGAACACTTGGTTCATTCTAGGCTGAGGTCATTTATGGCGGTAATACAGTAATGCTAGTTGCCAAGGTCAAGAGCCTACAATACTGTGGTGCCCCGAGGGACGAGGAATCACATTGTATCAATAATATAAACTCACAAGGACATCATCTGCAGTATCTTTGTTGAACAAACTCAGCTTCCTATGATTTAAGGAGAAGACATGACCTTCAAACTAAGTTATGGCGTCTTTAAATCCCCTAGGCAGTTGGAACCAAGAGTGCCGTTAAACTTGGAATGCGCTTGACAAAAACAGTTATGTGTCAATCTGCATCACAGCCTTACTGTAAGCCATAGATTTGGCAGTTCACCCCTTCAGATAGAGGGGTCACCCCCCCAGAGGGTCACTGCATATTCTGTCAACATTTTTGAAGAACGATAATAAAAAAACTTCCATTTCATCTGTTGGAATGAGAAAGGACAGTGATGCCATGATTGTCTCCGCCTCCCAGAGAGGCTGCACTGAGATGTTATTGGTTATTAAGGCCTTACATAATAATAGGCTTATAAGCCCCCCTCATCTGACAGAGGAGAGTGTAATTGCATTAGAGGAGCCAGAGTTTCCTTGGAGGGAGAGTGGTGGCCAGCAGGAAAACAGGAGGGTCAGAGCACGTGGGCGGCAGTGGTCTAATGTGTGATCAGGGATCAGCTTGACCAAATTTTGGACTTGGCTCATGCCATTTGTACTTCTGCGTCCCTCTCACCCCAGAACAACGGGTAACTTTGAGATATTGCTCCTTTAAAAAGGCAGAAATGAGGGGAGGAAAAAAAGGTGGCTTTACTACGACATTTTCATTCTGCAAGGGGAATTCAAACCGCTGGGCCTTCTGGTTTTCATTATGACCCTCCCAATTAACTTAAAACTGATTTAATTATTTGCTCAGCTGAAGCTATTTTACAGCTCTGATTTAAACCAGGCATCGGATTTAAAATACAGTCACCATTAAAAGGCTCTCAGGCCAAGAGACAGGGAGGTTATATTTGCCCAGTTAATCAGATAATTACTCAAATGATGCTAAGTGAAAGATTGTATGGAATGAAAGCCAAGAGACATCTGGGTCCTAAGAGAAACGGAGTCACCCCCTAGCCCCTGCCCATCGCCCCTCCTCCTTTAACAACCATTCTGAAGCCTCAGCCTGCGTGCAACAGCACCACCTAATGAAAGAGTCGCTGTAGTGCATCCATTTTCCATAACTAACCTGCATCCTGATTCATATCATTTTGGCATCTTAAATTTACAGTACATCTAGCCTAAAAGTCCTCCTCATAAACTGACCAGGCATTTAATGCAGCTGTTTAAGGCTGCATTAAATGGCACAGGTAGTAAATCCTGGAAAGAGTCAGTGGCCCAGCAATACAGATTGCATTTACCTCTTGGCCCACTAATTAACTACTGCCATGAAATTAGTGTCGACACACATACATTAAATCTGTACATAATTTAGAACATAATGTCCTTGCTTGAGTCAAAAAGTCTGATCATTTGAAATGGGTTACTCTTCATGTGAAATATACTCATTCATTGCTGAATTTAAATGTAATTAAGATTGATCTGCTTGAAGGCCAATATACTTCTAGGAAGCAGTCTGGAAATTTACATGAACAAATCTGATTTAGAGTAACCAGTCAAATTTACAGCTAAAATCCAGCCTAAATGCTTCACATTACGTTTCACTTGCTTCAGGGATTCCTTGCAGACTCAAGGACACACCGATTTTCTAAACCCAGCACAGGAAAGTATCAAACAGGCAAATGTATCGTCTGAACTGAAAAGCAGAAATTAAAGGATGTTGATGGCTGAAAATGTGTCACCTACAAATTTAAAAGCAAACCCTTAAAGGAGCTCTCTCCCCTCCTGCCTTCCTAAGGATGTTTTGCCTATTTTACTTGCTCCAAAAATTTGGGTAGTATGCTTTAAAAAACTAGGATTCTGTTCAAAGACTGCAAAAATCTGGGCAATGTTTTCTTCCCCATGAGAAATTCTTACAATTCTTTCGACCTCAAATTATCCTATTTTCCCATAGGAAATCTTGTCAACCAGCAAAAAAATTCTTGAGAAATCATGTTTGAACATAACAAATCACAAGGGTTTTGTTAGGTGACAACTTACCTCATCGATGTACTCTCTGGGCAATGGAGCTCCAGCACTTACCTGCAAGCATACATACCAAGCCAATATTTACACATGTCAAATATTCAAGGCAGTGCAAATATATTTTCCTTCACTGCTTGTACTACAGTATTACAGCATGGTGCTATATTATTACAGAGCTATTACAGGATTTGCACATCAGTCTGAATTGTGCAGTGTAAAAAAGAACATATTTATAAAGTATTCACTTTGTGATGTTTACTACATTTTTCACCCTGTTGCCAGGCAACTTTGATCCTGCCACACAACCACCCAGTTTTACCTTAATGCTGTAGTATGCAGGGCAGAGATCAATCAACACTCAACCCAGCAACCTCTAGTTCTGCCGCAAATTCACACACAAAATGTGAAAATTATAAAGGACATAAAGGTTTGGAAACTATGTCATGCTTCTGTATCATCATGATGCAATACTGTACTGCAATTAAATATTTCACCATTGTCGTAAAATATCACAATCATAATTGTACTTTGTGTTGAATTACAAGACTGTTTTAAAATGACATATTCGAACAATACTGCCATATTAAAATTTCAGTACCATCACATCACCAGAGTAGGACTGCGCAGTGCTATTTCAGTCAAAACAGGGACAATAAACACTCATTTCAGTTAATAATACACCCAGGTGAAGCTGAACAAATGGCAAATTTCAGCACTTGGCTGAGGAGTAAAGTACAGGCAGGGTTTGGGGATAGGGATTGGAGACAGGGCTTAGGGCAGAGAGTTGGGTTTGTGCTTGGAAAGAGGGAGGTTGGGGAATTGATATGGGCTGTACTCACGCTGGGACCCCCACCATGCATCTTCAGAGCTCGCACAGTAGCCACCAGCACCACCACATCGGGCTTTAGCCCTGATGCACGGCACTTGATGTTGAAGAACTTTTCCATTCCAATATCAGCCCCAAAGCCAGCTTCAGTCACTGAGGGGATGAGAGGAGGTGATTGGTCAAAATCACATCAGCTATGCCACCACTAGCAAATGACTGCATCAGAATCAGGGTATACCTCCAGGAACAAATGCATAACCAAAATCAGAACTAAACACTCAGGTCTTTGAAGGGTTAAGGTGTCAGAATCCTGGTAATCTTGCCACAAAAGGAATGGTGACGCTGGCCTCATGTCTGGGGTGACACCTCAAGTGTAAGACAACCAAAAACCACCAAATGACCTGTGCGGGGCATTACAGAACCTGGGCATAAATCAGAGGTTCAGCTCTCATACAGCAGTTGTATTCTTGTTTGAGAAGTTTTGAGTAACTTTGAGTTTCTCCAGCAAATGTCTAACTTGAACAGGCACTAGAATGCAGGCTTGTTGGCCAAATAAATATAAAATTTTAAAAAAGCAAAACCAAACCAAATACATCTGTGGTCAACGAATAAGCTGTCCTACTTTTGCCTGATATTTTGATTGCTGAGGAATTTGTGAGGAAGACAGAAATTGTCAATGTGATAACTCAATCTTTTAAAAAGTGGTTACATTGATGGTAAATCTTTTAGATTACATCAACGTTTCCTGAACACAGCCTTTTTGTCCAGAGTACCAGGGACTCTCAGCATTGGCAGCTCTCCTGAGTTTGGGCCACCTCTATGGGAAGAGAGTGCAGGGAATTATCTGTTCAGACAGAAGAGTTTACTAGGCTGAAATCTCCGACCAATCCTTTCCTTAGGGTCTTGAATACATTCCAAAGAAAGCAAATAATGCCCCTGAAATGACAGCTTTGTTAAGATAGTACTTCCTCCAGTGCTTTGAGGGTCCCCTGGCTATTCAGAGGAAGGCGGAGCTAGGGACTGGAATTCATTACCCACTCTAACATAGTGGGGGTAGCAGGCGTCCAGCACACACAAAGAAAATGCAGAACTGTAAGGGGCTGGAGCCCCATGTGTGGAGTATTGGGAAAGACTGGTGACTGCTTGGGCTATTCATTAGGGCCACTCAGCTCCAATTAACTCAGTCCTGATCTGGAAGTCAACTCCCTCCCCCAGCCAGAAAAAAGGAAAAATGTATCCAAGGTCACATGTGTTTATTTACACAAGGCTCTGGATTAACATGCACAGTTTCATTAAATGGGAGGGTGAGATTCAATGGGAAATATAACTTAAATGCTGCAGTTAAATCACCTGTGACAAGGCAGTCTGAACTGTAAATAATATATATATTGCAATGTGAATCACTACATTGACAATAGCGAGGAGGAGACAACACCCAGTATAAATGTGAACACGTCATACAACTTTAAAGCTGAGGCAATGTAAACCTTTTCACTGAGTGTTCACTGTGACTCCTTCACACATATAAATACAGTTAAGGCCCCAGATATCCCTGTGTTCAGGATTTGTTAAAATACTGAAAAATATGCCTGCACGAGCCTGATTCTGGGTAAGCAAAAAGGTCTAGCACTTACAAACAACATAAACATTTATGCTCCAATCATATAAAGCCAAAACATTTTAAAGAACTCTAAAAGAATCAAATCTTGACAGTGGACAATCCCTTTTTTGCATGAGAGAGGTTGACAGATCTTACATTTAACAAGCCTATTTGGGTGGGTGGTGTCCAGAACCAGATTTGGTTCTTCATTTCAACTTAACAAATTGATTGTATGGAGTCAATTATTAGAAACTGAATCACCTGTTGTTGCAGGTGTCACTGGTCTGCTGTCTAACAAACATCCCTAAACCATCAGCACATGGAGGGGAAGCCACTGTCCAAGAATCCTGACTGAAGTTTGAACTGTCCCCTTGGGAGGAACCATAAACTGTTTCAAAGTGAGAAAACCCTGCTGAGAGTCTGACCTCTTTACAGACTGCATGGGTTACACTAAGGAACAGAATTTATTGCAATAAAAACAGTAAATGGCACAACCTAACATCTCAGGGAACTAAATTCTGAAAGAACTCAACCTATCCTTTTTCATATTACTTGAGGGAAAGCAGTGATTAGCATGCTTTGTTGGCATTTAGTCCATCTGCAGTTCAGATCAACTGCGCCAGGATCTGTGAATGACACAAGTTGGAATTTGTGTGGAAAATAATGTTATAACTTTGTTTACAATGGAATATCTTTGCCTGGATGTTTTTGGCTCAGAGGAAAAGTTCCTCAGGCAAGGGCATGTTGAAAAATGACAACTGGAACAGGTTTCTACCAGTCCCCGATTGATAGGGTGTTTTTTTTCCATGTTCGGCGTCTTTACGTTTCCTATGTGGTTTCCACAAGCAGGGAAGTTGTTGTTTCCAGCGGTGAGATGTGACATCCTGTCTTTCGGAGCTGCACTAAACTGAGCAAGTGCAGCTGGAATGCCTCCATTATTCCAACACAGTTCACAGCCCAACACCCTCAGGTTACCTTTGACCTTCACTGGTGGTGCACAGATTAGAGTTTAGGAACTACAGTGAAATGGAGCATATGAACTGGATAACAGTCTGAATGCACTCTTAATGACAATGTCGAAAATACTAATCTAACTTTGTGTTACTGAAATCATACAGTACCTAGAATTAGGCTAAGAGGACAGGAGTCATGACATAATTAGTTTTATTAGTCCAGATTGCACCATGTAATTATGTAATGTAGTCCCAGCAAAATACTTTTGAATTTGTAGACAATTCAGACTAATTTATTTACAAGATACATGCATCATGCTTGATAAAACAGCTGCCTGTGTAAATAAGACTATTAATGAAGCAGTTAGAGACCAACGTGGGTGGGAGAACTGGGCTTGTAACCAGAACACTGTCAGTTTGATTGCCCGGTGAAACACTACTGCTCTTTATAGAATTGTACTTAAATTAGTCCAGAAAACATTAAACCATGTAAACAGATATATACGCATCAAAAGCTGCTCTGAATGAAGGCCCAGGGTAAGAAAATACATAACTAAATAATATTAACAGACAAATGTGCATATCACATCAACAGTTCACCAATTTTCTGTCAGCCGGGGTACGGTATAAAAGAAACAAGAGCGGTGTCAGACACAGACCTCTGCGCTTACATACTATTATCATGCCAGGGTAATGGCTGCTTCCTGCACATGCCACAACATCAAAGAACACTGGGGGGTGGGTGGTTGGGGCAGGCTACCTTTCCTCAGCCAGCACACACATGCACCTGTTTTAATGACAGCCCACACCACCCTGATTCCCCAGCTTCCACTGTTCTGACAGCCAGCACAAAGTGTCTCCTGTTTTAATGACAGCCAGTACATGCTCACCAGTTATAATGACAGCTAGCATGCATACTTTCAAGTTCTACTGGCAAGCCATATGATCCAAATTCCTTAGCCATTTACTGTTCTGAGAGCCAGCAGATGTACACTCCTGTTTTACTAATGCCCTGTACCAACTTTGGAATGTGGTAAGAGTTAAAGTGCGTCACTTTCCCAGACTAATTTCTCTAATCTATGGCAGGTACTGATCCAAACAAATATGCTTACCTTTGGACCCACCCACTATACCTTGCTAAAACAGGTCCATTGTACAGATCCATCTGTGATGTTATCATGGACACCATTGCTATACAGTGAGAGCCAATCACAGTGCACCATTTCAGTCAGACACAACCAGCCTTTCATGGTTTTGAGCTTAAGAGGAGCACAATGAAAAAAATGATAGCACAAAAACAAGAACGAATCAATATGATCTGCTGAGAAATGCAATTTATAATCTCCCAAACCTGTTTTTGCTACAAGCTGTTAAGACAGTATTTTTACTTGACCACAGATAGGATCTGCATACAACCTGGTCTGTGAAATAGATTCCTGACCCAAAGACAAACCTCAGACTAACAATAAATAAAATTCCTTGGTTACCCTTCTGGACTCTTACTGGAATAAAGATGGATTACTAGTGGGAAAAATAACGGCTTCAAATTCATATCAAATTAGATCATGGAGACTGGTAATCAAAGTGGCAGGAACAGCTTCACAGATACTTAATAAATTACCCAGAAAATGAAAAACACATTTACGGCCCACACACTTGGGTTTCTGGACGCAACAGACTTGGTTTTATTTTATGGCATTGTCTATGCAGATAACAAATCATTTGCATCATGGTGCCATTAAAAATTAATTTGGTGAGATACTCACATTCGTATATGAGTAACTGAAATAACAAAACATAAAACAGAATCTACCAGAATGCTGCACAACAATGACTGTGTTGCCATACATGTTTCAGAGATTGTTAGTGTGTCACCTCAGAAGAAAGTTAAAAATTTTTGTTCAAACAGATAGTTCAGTGCTTGTGCCATAGTTACGTCCACTATGTGTGCAGGCAGGGACAAACATAAGGGCACATGGATAGACACTGATGGATTGAGAGACAAAGCAAGTGAATGAAAGCTGGTGAGAGAGTGAGTCAGAGAAAGAGAGTGAGACACATGCAAACATCCTGCAATGGCTTGACAATCTTCTAACCCCAAAGCTTCTACAAACCAAATGATAACTGATATAAGGAGCTGGGAGAGACATGTGGACAGTTCTGCTGATGTGTGGTGCTGAAATATGGCCCAGACTGGGCCCACCCTTTCACTTGGCTGTGAGGAGGCTACTGCAGCACCTCAGAGAGGACTATGAAGGCGCATGTTAGAGATCAGGAGGCAAGGCCAGACTTCCTGGGAACACCCTAATTATTACTCATGGGATTTTCATCAACAAGTAGATCAAGCACACCTAGCATCTCTCACTCTTATACAAGTACATCTCTAAAACAAGTGCTCAAATGCTAAACTAGGTTTGTAATATCCTCAAAACGGTTATGTTAAAAGACATAATGTTTTTTTATAAAATATTAGGCCCATCTAAATGGCACAAAAAACATAACCTTGTACCTAATAAATTAAAGCCACTCAACCAACACATCACACAAATACCACAGAGTGAACTTTAAAAGTAACCATACTCTAAAAAATTATATTACCATTAAGAACTCACTTAGAACACACTAAGAACACTGTGCCCAGGTTCAAACCATAAGATACTGTTTTTGTTGCTACATACATGCAGTTTTAATGTTAAGCTAAATTAAGCTGCTGTTACATTTTGGAAACCTGTAATTAGGACATATGTAATTTTGTGTATCATATTTAATGACCATTATATTTCTTTTTGAGAAATATCATTATGGCTTATTAGAAAGGGATCATATTCAGTAATCCCACACTCCATTTTTGATTGCAAAAACAGATATACAACTTTTGCAATGCAAGCTTTTCTCGTTCCATGTTTTTGAAAAACATCTCTAATTTCAGAGGTGGGTGGCGCTCACTTCAGAAGTGCAATGGTTGGAGCCGCTGCATTTTTGGAATACTTTTGGGGTCAGAGAGTGTAAGGTAACATGGCAACACACACAGAGAAACCCATCTCCTCTTTCACTACAGATATGCTGGTATGCTTTAATTATGGAAGTACAGTCTCACAGTCTGGAAAAATCAAAATCTTGCCTTTCTGAGAGTTCAGGGCTTAAGCATTGTGTGTGTGCATGTGTGTGTTTGTTTGTGTGTTTAAGTTAAAGTTAAAGGCTGAGTTGGAGTGGAACCAACTTTCATGCAGCTAAGTTCAAACTGTGAATATAATTACTATTTACAAAGAACCCCTGAAAGCACAAAAATCCAGATTACAAAGCTATAATGTCTCTTTGTACTGAATCAATAAACAGTGGAAAAGTGAATTCCCACTGACTGGTTTACAGCAGCACTGCACACTGAATCACTGGGACAGAGCCAGGACATGACTGAGTGTGCAGTCACTAAGGAGTTAACTTGCAGTCAGCTGCTCCCTCTCTGGCGCTGTAAAACTCAAGGGACAGGACATGCTCTCTCCACATTCCTGGAGGTAGTATTTTGGCAGGGTCGGCCTGCGACCACAGGGACATGCAGGAGGGCCGGACATCTTCCAGACATTGGGAGTACACTGCAATACAGTCCCCCCCTTTTCAAGGGGTTTGAGGGTGTGGTAACTTGCTTTAGTGACTGTGCTTAAAAACATGCCAAATAACGTTAAAGTTCTCGCTGTACAATTCTAGCACTGATCTACCTCACACTGTCATCAGAGACATACTTTTTTTGAGGAATAGTGGTCAATAAACCATCCATACAAATTAAACATTTTCATGAAATTGCATGGTTGTGTGTGTGTACACACTGTATGGGCTCCATAAATATGTGGGGTGCCTAATGCTGCCTCATAAAGACTTGAAAAACATCCTTTTAAGTACATTTTATCACATGTTTTTCAAGTCTCGCTTTATGAGTTCAAACAGCATACATACCAGAAAATTACATGCATTTCCTAATGTTGTGCAACCCTTTAAATGCTCCAGGCATCAGTAAAACTTCCCTGGTGGAGGCTAGGGACATGGGAGTGGACAATATCCAATTCATTGGGCCTAACTCTATGGCACTGGAGCAGGTAATGAATGTTGCCTTCAAAGGACTCACATGCATGGGGATATGGGAGGAGGTCGCAGTGGGTAAAGATCCATATGTGCCCTGGGACCCCACATACCACCCCCACCGTAAGGCTAGCTTTGTGTTTCTGAAACAAAAACACCCAGCCAAATAAATCCTGTCTATCTGGCGACCCACAAGCCAAGCCTTCCAGGGGCTCCCACCTGCGTTGCCTTATATGGCATCGATGCTACAAACCCTGCTTGTTGAGTCGCTTTGTTTGGACAAATCTCCAACAGCGATGTGGCTCAAACAAACTGGGATGCTAAGAGATAATGTGAAATGATTGCTTAGTCGGCTGGACCCTAGCCACTGAAACCACATGCATCCCCACCAGCTGACCGACAGCTTGTTTTTATTCAGATTCACCCACATCTGCAAAAAATAATCAAGCCAATAAATCCAATATGCATTTTTTTGGACATTTCAACTCCTATAAGTGATTAGACAAACCAACCTCATTTCACAAATATTCAAATCTGCAAATCTTTCACTAAAATGTTGTAACTGACCCGGGCAAGAATGTTTCCCGACAGAGTGGACCTTCAACAAGTCCTCAGCATTATTATTAAGGACAAAGGTCATAAATACATGGTTGTTCTGCTTAAGAAACTTACATAGAAAGTAAGAGTCTAATTACCAGCTTTCACCACAAAGTCAAAACACACATGTAGTCCTTCTGTGCCGTCTCAGTCATATGGGAAAGCTCTTTAATTACTTGACTATTACAAGTATGTAAGAGATGACCAAATATGTAAGCTATCTGAATTTGAAAACCAATTAATGTTATGGAACCATGTGCCAGTTATAAAAGAGTAATGCATTTCCCTGGATGGGTCATAACCTTTTTTCTGTGAGCTAAAACAGCTTTACACTGAACAGGAATTAAATTTTTATAGGTTATTTTCTGAGAACAATTTGACTAAAGAATATTGTAAAATAAATACAGTTCTTTTGTTACATGTGAGCATCCAAGAGTCCATAACTAGATGATAAAAATGAAAATTTAAATCAGCCAAGTTTAATCTAACCTGTTCTGAAAGAGCCAGCTGCAGCTATATCTCTGATATGAACTGGAACTGAACGGCAAAGGCAGGAAAAGAAGGATTAGAAGTTCTTATGACTGATTCCTATTGCCTAATGTTGAGCAACAAGTCATCAAATGCAATTTTAGATTTTTAGTTATAGTTTCCATAAACCCACTGGGTGCTGATCGCAGCTCTTTTCGGTTTCAAAGCCACACTTGACTGGTGCTGACATTTTTTTTGCTATAGACATCTTGAAGTTTAAAAACAGCATTGCGCAAAGACCCATATTTAAAAATTGAAATGTCAGTGAAAGTATGAGTAATTGGACCATAAAAGTCAATTTTATGAATTTGTCCCAAAACTATTCACTATGTGCAGTGAGGTATGTTCCAGCATATAGTACGGATGTGATTATCCTGTTTGTGAAGTCATTGAGCAAATGAAAGGGAGTTTCATTTCCAACTAGTTTGGAAGTCCTGCGTCACCATATTTGCCTCTGTTGTATATATATCTGAGTCTTCTTCAGGTAAAATCAGTCATTTCAGATGGAGTGGGCCTTTAACACAGGCACTGAAACAGCTTGTCTCATAACTTGGGATGGATCAAAAGATAAGATGATGCTATTGCTATAAGGAGTTTTGATGCTAGGTTGTGTGACAAGAGGTCTATGATCCACAACAGTGGTTGGTTCTAAATCTGCAGTATCTTAAACTGCTCGGCTCATGTTTAACAATCATAAAGGCTCTTTACTGCCCTTTAAATTAAGAAGAGAACATTTTTCTGATTCTTTGGATGTGTACATTCACATAGCTGAAAGCAGGAACACCAGCTCCAATAAAGTATGCTGCTATAATTTACACTAAATCATCAACACTTTCTATACAGTACTTATGTGACATAAAATCCTCATTAATATTGTTTTGGCTAAAGCCCTCACACTTCCTGACAATTTACAAACCCCATAAAAACATTTAAAGTACCTTGATTTCTCAAGTGAAATACCGCTGTTTTAGGGGTTCCAGGCTTTCTGAGTCACTCTTGAGAATTCTTGGCCAAGCCAATAAATAAAACAATATGAGAATAATATTTACATATTTCCACATCGCTCCTCCAAAGTGTTCAAAGCCTGCAGAATGAACATAGTCCACCTGACCAAGGTAGCACTTCCAAAGTTTAACCTGAAACTCCAGGGCCAAAAGGCTCCCTGCAGAGAGACATTCCACAGATATGTAGAGTGATCCTGTACCTCAAATACCAGATGTAGATATAACCAAAAGACCTCATGTGGGGTCGGAATTTGCTGCTGGGAGTCTTGGGTGGATTTGGCCAAGCAGAAATTCCCCAGCAGCCCTTTGGAGAGACACGTGCAAAGAGGCAACCACAATTCAAGAATGAATTGCTGTGCTGTGCTCAAGGTTCAAAGCGGTAAGCATACAGCACAAGACAGAAGGGCATCAAATTTGCGGATGAGATTTCCAGGAGTCTAAACCAATTTACCATTCTTATGCAGCATGTTAGCATAGATTCCCCACCCCCCATTCCAAAAGGAACTGGACACCGATAAGACCTGTAGTATATCACACAAACCACATTATTGCCTGGACACCTTCCAAAGAAACAGAGCCTGATGTCAAAACCAGGCAGCAGAAATCAGTCAATCAGATATGGAGTGAACTGTAAATTCGACATTCACTCAGCAATAAAATGACATTCTGCATATTCTTACTAAAATGGTTGCTACATTTTACAGATACATTGCTTGCAGTTTCTCATTTTTGATTAGTTCTCTTAAAGAAACCTTGTAATTGCAAAATGATTGCTTTTTAAAGTTTTTAATGACTGGGTCTTCCCTTCATTTCACAGCCTACAGTAAAACATTTGTAACACTCTCAAAAAAAGCACATTGCATAATGGAAATGGAATAATGAACTGTTTCCTAATCTTATGTAACATGCTTCCTTGATGGGTCAAGCCGGATGAGTGACCAGGCCTACAGAAGGGCTGTGGATCAAAATAAGAGAAAGTGGGTGAAGGTTAAGGGGGAGGGGCTGTCTCACACCATCAGAATTTGAGGATGAAACTCCCTGGTGGCCTGGAGCAGGATGCCTGACCCCCCGGCATGGGTCTGCAGCAATGGAGAGATGCACAGGAAACAGATGCAGGAGCGGACGACAATGGGGCTTACCTACGTAGCCTTCCTCGCCGACAAGCTTGAGGGCAAGCTTGTCCGCCAGAATGGATGAGTTGCCGTGGGCGATATTGGCAAAAGGGCCAGCATGGACGAACACTGGAGTGCCCTGGGAGGGTGGGGGTGATAGGGAAGGAAAGAGAAGACAGGTTGCAGCAAAGACTGAGAACTTTTCAGGGAAGAATGCAGGAACCTCATTCAGGACATTCTTGAAAAAGGGGAAAATTGACAGTCTACAGTTGACAGTATACAGAATGCATAAATGCTTTCCACTGACATCAAGTGGCAGAGATTTATCACAATTTGGCAAATATTGTCATTAAAAATAACACTAGCTAGTCAGCATGAACTAGCATTAGCAATGCTAGCCTTTTTGCATTAGATATGAGTAACTTTTTAAAGCTCAGCTTTTTAATGTTTTAAAGGTATTTTTTATTCAAGCAATGAAAACTGCAACATTTTTTTGTTTTAATGTTTGCCTTTTTAAAAGAGAGCTTGAAAAAATATAGTATTTCAGGATTAATCACATCTGCTAATCATATATTAATCATATTAAGTTCATATCTGTGCGTGTGTGTGTGCAGTTACACAAAAAGACAGCAGATGCAGTTTAACATTGCTCTGACAAAAATTACCACAAGCAGACATGCAATATTATTGTGTCCTTACAATGAAAAAACTCCTTCCATTCGACAGAGGTCATTTTGTTGCTGTCTGCCTTTCTATCCCAACAGCTGCCCAGGCAATGATGTCCTGCTATTGTATGTGAAAACCCAGGATTTTGAAGAGGTCTTTCTTCCATCACCAATGACACGAGTTCAGAGATTACCATGGGGTCAAGCAGGAAATGAATTGCGTAAATATTGTAATTTCTCCAGTTGGTGGAAAAAAGAGGGACATAAATTCACCCATGGGAGGCACTGAAGCAAAAACAGGAAACCTGGTTCCTGGTTCATTCTCCCCTCTCCCCCAAAACATAATTTTTCAGTCACATCACTCTACACCATATGTCATAATGATTGTTTGAAAACACAGTAATAGAAAGATTTCAGGCCAATGCTGAATTCAATCACTGATTCACAGATCAGGAAAAAAGGAAGGGAGAGCCACAAGTCATGGAGGGAGCATGGATGAGTATGACCCTCAGAATGCAGTGTGGTGTCTTGATTGGGTAACTAAGCTACACTGCAGGTTCAATCAAGGCAGCACAGCTCCTCAACTCTAGAACCCACATTTCCTCAGTATATGACCAGCTGAAACGAAAGCATCACTTATGCGTGTTTTCAAAAAGTAAACCTCGCACTGAATGTTATCCTAAATCAACATATCTGCAAAGCAAATGCAAAAAATGACTTGTGTGACCGGTTCGAAAGCCATTAATTAGTTCGAGCAGCTGCTCATGGAGGTTGCTGCATGGAATTAGTGAATGGGGTGCAGATGAGAGCAGCACGCTCTGTGGTCTCATGGCACCTCCCTAAATTCCCCCGGAAGATCCTGGTTCCAAAGACGACCCTGGATTTGGCGCACTAATGTCCCTTGGGGGTGGGGGATTGCAAAGTCAAACACCAATCACATAAAAGAGCTTAGACTGTGTACCATTATCTCCATCATGCACTATGCCAAACCAAAAAACATCATCCACACACAGTCCTGTGGGGAAACAACAATCCCACATGCTCAGCCATGTCAAACTTCTTAGGTTTTAGTGTTTGACAACATCATCCGGCCCACATTGGCTAGACTCAAAGTAGTCTGAAGGGAATGTGTCACTGGCAGCCAGTATCATAAGAATCATAAACAACAGATTAATTTATTGAGGAAAAACAGAAAAAATTAATAAATCAAGTTTACTAATGAAGGATTTACTGATCTTGGCCTTCTATTGAGACAAAGAATGTCTCCTCAATTAAAATAAAAGTGAGAAATCTCAAATTGTCCAAAAAGGAATTTAGTGATTTATATCTTCCATGTCCCACTATATCTTATTAACAAATTTTACTGACTAGTCAGAAAATATGAATAGCGATTGAACGACTCTGTGACAACAGATGGGGGAAAAAATATCTTCCCATTTCAAAGATAATGGAAAACTTCTTTATCCGGCTATTTATTTTTATTTCCGTTTTAATTTGGTACGCTTCAATTTGATGCATTTCTTCATTACATAAGATTTAGTAGTGCAAATTATTAAAGCACCAATCAATAGTGAAGTGCACTGACATGAAATCACACTCTGAATGTGCCTAGAAAAGTTGAGGGGATTTTTTATTTTAAGTGTGATTGAACTGTTTGGTTGCTTTTCCATGATTTATTCATCTTGCAGAAAAACCCTTTAATCATTACATGTAAGTATACAGAAGTAACCAAGCTCTGGAAAATCTCTTACATGGTAAAATAAAAAAAAATAAAAAAAACTGAATCTGACCAAAAAAAAAAAAAAACAGCTCAAAAACCGGTTATGGCAATAGTATCTGTTTACTCATCACCACAGTTTTAATTTTAAGAGGTGAAATATTTACTTTCAATATCCTCTCAGAAGCTGAAATATTCACTCTCAATACCCCTGCAGAAACAATCTGGTCATTTAAGGGCTGTGCAGCTTGAGCACATAAAGTTACTGTCTGCTCCACCCCCTGAAAAATGACAGCAGTGAAACAATATTTTAGATAAGTCCAATGACAGCAAATGTCTTGCCTCGTTCAAAAACTGTTATTTATACAATGTGTAAGCTGTAGAATAATTTTCATTGTTATGATGGTCCATTCAGCCATAGATGGAGCTTTGTGTAACAATATTATCTTCCAGGGCTGTAACGGCAGCAGCCAAGAAATGCTGGCACGTCAGTGTATAGCAATGTCTCAGATGAAATCTTTCATTTCAAACTAAAAGCCTGAAGCTTGCAAAATACATGGATTTGCAGGCAGGACCCCAACAGTGTGATTAAATCGATAATCAATGATGCAGCAATGGGATGGACCGACAGTCACACTTTGGCATTCAGTTTGAGATTGAAAACATAACATGAGATGTACGTGGTTTGGAAGGACTTCTATGAGAGGGGCTTAGGGCCTGAGGTTATGATGGTTGATTACTGGACCTCACATGAGCTTGGGTTGGACCATGTTGTTTTTAGGGCAGATAAACCCCACTGAGCAGGGTGAGGGCAGGCGGTTGCTCGGTCTCTTGGCTATCGCTCTGGCTCAGCTCCATCTGTGAAAACAACAGCCTGCCCCTTTCCTCTGCGCCACAGGGGTACAGAGGCCCCAGTGCAAAAGGAACATTCCCATGGACTTGCCAGCCTGGGCCCTCCCATACCAGCTCCCGCGCAAGAAATGCAGGAAATGCTGGCAGGAAAAGTTCCACAAAACACGCCAGTGTTGTTCCTTCAGACACGCATGACAATCTGTCTGTTTCCAGGGACTCTTTGCAGCTGTCCCTGGCTGATGTCGCCCTAACAAGACCCTGCAGGGCCAGGATGTGAAGACAGCATGTCATTGCAGAAAGTCTCTGTTTTAATGAAATACTCTTTCGGGCCCCAAGTGTACGTGGAAGCATCTGTGCTGTGGCTGTTTTTTTTCTCCCTGTGAAGTCCAATAACATTTTTGTGCGCCTCTTATCATTTGATCAATTCAGTTTTTGCACACTCTTGCTTTGTGAGAGTATCATTTTGATATGTTTCTGAGAAGTGGGCGGTCAGAGGCCAAGAGCTCGAGAGTGTGACGCGCCAGCCACAGTCACGTCACAGGGAAGTAATAAAGTGCAGATGTAGGTGAAAGATCCACCAAATCTGCCTGTGAAGGGGAACCCACTGTGATTGGTCGTTCGTGGCTGCTGAACATCTGTGCAGAGGAGACTGACGTTCCACAGCTAAGACGATGAAACAGTGTTTCGTGTATGCCATGGCTTATCACGGGAGAACAGGCCGATTCAAATCACAGATCAAAATAGGACCATGCCAACACCAATAAGACCCGCCCCTTTCCCTTTTCCTCTTTTCTTGAGGCCATATTAGAAAACGGCTGGTTTCTGGCCAAGATTCAGCTACACTTGAAATGCAAACATGTGTGTGTGGAAAGCACAAAACAAATAACTGGAGTGCACTGAGCAGGAGTCTGTGAAAGGTGTATGCACATATGGGGGATTCTAGAAAGTACATCTGAAAGCAAAAATTGTAGAACTGAGAAAGGGGCTTTTTCATCTTTGATTGCAAAAATGAAAACAAAAATTGATTTATACTCAATGACACTTCAACACTTCCCACAGTTCAACAGTCAATAAAGTCAAAATAAATAGCTATGTTACCACGGACATGACGAACTGAAAATCTGAACATCTTATTAAAATTCGAATGCAGAGTAAAAAGCATATTTGTATGTAAACAAAACAGCAACCCCATGAAAGAGGAACATAAAATTGATCCCTGCAAGCTCAAACCCACTCTTAAAATACATTTTTGTTAGAGGCCAGTCTTGTTGCCCTTCGTCTACTTTCTCCCAGAGGTTCTAAATCCTTGATACGGCCGTGCACCCTAGAGCGAGGCATCAAACTTGGATTGCTTCAATAACCATCCTACAGCACAACCAGGCTAACAAGCTGTGTAATGTTCTGCTGAGTCAGGCTTCATTTGGGGACTCACCTCCAGCGTCTGCATCAGTGTGGGTTTGATGGCATCCTTCATCAGCACAGCGAGAGCCCCAGTCACACCCTGGGAGAGAGAACAGCCAAGGCATATCACCATAAGGAAATATTTTCATTGCAAACTTCTCCTGTGCCAAAGCTCTTACAATCTGCATGCCACTCAGCAGTAAGTTAGAGTTCTGGAGATGGAGATAGAGACATATCCCTTTCAACAGAGAGGACAACATAAAAAGCCAATAGCAATCCCCTCCCAAGGTGAGAATCAGTTGGGAACTACATTAACTATGTGGTCAACTGACCAAACAAACTTAGGAGCAGCACAAATATCTCATTCTCACTATTCAATAAGAAAATATAATGACGAGAATATGACATACTACCCAACTAGGCTCATCACCCACAATCTATAGAATACCCAGTGCTGCATCAAGTCTGGATTTGAACAAAAGATTCTTCCCAGATTTAATGATCTGGAAAGCTGTTCCACATATTAACAAATCTCTGACTGTAAAATAACACTTTTACAACCATAAGTATGTGATTCCTAACCCATATGATAGCAAATATTGCTTTCACTCTCCAATTGTAAATATATTCCCTCCACACAAGTGTGTTTCTTGTCATCTTTCTTGCTTCTTTTTTTTGTTTAAAGGGGTCTGGACAACTTCAGAAATGGAGCAGACATGCTTGATGCACTGTGCATTTATCTGCTACAGTGTGAGGCTTGCAAGCCTGAGGAGGGAATCTGACTCACATGACTGCCCAACACAGAGCGAAGGCCTCAGTCAGCACTGAAACCAGATGTCAGGGATTTGAGATGTGATCCATGTCCTGGCCCACCCTGTGTCTCTGGGGAACAGCCTGGAATCCCCCACCCACCCCAGCCACAAACATTACATAGAAACAAAGTCTGATTACCCCCAAACCAGATGCTTCCGTAATCCACAGCTGCGTTGAACACAACGTGTAATATTGATCATGTCATAAACCGAGCATGGAGCAGCAGGAGAGAACACAAAAGAGTGATACTGGCGAGCAAAGAGATTGGAATGTTTTGGTTATGGGACTATGAAGAAACTGCTAAACTAGGAGAGTAGACAATCAGATGGTCTTTATTGTGGTTAGAGGGTGTTTTTCAAAGCCTGACTGTAGCAACACTTGCTGTTCTCCCACAAAGTCCTGTCACACTGTGGCTCTTTTCCCTTGCCTCTCCCCCACACTGAGTTTTCCCAGCATGTGCTGTTGAGAAACACACTGTGGCGTTTTGTGCAAATAAATAACATGACCGCACCTCGTGTGGGTGCAATGTTTCTCTGCCAAAATAAGTCAAATTTTTACTACCAAGGCCTGAGATGGCCATATTACAGTATGTCATTTCACTAATTCTTTTTCAAACAATTCTCTTGTAAATGTTTTCATCAAAACCACATACAGAATAGCTGTATATGCTTTGTATGTTTAATTAATGTATGTTACGCTGCCAACACATAAGCATAATTCTGAGCATCAGTATTTATATGCATTAAGAACTGAATGGCAGTTCCAAAAACTGGCAATAATTCTAAATCTTGCTCAAGTTTATTTGCAACAAGATGGATGTAAATTTCAGACATTCACAAATTGTTAATTCATCTATGTGAATGTGGTCTGCATGCAAGATGAATGTATGCTTTCATAAATTTTTGGTATGTTAAAAAATTATTCTCCTACATTTCCAATAATGGACTTGTTGGCAAGGTTCATAGAAAATGTTATCTGAGCAAAAGTTTTATTCATTTCTGATAAGAGAGGGTCATGATATTTCTACTATGCCAACATTTTATGAGAACACAACATCCATTTTGAGAAATTACAAAAACCATCCAGGATCAAGAAACAAATGGAAGAAGTCAAACAGAGCAAGATCTATGTGCAGAATAAAGAAACAAAAGCCAATCAAACTTAAAAAATATGAAGTCACCAGTAACACAAGATCTTTTTGGGAAATAGCAAATATTGTAAACTGTAAACATTGCTTTGTTTGGCCAATTAATTCAGGGGGAAGAAACTTTACACTCTGATGCAAAAGTACATTTTACAATTACCCCAAAAGCCTCCCTCCCAAAACTGACCTGAAGCATGTCCTAAAAACAAACTCTGACTTTTGCCAGTAATGGAACATTGCCAGCACTGCTTCAGTCAGTCTGAATCCAGTAACCCAGCTAAGGTATGGAAATGACAGCATGCGTGTAATCCAGAGTATCTGGAGGTAACCACAGCCAGATGTTCCCTAAATTAAAACATGCAACCTTATTTGAGTGTCGAAAACCTGTCCTGTTTCAAGCACTTTATAAAGAGCGTCATGTCTTAATAATGTAACAGGGTTATATGACAACGATCACGATGATAAGTTAACATTCATAAGTCGGTCTAAGGGCACATTCGTCATTAGTAATCATTTGTGAACATGAATCCCCACTCAAAATCAGAGTGAGAGAAGCTCACAGCATATCCAGAGCAGAGTAACAATAAATAAAAAACTAATGCAAAAAACTAAAAGAGCTTGACACAATAAGTGGTTACAGCTGGTTATGAGTATCTGCTGTAAAATAATATTTTGAATGCTGGAGAATTGCTATGAAAACCAGTCTTATTGTATATTGCTGCATAACATGGTGTTATGTATGTCTACAGAATGGCATAATGAGGTCTTCCACATGTTAACTGTGCATAGGACCCTCCTTAAGTATTAACAAATTGCAATGTATGTTGAAACACACTGTATGTTAAAGGTAGTATGCATTTGTAATATAGACACAATCCTTAGTAGCCGAACTGTTGGAGGGTGGAGGGGTTTCTTGATGTTGGCAATGATTTTTGCCCCTCTTCCCTCCAGTTAACTACAGCCATACTCCTCCGTCTATCCCCCAACCCCTGAATCAGAACCGCAACTCAACTTACTGAATACTTCGGATTGCTGCTCCACTAATGCAAAAAAAATATTTTTCTTAATAATACAAACTTGATGAAGACATACTGATATAGGTGCTATTAAACTCAAGTTAATATGCTGCTGAGAAAAATCAAGTGCGAACACATAAATGAATCACAAGCCAATTGGAGCATGCCAAGTGCTGTAAAGGCAGCAATGTGAGCAGGCCAAAAGCCTGCAGAGAGGCCTAGAGGAAAACTTCCACTGTCAGCTCTCTACACCCGCTTGTAAATCAACTATGTGCTCAAAATATGTCTTCAATTTGCAGACCTGATTGAATACACATCTATCCTGTCACTGATATCAAGCGGCACGGGTCTTCATGAGTAGCTACCTGCCTGCAGTCCAGCACTGTTACATGATAGCTCCAGACATGCATGAGAGTGAGCGGCGGGAAGCTTATAAACATAACAGCATGGGAGAGAGAGGGATGCCACAAAACCATGCCCTAAATCACACCGTAACCGGCATGCTAGCATGATTTATGGAGACTGGAGAGCAGTTCAGTTAGTCTACTCTGTGTTTGCATCCTCACTGAGTTACGGTGGGGTGAATTAAGGTTATGGTCTGTGTCGAGGACAGGAACCCTCATGAGGACTGACGTTTGTTCCTCTTCTCATGTGGTAACAACCGATTCACTCAAATGGGTCACTATGAAGAATACAATATATGTAACAAAAAAGAACATTTACATTTAAAAAGTTGTATTACAGGTACATTTTTAGATCATTTTAAAAACCCATTCAGATGTAATACTTTCATTTAAAAACCGTTCAAACTCAGTGGGGATAACAACTAATTAGTGCATATCTCCGGTTAAAGCTTTGTTTTGTGAAATTCTTCCTTTTCTCTTACCATCCATTACCCCCATTTGAAAGGTCACAGCTCCTGGAATCCATCATTTACTTACTTCTGAAGACTGAGAGGAGGCTGTCTGTGAGTAGGACCCTACCCTATTAAATGTACCTGCCCACTATCATCCGAAAGGGATGCTATGAAATAGTGTGCATCAAGGCCTTACTTGTGAAAAATTACAGTACTTGCTGACATTTCATCTCTTTTTTGCCCTTATTCGTTTCCCCAAGTCAAATAAGCTGAGCTCAAATTAGCATCCACTATCCTCTAACACATCCTTCTGTCAGCTTCTGCATGTTCACCACTGAGCCCACCATTTTGAGATCTCAGTCACTGCGCTGAAGTGTGCCATTTAATTACAGTTACATCACTATGTTGAACTGCTTTCAGTCATGTGATTTTGTTCAAGATTCACTTTCATTCCACTCAACATAATCTGCCTTGCAAACTATTTTCACCTGTGTGAAATAAATATATGTAATCTGGATTTTCCATATTTATGCTTTATTTTCATGTTATTTACAGTTAGTTTTTATTATATTCTACAGTTTAGAAAACGATGACGTTTATAGTCATACTGCATTATGTAAATAGTTTGTGAAAGGTTTTGGCTATAAATTTTTTATTTTGTCTCAACGGCCAAAATTTTTTATTTTGGCCGTTGTGACATTTTAAGTTCAGACAAACGTTTGCATGTTTCCGAAACTTGTATGAGACTTTTGATTGTTTTCAGCTGTCAAATGTAGTGCAAAATCTTAGCTTCTAAAAGTTTATATTGCTGTTATATTTGTATGATTTAACTGTAGCAGTTACTTCCCCCATTGTCATAACTTTGCAATAAACACTTCTAAAATCTCATTCACCCATGCCTGTCCCCCACCCAGAAGCACACTCAGCCTTAACTTTAACCCCAACCCACAAACCCATGATTGAGCCCGGGTCCCCACGCAATCCCTCCACAAACCTTTTAGCAGGGTACTCAGGCAGCCACTGAATTAAGGGGATTACTTATCAATGCAGACTACAGTCAATGGGATTTGGGTTTTAAAGGAATACCCCTGAGTGGAGGATAACTTGGAGATCAGGAGCTCTGTTTTTCTATTGTAACAGACAGTGGGGTTAGAGAACAGCTTAATGAGGAAAAAAGCCTTTTTTTCATTATTGGGTTTGCTTTATGCAAACATAAAACACTGGTCCTGAAATGAAAAAGTTGTGTGATGGACTAGGTGAATAAATCAATTTAGACATCTGCCAAATCAACCTACTGAGATGCAGTCATACACTGTTAAAATATTTTACAGCTATCTGAATACATGTGTAGCAAGCACATAAACACTGGTCATGGCTTATCATTAGTTATGACTAAATGAAAGCAAATTGTACACAACATATCAGACCAATTTAATAGCTGATGCCATATCACTAACAGCATATTTCCATCAACAACAGTTTCAGGATAGCATACAGAGCCTGGCAAGAGTACATACCAGGTCCTCTGTAGTGATGGGCTGGCCTTTCCGACTGGTGCCAACCACCATCCGCCCCAGCCTTTCTTTCATGTCCCCGAGTCCATTGGCCAGAGCCAGGATCGCCATGATCTCACTGGCCACGGCGATGTCAAACTGGGTCTAAAGAGACACAGGGTGGAGAAGACTCTTACATACATGCTGCAAGTACTACCACCACAGTAGGCCATGGTCCCTAATGAAAAAAAACCAAACCACCATAACCTCAATGGAAAAATGTTAAAAGCATTATTATGGATGGCAGGAAAAGATAAAGGAAAGCATGACTACACATTTTGCTCTCACCTAGACTGATAAACCAACAGGTGCATTTTGGTATTCATGACTTCAGTTCATACCTCATTTCACAGACAGTTACTGAAATTCAGCACTTAATGAAGTCACAGCATGAATGGAGAATTGTATCACATCTCACTCCTTGAGAATCACTAAATCAGTCAACTGACATTTAATCCTGAAATAACTATTTTGCAGAAAGGAAATGTACCTACTGAACACTCTCAGATTGATTTAATAACCAGACATTTTCTATATGGACATAAATTACAAAACACATTCGGCCAGATGGAATATAACCACAATGTTCTGTGCCCTGAAAATTTGAATAAATAATTTAAAGCAATTAAAATGCCTTTTATATGTTTGTTTTTACACATTTTCCTTTAATTTAAAGAGCAAGCATAAAAATGAACACTTGCTTTTTTCAATTCACAAAATTAGTTGCAAAGTGCATCACAGTAATTTCAAGGAACATTTTTAAGAATGATCAGGACAGTCATATTGAAAGAACACAGTACAACATGGCACATACCTGCCGCATATGTCCTTTTTCAGTGTTTGCTTGTCCCACAGTTATCTTCCTCAAAAAACGGTCATTGGTATCAACAACTGTGAAATGGAAAAACAAGCAGAACAGCATCACCCTCTGTGGACTGAATTTAAGGTATTTGACATAAAAATAAAAAATGGTTGGCTTAATTTCATTTGAAAGCTCAGCTGACAGTCCAAAAATCAGCTTGGACAGACACTGTCAACAAGATTAAACATATGCAAGAGTATGTGTGCTGTAATTCTGAAGAATGGATTGAGATGGAGATGCAGGGGAGATTAAAAAAACATCATAGATAAACTTTTGAGCTCAGGAAAAGACAAGGTAAAAGAAGCTAGAGTAAAATTCAGAAATGAACTCCACTATGGTTTAATTAACCCTGATTTTTTTCCCCTTTTTCCCCACCCTCAACACAGCCAAGATGTTTAGTCCACAACAGCAAACAACAACTGTCGACTCAGGAGGAGCGCACCGTGGCATGTGATTCCTCTGACTCACGTGATGGCTAGCCCTTGTTTTCTTCCACACTGCAGATGCAACACCATTCACAAGCTGTCTATGTCATTAGAGGACTACACAGTCAGCATGTATTCAGTTTGTGCATCCGCAGGCACCTGGCTGACCAGCAGTGACTGCTAGAGAGAGGTGAGACTTACGAACTCAGCAAGCTTAGGCTCCTGGCAAAGCTGGCCCAGATGTTGCCTCGCCAATGCAACAATGGTGTGGCTGGAATTGGAGCATCCAGCCCCAGGGCTCTCAGAAAAACATCTTACCCATATAACACAAAAGTACGCATGAAGAATTTAAAAAATGTTGAGCTCCATATTGTTTCATATGTGTTTCATTATGAACAACTGACAACAATAACACTGGTTTCCAGGTGAAACCCGTGACTTTTAAAGCAGAGCTGTTCCTTCTGCCGAAGGAAATGTTTAGACGATGATAAGAGTGTGAGAGTCACTGCCGGTGGTCACTGTCAAAACACAGAGAATCCAGAACACATGAATAAGTATACTCATGTATGTACTACACACTGGACAGTCACAACAATGTTCCCACCAAGACAGAGCTAAGAGGTTAGTTTATATTAAAATGTCCTCGCAGAGATGTGAATCCACCGCCCAGAAAGGCACTGTAACAATCTGCATTTCAGTTATGGAAAACTGAAAAATGAGTGTAGTTTCAAACTAAGAGAAAAAAATGTTTATATTATTTTTCTAAAATCCAGAACCTGGAGAAAGCTGGTTTTAATCTGGTAGCCCCCTCTCTAGACTGTGCACTCCTGAACCTTTAGAGTAAATACCCCATCAGTCAATGAGGACTTTCCATTGTGATCCTAGGGGAACTAAGAACAACAGTGGTTCCCCCACGTCTAGGAGCAGGGCACCCCCAAAAACAGCTGGCCTTGTACCCCTCCCTCACTGCACATTAAGTTACTGCGGTGAGCAAACAAGCACTGCGTTATGACTGGACCAGTGGGGAAGGATAACCGTGAAATACAGCGTATGCAGTATAAAGGGAGTGAGGTGGGGAATGTGGGAGAGTTTGCGCCACTAAAAGTTGATTCCGTTCAGGAAAATGGGAGACGGCGCACTGATACCTGGATGCCATCAACACTTTCTCCCCGATGAGGGGGGTTGTCTCACTCGATCTTTCATTTCCTCATTGTGGAGGTCCCCCGCAGAACCCACCTCAGATATGAGCATTCCTCTGGAATGTGACCCCTTCCCCCTAAGCCACCCACCATAGAGACCCCTACCTCTCTGCCACGTGACCTTTGCAGGGTCAATGTCAAGACGCACAAATGAGCTGATCTCCTCTGGCGTAAGAACACCAGGTTCCGTCTTGGAGATGCCCAGCCGCTGTGGGGAAAACAGAAAGCACATGGCAGATGTAATCAACTACAAACACTCAAGAATGTCATCTTCCACTCCCTCCTTAGTAATACATATTCATTGTGATGAATCACAACATTCATTACAATGAACAAGTTTGCAAGATGAAAGAAGTAGATTGAAATGACAGAGCACACACATCATGTTGCACTTTAATTGTTGTTTTAAATTCAGATAAGGGTTTAACAAGGTCAACAACAAAAGATTTTTCAGATTGACGAATAAAGTGGTATTGATCTGTAAAAGAAATCGTTAAATTCTGTGGTAATCATAGCAAATCCCAAGCAGATATCAGGAAGTTTTCAGAGCATGAAACAGCTTGCCGGGTTATGTAGAAGAGGCATGGAGAGCCTGTTGGCCTGTTTTCAACATCATATATTCTTATATGGTACTCAATTTAACAAAATTATGACATCTTCTATACCTGTACTCCTTTGCAACTCAGATAATAATGGTCACAATACACGAACCTTAATTGCATCCCATGCATAAATGTAGCCAAACAGTAAGTTTAAACATCTGCTAAATAAAAAGGCTAATTAGAAGAGGTTTATCTCGGTGGAGTACATATGCCAGCAAACTGGCACTAAACTTGCCAGTTTAGTAAACTGGCTGGGTGGCACAGGATGAGACACCCATGAACTCAGGAAAGGCCCTCGGCCCCACTGTACAAAAAGCAAATAAACACACCCTGCTATTTCTATGGCCATATTTACTATGGCAACCATCAGTCCTCTTTTTTAGCCTTTTCCTGAACGACCCCACACCACCACTCTGTACATTCAATGCCTGGGCTTTGACCTGACTTGAGCATGCCCGGTTTAACAACCAACTGAGTAGACAAAAGCTGAAACTGCTACTTCTATTAAATAGACATATTTTGTATCAGTGACCCTAAAGGGGAGCAAGTTACTGTCTGCACTGTACAGCCTACGGAAGGACACTGGCCTCCTGAAATACAATACAATAATAACAAGTGTTTTATTACCTCAGAGAGACAACAATTTTGGGCTGTTCCAACATATGAAACCAGGTGGGACCAATTCTTTTAGTGAAAGTGAAGCATTGTGGGTAGAAAGTAAGACTTATAACCATAAGTTGCAGGTCTGAGACCCATTTGGGGCCCTGCTGTACCCTTGAGGAAGGTACCCACGCTGAACTGCTTAAAATACCCATATTCAGAGATGAAATGGCCGGATAAGTGATGATCCTCTGAGGAAATGATTCATATAATCTGGTGTTTTTCCCTCAATGGACTGCTCCCTGTCCTCACACCAGTTCCGTCTCATGGGCGTTAATGACGTGCACTTCCTCCACATTTATGTATATTTCACATCCTGAACTTTTCAACTTGTGCACAGTGAAGCCAGGCCATCCCAAAACATCCTTTTGTTTGCAGTTCCCTGCAAATCATCTGATCAAATGTGCTTCCCGCCACTAACGTTTCATTCCAGTTGTTACTGCTAAAATGTGACACACTGCTTTCACAATTTAGGGTTGGGCAAACTAGAGCAAACTACTACAATGGTGAGGCAGAATTTTTTCTTTGCTCCTCCAAAGATGTTCAATGGTGAGGAGAATTGCAAAGCACTGCTAACTGCAGAGCATTTAATCAGGAAATGTATATGTCCTTCTCAGCGAGGCCACCTACTGGATGTCTTACCAATTGAATATCAAAAGAATAGATGGAAAAGTCATTTTTAAACTTCATTTGGTATGCATTCCCAAACTATCCACAAACACAGCATTAAAACAGATCACTGAACTTGCTAAGTGATAAGTAACAGTACATGAAATGCACTTACCTTTAGTCTGGCTATCTGAATCGGAGAAAACTTCCTGACACCATTAACAGAGGGAACGAGTCTGTTGTATAAAGCCTTTCATGAACAAAAAAGAAAACAAGTCAGTCAGATTCCTGCACACAGCTATATGAATATCAACATAAGTCACTGAATTCCAAAAGAACAGAACAGTACCTGGTTTGTTTTAACAGCCTGTTAATGTTAACGATAATGACAGTCCTTTCCAAATCAGCCTTGCATTGTTATTCTACCTGCAGGGGCCAGGGATGTCCAGATATGTCCTCTATACTTCACTTTCAACTACCTATTGGTATTTTCCAATTAAACCCAACACAGAATTGGATGGTGTGCTTCCTTCCTGGACTATATGCGTGTCTCTTAAATACTGATAAGATGATGTGTTCGTAGATGTGCCAGCTATCCATGCGGTGTGTTTCACTCTCGCCAGGCTGGGCATTTGAGTGCCCTCGCTGTGATGTCATCCTCGCATCTCCCCTCACCTTGTCCGACTGTGTGGCTTCGTGCAGGATTCTGGCATCGATAGCTGCGGCTACCAGGTTGTTGGCAGCAGTGATGGCATGAATGTCTCCCGTCAGGTGAAGGTTGAACTGAGGACACAGGAAATTCAGCTAAGAGTTTTCCCAAACAACACATTCACACGGAGTCACAGTAAATCTTATGAAAATGGGTCCAAGCCAAGGCTGACATGAGGTTGTGATTTTTTTAAAAATTCATATATTCATTTATGGACATCAGGCCATACTTTTAGCCCAATACACACTGTCCTACAAAACAGACATGTGACAAGGCTTTTTGTCCGTGTGAATTGATGTCATTTATTTACTTCATATGAAATCAGGAGATCCTGTAGAAACCCCACCATTCCAATATCATGGTCCTACATTAAAATATGCTGAAAAAGTTTGCTCATGTGGGTTTTAATGGCTCTGGAGACGGACCAAGGGTCACATTTATATCATTACTCTGCCCTAAATTGGAAGCCATCGGGAGACACGAGGCAATTACATTCAGTGCACTGTCTTCACAAGGTGAAGCACAACATGCATCTAATAAAGCCACAAATTGGGCCACAGAGAGCACTTCCCAGATGCCCAGTGCCAGAGTACAAGTCATTCCAACTTTCAGGTTCAATGTGTGAGGTGAATTTCATCCTGCCCGACATCGAAGTGGACGCCTCGAACATTGGAATATCACGTGAAAGTATGGTGGACCATGTCATGTGATGGAGGTGACAAGCTTACCTCCTCCATGGGGATGACTTGGGCATAGCCTCCTCCTGCTGCTCCCCCTGAATAAAAGACAAAACAATGAAGGCAAAGGGGAACCATGGGAAATGATGGCAGGAATCATGCTGTTCTATGCCCTGAGATAGTAACAGGACTGGCCCCTTGGTCAGAAATACCAGGAACCACACACCAAACAAATGCATGCATGAACATACTTTACTATTTAAACCCCTGGAGTGTACAACTAATCTCTGTATTTTTCTTCGTTTTTCAATATTTAAGTTTTCATTCAACAGCACCCGCTAAATGCTATTTCTATACACTGACTGTTAAACACAAAATTTATGGACAGAGTTATACTAGCTCACAGGCCCTAATCATATCACCTCAAACGGTGACACGTAAACACAATGGCAAAAAGCAGAATATGACATAAGCAAAGCACTAATTATACTCAGAGTTCTCAGTGGTCTCCCTGCTGCTGTTATTTTAAGGTACAATTAAACAGTGAGCATGATGCTGAGTGCATACATGGCCAAAGAGTAACAGGCCTCCTGAGTAGTGACCCACACTTTTCACAAGTTTCATACCTTTCACCCCAAAGGTGGGCCCCTGAGAGGGCTGTCGTAGGCAGGCAAAGGAGTTGAGCTTCAGGTGAGCAGTCAGGGCCTGGACCAGACCAATGGTCACTGTGCTCTTCCCTTCCCCAAGAGGAGTGGGGGTTATGCTGGAGAAAGAGAAGGAGTCAAGAAGGAGTGATGAAGAGAGAGAAGGAGAAAGGTAGGTCACCCTTGGGCAAATGTCACCACAGAAGTACAGCATAGTGGTATGTATTTCAGGGGAACATTGTTACCCCAGAAGTTAACTAGTATAATAATGGGGAAAAGGATGCCACACTAGAGTATCAGAAAAGATTCCACATTGTATTGGTCTGACATGATTCTCTATCTCTCTGATTGAAGAAGAGGCAAAGATTGGCACCATTTCACAATAAAATGTGCTGGACATGAGGTTGATATGCAGATTCTAAATCACCCGACTCTAAACAAGCACTGAATTCTGAATGAATCCATGGCAAGGTTTAATTACATTATATTTTGCTGGAGTATGTTTTGTCATTTTAGTACAGCACAGTACTGATAAACTGAAACATCCATTGATCTTAATCTAAGAATGCCACCACATGCCAGCCAGTCATTCAGTTCAGTTCTGATATGAGACATGAGGTTCACATTCACTTGGGAACACTGTACTATTCAGTCACTGACAATGCACAAGCAACATCCCCGTCTGAGGGACCATATACAGTGAATATGGCAGTATTTCCTTTTTCTGTCCTGCTTTCCCATGATAGCATGGGATATCGGCAATAAAAAACCTACTTCCACAATGCAAGGAGAAAACTAAATATAAGAATAGATAATGGGTGGGAGAAAGAAGCTTGATGTCATGTTTCCCCAATACTTTGTGTATCTGTCCTCCGGTACGCAATTACAAAAGCAAATGTGGGGCTAAACAGCAACGCTCTAGTGCTGTTCATCCAAATGAACCACCTTTGGGTAGGGATGGAGTTGAGAGGGGTTAACGGGGGCAAAGACAACAGAGGCTGATATGTCCAGGCTTTCTTCTCTGGGGGCCATGTGTGGGGTGGGGGGCTGGGGGACACGCTCTCTTGGCAGAGCTCTACAAAGGCATGCCTGCCTCTGACATTAATTGCTGCAGCCCCTCAGACCCAAGGCCTGTTAACAAAGGGAGCACCTTCAGAGGGGACACTGAGGGGAGGGCTGCCCACTCCTGTCCGCCCGCCAGCGGGGGGCCCCCGGGCCCCTATCCTGTCAGGGCGCCGCTATTCACGGCAAGATAAAAGGGGCGCACCATGCCCAAAGGCATCTGGATGAGGGCTTGCCAAAAAGATAAGCCCCCACAGTGACCACCTTTTTCAAAGGGTGGGATTCAACAGGCTGCCCAGACTCTACCGGCTATGGCGGCGAGTTGAAAAGGACCGTGCAGAAACACTGTTACTTCATCTTACATCACTCCCACATTACGGCGCTGTGCCCAACAGTGCAGGGGGGTCTGAGCAATGATCTGGATCATGTACCCACGGTCGTTACAGGGGCTCTCTGCCAGGCTCACACGGGAAACTCCTTCCTGTGACCCTCAACAAGCACTGGGAGACTCACCAATCTGTGACATCACAGCATGCAGACCCAATCAAAACAATTGATACCACACCCCAATAACCAACTAAATCAATATAGGGCATAAGTAAAATTCTCTGAAAGGCAGTTCTCAATTTGAAGTCCTACTTACACGAGATTGTGATTTGTCAGGCATAGTTAACTACACATTTTCGGGTTTGTTAGGAAAGCACAATCCCAAAACGGGGCATTGATATGCCATAAGGAGAACTGCAGTTTCTCAGGCTCACACAAAAGAGGTTGGCATGTGAGGCCAGGGTCAGGGTGTCTTATTCTGGATCAGTAATGACTGGGCCATAAGGCCATAAGACCCACCGATAAAAGGTTTCTCATTTGATGCCACGATAAGAATAAGATCCCAGTGGTTCCCAATCAATCTTCTGAATCCACTGCCCTGGAACCCATAACATGATCTTTAAAACATTACAGGCATCTAAGATGTGTTCATCATAAACACACGGAGCCAGGCCAAGAGGACTGCTATTACAAGACCAAATAACAATATCAAGCAGTGGAAAAACAAGCCATAACACTGTGACTATGTCCTCATGAAAGTGGTGCCATTGGCAAGAGTAAATTACTTTACAGTCACTGTGAACATATTCTCCATTGTTCTGGATGTTCTGGAGTGGCCACGATTACAATTACCACATGGAAGTGGCAGACACCCTGTTGATCATAATTCAGCCACAAAATTAATAACACTGCTTACAGTAATTTGCATCCCTTTTACTGATATACCATTGCAAGGTATGAGGGTACAGTCACTTACAAAAGAGTGGCTTATAGCTGACAGAAATATGGGACAAACCACGTGAATACCCAGGATAATTTTACCAGGCAGGCAGTACCCCTTAACGATGACTAATAATACTATTCAAGCATATTTGTACATGCATACATAAGGTATCAAACAACAGTTAAGGATTTATGAATTCATTTAATCAGCCATTATGAATTTCCAGAAACACTAATGCAATTACACAGTGGTTCAGCATGTACACAAGTACTCCTGGTTACCTTGTTTCTCACCACATCACATAAAACACAGAAATAAGAGAGGCTGGTCTTTACTCACCCAGCCACCAGGACATATTTCCCATTAGGCTGTTCTTTCAGCCTGTCCAGGAGAGAGAGACGTACTTTGGCCTTGGTTTGTCCATAGGCCTCAATTTCATCTGATAGCAGGCCAATCTCCTTGGCAAGCAGGTTAATGGGTTTGGGTGTCTGGCTCCGTGAAATCTCAATGTCACTGAAGTCAAAATAGATGAAATAATATCTTCTTAGAAACTGCATTTTCAAAGCAATTTCTTACAACAGAAAAGTTGTTGAAAGCAAGTTGTTAGTAAAAGCATATTAATTTTGCATTTACTGTACTTCATCATAAAACACATTTTCATAATAAGCTGAATTGTTCCAATGGCTAAATATAGCAGGAAAAAATTTAATTATCTTTTTTGGACTGGTCAAATTGGTATACAATGGCTCACAAGGCATTGAGTCTTAACATTTAAATTATTTCAAGATGAGTATTCATTGATATAAAACTGTTCAAAAAACAAATTACATCAAAACAAACAGCCTACTTAGCAGAACATCAGTGAACCCTCGTGATTACAATTATAAGAAAAATGTGTTTTTGCAAACAGTGGAGAACCATATCTTTCAGTAACACTCTTGGGCAAAAGCCATGACATGATCTCCAAGACTGGTGGAGCTAGCATACATTATCATAACTCAGTGATAAAACTCTTCAGCTAGAGTGCAAAGATGTTGATTGGTTCCTGACTCAGTGATTGGCATCAAGAAGTAGAGACCAACAATGTAGAATCAATGAGAGCTTTCTCATCAAACAACTACTGTTTTTTTAGTACTGCCAAGTCTCAAAACCCCTTTCACCTAGACTTGCTGTGTAGGTGTGCATTCATACATAATACATCCAAATTCAAGGATGTGCCAAACCTAAGACATCAAATATTAGCATGGGCTTATGGGCCAGTTTAAACCTCAATTACCCATTTTGACAGAACCTGTAACTCTGAGGACTTGAAAGCAAAGGTATACATCCTGAGATGCTTACTTTCATACAGTATCTACTGCCACCTACAGCTTACAAAGATAGCAGTGACTGCAAGGACAGCTCAGAGCTTTCCTATTTTTCTCACAGGGGCATGAGAAGCAAATACCAGTGCAGAGGGAAATGGAAGAGGAGCAGGTTCACACCAGGGTTTTTTATTTTATGCAGCACACTTCCGTTTGTGTATTCTTTCATCAAAAGGAGGAGTGCGGCATTTCTTTTTTCAAACAAATTCATTGTTTAATACTTCATTCTTAGTCATCCTTCTTAGAAACATCCTCACAAGTGACACACATTCATGTGGCTAAGTTCTAGGGGAGGGTTTATGGGCTTCTTTGAAATGGCCCAGCTTATTTGGAGACTGGTGATCCCTTTGGCATGAAGAGATGTAGAGGAGGTGCAGCACATTACCTGGGCACAGGTGAGAGCGGCTGCAGTTTCAGGCTGCGCAGCCGCCACTGCTTGTACTGCTGCTGCTGGATCCATCTGTGGCTGCTCTTCACCACATTCTGCAGGACAGGGAGAGAGTGGAATCACCGGGACAAAGTCCCTCACATAACCATCCAAAATACATTCCATGTATATCATAAGGATGGTAAAGGGAAACAGTACCAACAGGACTCTTATCTCAGACAAGCAAATGACTGTGACGACCAGAAACAATTGTTGGAAGAAACAAGAGTGAAGAATTGGTAAATTTATGAAGGCTAGCTTTGTGTATTTGGTACTTCAAGTATGCCTGTAAGAAATTACATCACCATTACTACTTGGTTTTTGTTGCATCATTGGATGCAGAAAATGTATTTCCATGCTTTCAACCCTGTTAGACAAATTAGTTGTGTAGACATCTATTTAGCCAAATTGATTTGGACTAGTCTGATCTGATTATGACTAATTCCTTTTTCACAGGATTCATAAACAAGTAACATATTACTGATGGCCAATTCTGCTTACTTGAGACAGCTGTACCATAATAGTTTGAGAAGCAATTGTCAAAAACTTGAAAAGACAACATATAAGCACAATTACTGCTCATTTGTTTGTCGAATTTACAGCAGAATAAAATGGAGATGCCAATAATCAGTGCCCAGTTCTCTTACAGCTCAACCACAACTAACGGAGAGCGCAGCTGGATGAAAACCAGGGAAAAAACAACCACAGAAAAATACTGCATGTATGTCTGGTTAAAGGGCTAAGTTTAACTTGTTGTAAGCATCTCAGCAGCTGATCCATTTGGAGACCTGTCTTGCCCCATTTTATGCTTCAGGATGAGTTATTCTTAGGATTATAAATGAAACAGGTTTCAGGCTGCAACCCACATAAGGCTCACTGTTCAGTCCTCCAACAGATATGTTTCAGTCACGTAAAAGAACAGCTAATTATTCAAATGTTATGTTCTGTCGTTAAACCTACTACATCCAGAATGCGGATTTACAGTAAGTACATTAAGAAACTGACTTCAAAAACCACAGCTACCTTCAATTGTATCCTTTTTGATTCAAATGCAGTTCTTAAAAACCACTGAAGTAACACCATTCAAGGCAATCCATTTCATTGTCAGCAAGCACAACATGGAAAGACGTTTAAAACATAACTACTATGCCCCAGAGGAACATTCTACTTAGCTGGAACTGTGAATCAAGAATTCTGTCCCCAGGACCACTGAGAGAGGTTAAAGGCACCCAGATAAACAGTGCAATAACACAGAGTGCCCTCCGCAAATATTGGCACCCCTGGTAAACGTGAGTAAAACGGGCAGTAAATAAATGCTTTCTTGTTTACCTTTTTGATCTTTCATTGAAAATAGTCACAACAAAATAACTCTTATTTGAAGAAAAATAGAAGAAATGCTTATGATTAAAATCTAACTAAAGTATATGCCCATCAATTTTTATGTTTTAAAGTTCACCTGAGGGATTAGGAACACTGGAATATAAATATGAGGTAGAAGAAAATAGTTAAACAGATGAAAATGCGCATTTCCACTATCAGGGCAATAATTAAGAAATTTTAAGTAACTGGAGACGTTGAGAATCAGCCTGGAAGAGGACATATGTCTATATTGACCCCACACACAGTGTTGTGGGGCTGTTTTTCTTCCAAAGGCCCTGGGCTCATCATGGACTCCATCAAGTACCAGGTGATATTAGATCAAAACCTGACTGCCTTAGCCATGAAGCTTAAACTGGGCCATGGCTGGATCTTCCAGCAGGACAAAGTCCCAAAGCACACCTCAAAATCAACACAAAAATGGTTCATTGACCACAGAATCAAGGTTTTGCCATGACCATCCCAGTCCCCTGACCTAAAGCCCATAGAAAACCTGTGGGATGAGCTGAAAAGGAGACTCCACAAGTGTGGACCTCAGAAACTGAAGGATATGGAGAGTTTCTGTATGGAGGAATGGTCTCAGACCCCTCACCATGTGTTCTCCAGGCTCATTAAGCATTACTGAAGAAGACTCAGAGCTGTTATCTTGGCAAATGGGGGGCTGCACAAGTATTAAATGAAGGGGTGCCAATAATTGTGGCACACACATTTTAGAGAAAAATATTGATGTCATTATAAGATTTCATTTTTTTCTTTCATCATTTTCTGCAAATAAATGTTAGATTTTTCTGAATATTTTGAATTAAAGTTCAAAAGAGTAAACAATAGAAATTTTTTTACTGCCCATTCGGTTCATGTTTACCAGGGGTGCCAATATTTGTGGAGGGCACTGTAGACATGAAATGGTCTCTGAACCGCAGAGAGTGAGGGGAGGGGGCGTACCTGCATCCGCAGGGCTGCAGCCAAAGGTCCCACCCGAGCCATGGCAGACATCTCCACTGCCTGGCCTGCAATACTTGGCTCCTCTGAAAAGAAAATACCATTGAAAACCCAGAATAAAAGCCATACTTTTTCTTCTCTCTCAGCTCAGGTCATATCAGGTCATTCAGGAAATATTTCTTTTTTAAAACTAAAAAATACATGTATACATTTTTCTTACTTCAGAACTGAGTGCTCTACTTTTCAAAATAAGGTCAACTGAGAAAATAAAAAAAAAAGTCATTTACCATTTCAAAAATGTAACATACGCCTTTCAGATGATGATGCATAGAAATGTATTCACATGCATCTGGAGACATTTATGATCACTCGGGTAACATACTTGGAGAGTAAGTGTTGGTTTTGCCATCAGCCCACTCTCAGATGGGATATGTATGCAGGGGCTCTCCTATTTCCAATACATAATGCAGTTCTCTACTCTCCAGCTATTAACTGACAACCACAGACCACACAAAGGGATGAAAGTCTATCTGTAAAACAATGCTTCTGAAGGGTCAGTGAGCTTATAGATTCAGGTGAGTAGAGAGTTACAGGTGACATGGGATGTTTTGATTGGGTGACACAGGGGAGTGTGGTACCTGACACCAGTGCAGGGACACAGTTGATGACCGCAGCTCCAGGCCGCACCCAGGTTGGCAGTATGCTCGTCCGTACAGTGTCAGTAAGCACGACAACATCCGCCTGCTGGACCTGGAACACGGGATGGCGTGACAGGAAAAGACCGGGTCACCCTGACATGCACACTAAATGAAAATCATGTTCCACCCTGAATTGCCATTCCCAATAGCCAACAAGCAAAACCGTTTAGCTCACGCAACAACAACAAAAAAGATTTTGTGTCATTGAAAATCACTCAAAAATCACTGCCTGACTCACCAACTTGTCCAAAAGTTATTTTTACAACTCAGTCATGGGTTTTAAAATTAATCCTACCTATATTTGTAAAACAGTATTGCCACCTTGTGGTTAACTGCTGAACTATTCATGAAGAAACACTAGTATGTTCACTTCACCATGAACAGCACTGCAAGATAATGGTCTCTCCTACCCAGCACCAAGCATTGTGAAAGGCAGTTCAGGGCAGTTAACTAATTCTACAGTGAGCTGCATTCCAAAGTTGGGAGATAGCACTATATCTAATCTAGGAACGATGAGGAGTCAATATTATCAATCAATTCAAATTAACGGAGGAGCTGAGGAACATTTATTAACGGATCAAACTTATTAAGCATAATCTTGTAAACCACCTATTCAGGAGGACTGTACAGTTAGAATGGGTTATGAGTCTTCCAGTAATCAAGCTGAGCCCTGGACACTCATGCATGTAAAAAGATTACCTGTTTCTGCAGACTGTCTGTGTTCCATGAGCTACTGAGCACCATGATCTCCCTCGCCTGCATCAGGCCCTGCAGGGCCACTTCCAGGGACCCGTTCTCACCCACGATGACTGCCGTCTTCCCCTCCAGGGACACCTCTGTCAAATGACCATCACCAATATATACATCAGTGAGGGACAAGACCATGATGCTCTCTGACTGCAGTTAAGCATTCGTACCATTTACAATATCCCCAAATTATCAAACAAGGTTGATAATCAGTATTGAACTTTCTCTTGAAACCTGTTTTACTGGAAAAGGATATTTACTAGATATACAGTATACATACAAACATACAAACAATAAATATGTGTGTGTTTAATGCAGTCAAAGCTCAGAGGGGGGGATGGGATTGGATTTCATCAATATTACTGCTACTTTCATTACAAGGCATTCAAACTGATATGACAGAGCAGAGAACTGGAGACAAACACGGTTGTCACTAGTTGACTGTAAATACAAACTGAATACCAAATCACAGGAAATAAATATAAAGATTCACATTTTTTTTTAATATTCGCTCTTCATTAAACACTCTAAACAAATGATTAACGTATTGAATTTTGTATTTGTGAGTTTTATCTGCGTTGTTCACTGTGGGATTAGGGAATAAGGGAAAATGTTGTGATTGGTGCAGTGAGGCGTTTTTGGTACAGCACCATGTATTGCCTTTCCTCCAGACTCACCATGTCTCCCCAGCAGCTCCATCACAGCGCTGGCTATGGGTGGAACAAAGCTCTCATTCAGGTCCCCTCGGACGAGCCTACCGATGTTCAGGTCTGTCACACTGCGATCCATCCCGCCCATACAGACACACACAAACAGAAACACGCTCACTTTTATTTATTTGGTTGCACAAGTAAATATGAATCACAAAAAGGCTTTTTTGGAAAACAAATTGGTGTCAGGAATGTCTTTGCATCTTCCCAATGTTAATGTCAAAACATACATATACATATACACACACACACACACACACACACACAAATCATGTTCCTCCAACATCCCAGTTGTGAACCTGGCAAACATCAAGGGCAGACTAAAAATACTTTTTTATTATTGCTTTCTTAATGTCCAGCAGCTGGTTTCAATTTTGCATTTAATTAGACACATGGTGGCAGCAAATGCATTTAAAGTACTGGCAGAGCTGCTGTAGGGCTTAAAAGAACACAATCAGGTCAGTACAGCATCTTAAAAGAAGTCAGAAAATTTGTCCCCATTTAATCAAACAACAAATGAGTTTTCATATGGGGAAACTTAAACTGAACATTTTTAAAATGTATTTTCAAGAATGGTTGTGTCAAAACATTAGCAAATAACTGTGTCAATACTCATTTAGAGTCATTACACCCTGCTGCAAAACAGCTATAGAGAACATATGCATGAGAAGAGCTTAAACAACAAGCTTCCAATTTAAGGACAAGCAGTATATTACCAGTGGAATTTTCCCCACACATGACATAGAACCAATGCATAATACATTTTTCACATGAGTAAATAAATAAATTAAGGAGGATATTTCCGCCATCAGCGTCCTGATCTGAATCTGATGGTGGGCAAAAATACCCCATGGAGTGCAGTATGAATAATGGAGGGGGAATGAAACTGGACAGGAGGGACTTACAAACCTACACCACAGTCTGCAGGTAACCCAACAAAGAGATTCATTCTCTGTAGGAAGAAACAACTACTTATGACATCTCATCCATTTAATACTAATATCAGTTCAGGCTTATCCTTTTTATAGGTTTCCTTCCACTGTAATGTAAAATGTTACAAGCAGCTTACCTCAAATGTACATGTACCCAAGAGCAATCATGCTTAAGGGTAGAACCTTAGTGTCCTGTCAGGGAGTCAAACCTGTGAACCCTTACTTACAAGCCCAGCTCAATAACCATAATGCTATCCCATAGAACAATACCGTTTAAGTCCAACCAGTAGTTTCTGGTGTTGCCTTTGACGTTCTCACAGAGCCATCATGAAATGCACTCTGGTATCAATAGCAGGAAGGTTTTGAGGAGGACTGAATTGTGTTTGAGTGCTGACCACTCACCCATCAACGTCCTTCTCTGGTCTCAGTGAGTTCAGCACTCTGCTGGTGAGGAAGGGCCGGGGAAGCTGCAGCACCACCCCATGTACTTTCTGATCCTCATTCAGTTTGAGGACCTCCTCAATGATCTACACATATTAACAGGCACAATGTTAAAGCAGAGCCCAAACGCTGCACTCTACAGAAATTTCAGTGTGTATACTTGCACATTTTTGTGATCTTTTTTCTTGGTGCTTTACCTGATTGTTTATATTTGGGTCATTTTATATGTCATAATGCCATAGATATGGCTGGGATTCCACAAAGTCTCAAAATTTCACAAAGGACTACATTTCATTATACTTTTTGTATTGAGGAGAAATTTTAGAGCTGTTCATTGGTAATTCCTTAACAACTGACCTCTATTAATTTTGAGCACCATAAATCTGAATAATGAAACTGTGGACAGAAGCTATTGTCAGGGCAAAATACATTTCCTGGCATAAAAAAAAGGGTAACCATAATTTTTAGGGTGAACTCTCCCTCTACATAAGTGATGTGTGAGGAGCCAGAGCACAAAGGTTGGGACCAGAGGCACCCTTTTAAGGTCTTGCCTTCACAGCCAGATTATACAGTGTCAACTCATGCACTTGTGATGAAAATAGCGCCATCTGTTGACTAATATGGGAAATATGTGAAAGGTCACAGCTCCAGGCTGCAGTAAACTAGTGACTGCAGTGAACCCCAGGCTTGAGAAAGAAATGCCAGGGTACTTGCAAGGTCAGCGGCCTATACATCAGGCTGTCAACATTTCAGAGAGACCCCGAACACAGCAAATATGTGAAAACTCTCAGTGTGAAAAGACAGCCTGAACCACACCAACAATCCAGTCCAAATAGAAGCACTGGAGTGGACAACATTTCCAACCACAATGGAAGAAAGAGAATGATCCTAGGAGAAATCTGACATGGGCACTTGCATACAATAACATATTTTGTAGTTCAGTGAGATTACCTCATCTTCAGTGCATTGCCTTGGCAAACTGATCTGTATGACATCCAACCCAATCTGGGGGAATAAATGCAAATAATAAACCATAATTTTCACACACAAGGTATTTCTTCAATAATATATGAACACCACATAAAGAATTCAATGGCTTTTGCCATAGCACACCTTTCCAGCCATCTTCTTGTTAATCTCCAACAGAATGTCATCTTCCCCAGCCTGTTGGACAACACAAACCAGAGATAAGTACAGGCACTTAATGACGCAAATGTGTCCATTCAGTCGGGATTCCCAATGTCCAGCACTGCCCACAGCATTAGCAGGTATACAACAGTTTTTCAGATGTCTAATCCCTGTATGCGAAGGTGTTTGTGTGACAGAACACACATGCACATAAATGGACACTGAAAAGCCCACTGTCATACCTGGATAATGGCGAGCACAGGTTTGACTGTAGGCTGGCTTTTCTGTAAGGACACAAGCTCCTCTTTAGACCTCTGGATAACTTCCCTGCCAAAAAAAAGCAATTTGGTTTGACTGGACTGAGTCAAAATGCAAGAGAAAAAAAAGATAAGTGCATATTAATATTATGAAAACAGAGGGGGAAAATGTACTACACAAAAGACTAACAACAGAACAAAATGCAGTGTTACAGCAGTTCTTAGAAAAACCTTTTAACAGTACTATGATTCAGTAATATATGTGAAACCAGACCACTGTTTCAAGAATCCATCATAATCTATGATAATGTAGCCTATTATGTTACATTGTTACTTGTAATTGCGTAATTGTAAATGGAATTGTGATCTGAGCAAAACGCGTACCAAAAGTGATCAAATACGTCAGTTTAAATTTAGCAGCTACAGACTTAATTTTCTCCCCAAACAGGCCTATGTCGATCACACGTTGGCAATGTCAGTAGGCCATTACCACCAGACGTTTACAAAGGGGGTAATTGTTTGTGGCTGCCACGTTGCTGTACTTAAAAGTTAATGGAGGGGAGCTCAGTATAGCTGAGGGGGAAATATTTACAAAATAACAGTATATAACTCATGCAACAAACACAATCCCACTGACCATTTCCTTTCAATTTTGTAATCACTAAACAAAGCATGAGGCAGAACATTTAAACAAATGATCGTGTTACTGCTACTCGCTGAAAACAATTAGGATCTAAACAACTCATTGTTTTACAGATTTCTTTGTTAAAAGACCACACGTGTGCTCGTGGCAGCGCAAGAGCATCAGAATATTACATCAGCTGACTCCCCTCCTTCATAATACTCATCGCACGTGGGTGCAGGGCACACTGCCAAAGCAGGGAAGACGTAACATATCTACAAATATAGGTCAATCTTAGCAGCCCTCCGTTGCAATGGATGACCCAAGCAAAAACAGACAAACTGCTGCACTCAATGAACAACTTACAAAAACAGCAAATAGCGAGCACGTGTCTAACAAAAAGTGAATTAAACACTTCTGATGCATCTTGTCTATTGGCTAACAAGTATGTACTCGCGAAACAAACAGCAGGAAATGGCTGACTCTTGTATTGTGTGTAATCCAATGGCAACACTGCGTTACCACCATGAATTCTGATTTAATAATGAGGATACTGTAAAAACAGAGATTTTTACCTGAGACAAATTTCATGCGCCGGAACCACTGCTTGATTACGATGTTTTTCGAACCTGACTGCCGCTCCCATAGAACTACTGCCGCTACTGGTGCTGCCATCCCGAATGAAAAGCCGGCTACTTACGGTCACCTTTGAGGCAAAAACCCTGACACTGGTCGGCGACCGGTATGATCCAGTGGGAAAACCCCGACAGGAATTTCGAAGAGCAGCAGACAATCTCATGATTTAGCAGGAAAGCTACAGGCTAGTTGTTACAAAGCCAATGGTTACAGACAGACACCGGTTTACAGATGCATCTACACCCACAGGACACTAGTTTACAAACTAGCTAATGAATACTGAAGCGGGAGGGAGCATGCGTACTCGTACCAATGGACTACACGCTTGCAAATCCAAGAGTAATTATCCTGTCCAACTTCCCACAATGTCTAAGAATTATAGATGAAAAGATGCCGAAAGACCACGAGCATCTGTAAACATTCGCAATTGAATAAGTACTCAGATTCGATTTAAGTGCATCGTGTCTGAGTCGTTATAACCATAACATTTATAGTGTGAGGTTAAGAGTGGGTGTGAAGCTTTATCAATCAAAATAAAGAAAAAAAAGTGTACGACTGGTTTCATCTTTTTTACCAGCTTTCCATTTATATGGCTGAATATTCTGAGGCAATGCAGGTAATGCACGTTGCTTAGTGGTACATGGCAGTGGTCTATAACCACTGAATTACAATTAAGTATTCATAAAGCCTTGAGCTACAAATGCATATACTAAAACATTATGAATCATAATACACACTATATGTGTGTATTTACAAAATTTGGGCTTTACTGTAGATATACACTTAGAAGGTCCTTACAGATTCTTTGTTGGTCTCACTGTGGAACCCCTTAAAGTTTTTTCCTTTGATATGAATCTCTCAAGGGTTTTCTGTAGAACCTTATACTAATGGTTGTATAAATAACAGTATTTAAGAATCTTTATGGGTTCCCCCTGCATGACAAATGAAGAACCTTTAGAGGTACTAGAAGAAGAAAACAATTCTAAGAGTGTAGGATTGACTTTGATCTCCACCTTAAACTCTACATTAGTTCTGAGCAAAGCAACCTGGAGGTACAACTCAAAGCTGGGTTACCAGGTTAGCTAACTGACTTTGCTAAATATACTTAATTCTTTAAAACTCTTTATTAACAGGTTTTAGTTCACAGAGGGATAGGCTAGTTTGGTTATTGTCTGTTTAAAACACATTTTGTTGACTTTGTTTCATGAAGATAAAAGCTTAATTTTCTTCATCACATTTAAAAGTTAGGTGCATAACACATAAACATACCTCATGGACTGGGACCCCTGAGGTTGGCGGTTCAAGTCCCAGTCCAGCCACAGCAAGAACACCATTGCTGTTGGGCCCCTGAGCAAGGCCCTTAACCCCACATTGCTCCCAGGGGGGATTGGCCCTTGGTTAGTCTAATCAACTGTAAGTCGCTTTGGATAAAAGCATCAGCTAAAATGACAGTAATAATAATAATAATAGTTGACTGCTCAATAATCTGTGTTTAATTCATCAGTTAAGTGCATTGTAACAACAAAAACTAAAACACTCCTGTAGCTACCCATGACCAAACCGGACTTTCCTTAGTTCTAAGAGATCACTAAAAATGACACCACAACACAAGTCATATAACAAATGAAAAATGAATCTGAGATTCACTCTCAAGACTGATATTGTTTTTTCACTAAGTGTTAGTTTTAATTAATTAATTAATTGTCCAGATAGATTCCTGTGAAAATTAAATTTTCATTATTTCCTGTATCACCCAACAGGGGTCAGTCTGATATAAATATCGAAGTGAAAATCTGTGTCCTGTAATAACCCTGAGCTACAGAAAGAAAGAAAGTAGACTCCATTCAGCTTTTCCAGGGCATAATAATTGAAATCACTGAACTACCGTATCCAATCTTGGTTTGGTCACGTTCAGATCATGTGCACATCTCTCGCTCACTCTCTCTCTCTCTGCCTCTCTGTAAAAAGCTTTGTTCATCTCGAGACTCAAGGGCAGTCACATTTTAATTTAGAATCATATCCATACACCTGACTTCAATTAGATAACACGATTGTGCAAAATGCCAGACATCATCTGGGTGAATGCTAAACTCTGGTAGAGGTGAGTATCCAACCCCCATCCCTCTCCCCCAGCTCATCCCACTTTGAGATCCATGGATAATATATACATATATACATCTGAAATCACTACCTTTAGTTCAGCATTATTGGTTTGGCAGTGCTTGCTCCCCTGCTACTGCCTGTTCATGCACCATGACTTCCTCCAAGTCATTTTTCCTGTTTCCATGTCAGGTGTGCTATTTAAAGCTACTGAGAAAAGTATCAGTCTGAGTGTTTCTTTTTTGTGTTTCTACATTGTGGTAGGTCAGGTTTTCTTCAAGATTTAGTCATGTATTACCTATAGACTCTAAATCAACACTTTAAAATCTCAACAGAATATAACAACAGGTACAGATCAGACAATTTCTCTGAGTTTATGGTATTTTTGCTTATATATTAATTTATATTGATTTATCCCTTTGTGTAGGTCTAGTCAAACAATAGCCTTATTACCACTCATGTTATTATTTGAATAGCACAATACATGGTTGAAAGCACAGAAATTATTGATGGATTTTTTTATGCTGGTTATGTTGGTATGAAGCACTTCAGATAAATAGCACGTTGAAGAAATAAATCAATCCTTAAAATTGTCTTTGAAATAAGCGAGCAATTTGATTTTTTTCTGTTGTCTTTAGCGCCATCTTGTGGTAATATTCAGTAATACAAGTGTAACTGGCGTGAGGTCGTCTTTACCCATTACAGCCTACCTGCCTCGTTAGAGCAATACGGCCCGAATACACGGGTTTATGTGTCGAATATATGGACAAAACTTTGGCTAAATTTAAAATGAAGTAACATATACATACGTTATATTAACTATAAAGGTGAATAAATTGTAGAGAGATTACCTTTCCTATTTGGCATTAGTTAGCACATCATTTCAGTTTAAACAGGTGCTGAAAAGTTTGGTCAGTTTTTTTTTTTAGTTTTGAGAAGCATTTATAGGCTTAAAATGTGAATTGGATATCATGCAAGTTTCCACACCAAAACACAAAACAGGTGTCCCAACATTTTTTCAGTGTAGTGGTATTTGTCGTTTTCCGCATTCTTTACGATCTTATGTTTCACTAACATTCTTCTGAAAAAAAAAAACTCATAATCCTGTAAACATCGCACAATCAATGCCGTAACTGTTCATGACTTATAAAACAACAAAACTCCGTATACACACAGCCTACTGTGCCCCATCCATTGTAATGACTATTTTTGGCGCACAGAAAAACAGAAAATATATCAGTTAGGCATTGTGATGATTACAAAGAATGCTGAAAAACTTCCAAACAGGAAACATGTCTTGGGTGTTGCAGGAATTAACAGGCATGATTATTTTTTATGTAGGCTACTGAAAAGATGACTGAACACAGAAACAGAATATGTATAATATATGGTAATAAGGAGGCTATACAAATGCACATATGCCTATAGGCTATGTAACTCCTGACTGATTGGGTGTTTAAGGTAAATCCATTTTAATTCAATTAGAGTAAATTTGTAACTGTAACAACTCTTTAAGTCAGACAAAATGACAATTTTCTTCAATCATCTGTCATTTAGTCGTAGGATTACATGTTATCCCAAATTCTAAAAACATTTTAGGTCCTTCCCCATTAGTTTTTTTCTTCCAAAATAAAAAAATGAATTTACGCGTTTCGTAAGTTCTAAGTCGAGTAGAGCGATTGAGCAATTAGGCTATTCATTTATGTTTCAGTACAAATTACTGAAACTTGTAGTTCTCAGAAGACTTCCCTCAAAATGTACAGGCCGCACGAAAGGAATTTAATCCTTTCATAATGACACTGACTGTCGGTTATTTGAACGAGGAGCGCCCAAACCACCTCTACTTCATTCCAGAGTGACGACGTTATCTGGGAGGGAAACACCTAAACACAGTCCTGTTTTTCTGCGCCGATGACATTCTTTTGATTATCTTCATCAGCCGAGCTGGCAGACCGCAGTCACAGGGTGAGCGACGCTGGAGCATGGCACCAGACGCCAAACATTTGAGGAAAAACTGTTGACTTTATAAAGTAAGGTATTGTTTCTTTCCTTTAAAAGTGCACTATATTTAACGTTACTAAAGTAAGATCCTAACAATTATGTATATTTGCCTCATAGCCTTGGCATGTGTTCACCATCGATTTCATCGAGGATGACAGTATGCAAACTAATTAAGCTATCATAAGTGATAGTCAATTTGTAGTGATAGCTCATTTGCCATTCACTGATGGCATTCAATTTAAAAATATCGACATTGGGTGTTCTTGTGCCTTGTAGGCTTTGCATGGCACAGCAACATGGTAGATTATTACAAACGTTATTAGTCACTTAATGGACTTAGACATTATGCAGTTGTTGTTCACTATGAATCCTTGTCATTGAATATATGATCAGAGCAGCAAAGTTAGTTCACGTAGGCTAGAACGTCTTTTGAAAATTCAAACAAATCTAAATCCAGCTGTCAAGTCTGTGTCCTTTGAAAACTAAACAAAAAACTCCATTGAAGAAAAAAACTGGTATGAAACCAACTCCTAAATCTGGCTTTATGAAACGTAGCACTGTCAAATTTCTATTTCAAAACGTTTGAAATATGAAGGAAGTCTGGCCTCTCCCGTAGCTCATACAGCAACGCTAGCAGCTTGTTTCATACTGCAAGCAGCCATAACATTTTCCTATCCTTGTATATATATTCTCAGAACTACCACTACAATCTTATTATCAACAAAGCAGATATTGTGTAAGATATGACTGTTCATAATTTTTATGATTAAGGCTGCATGTGCTGGAGGGCTAATGCTGCATTGTATTCACAAATGCTCTTGTTTGGTTGCATTTTTTAGACATGAGGGACCGACTCAGCCATCTGCAAGTGGTGTCCAGTGAACAGGGTGCATCCAATGGCCTGGAGGAAACCCAGTCCACATCTGACACTCTTAGCAATGTGGACCTGGAGGATTTCCAGCAGCAGGCTGTGGTGTTTGACAATGACAAGGCCATGGAAAGTGTGTTTGACGAGGCCCAGATCGTGCGGAGGGAGATCCAGCTTATTTGCCTTGATGTCAAGAAGCTAAAGGAGCAGAATTCACGCATGCTGAATGAGGTAACGAGAATGAGTACCATCAAGAGGGACTCCAATGCCATTGCTGCAGACATCAAGTCCCGTGGGGAGGGTGTGCTGGGGCGCCTGCAGAAAATGGATGCACAGGGCAAGGAGCTGGAGGCCAAGTATGGCAGCAATGCAGCAGTGGTCCGTGTGGCCAGGACCCAGTACATGTGCCTCAGCAACAACTTCCGTGATGTCATGTTCGATTACAATGAGACAGAGATGGCCCACCGGGAGAACTGCAAGATGCATCTTCAGCGGCAGTTGGAGATTGTGGGCCGGGAGGTCACCGGAGAGGAGATCGAAGAGATGATCGAGAATGGCCAATGGAATGTGTTCAATGAGAACATACTAACAGAGGGCAAGACGTCACGTTCAGCCCTCACCCAGATTGAGAGCCGCCACAAAGAGTTGTTGGACCTGGAGAACCGGATCCGGAGTATCCACGAGCTCTTCCTGGATGTGGCGATGCTGGTGGAGGAGCAGGGCCCTATGATGAACACTATCCAGGCCAATGTCCACAACACGGATGTGGCCATTGGTGAGGCTATGATCAAGCTTAACAGGGCCAAGAGGTACGACCATAACAACCCTTTCAAGAAGATGTTTTGCAGCTGCTTCCCTTGCTACAACTGAACAGTTTGATCATTTTACAGAGCTGAGCAGAAAGCTCAAGAAAATATAAAAAGTTCCAGGCAGCTTTTTTTTTAAAGAATTAAATAACAGGCTTTTCATTAGGTCAAAATACCATGCATCAGGAGCTTCTGGATGGGACATCCGGTGAAGAGATGCTGGATGAGGCTGATGCTCTGGTACTGAATATGGAAAACACCAATGCCTACCATTGTCAGTAGCACCACTGGGCAGGACATACTTGGCTTCAGTGTTGCCAGGGGATGGAAAGATCCGTGGAATGTGTTATGGCATATCAGTAACCTACTTTAGTCAATCCAATCTGGCTACACATAAAGTGTCCAACTTAATGCAAGTTTAACTTGTGACTGTGGAGTGAAAAAAGTAGCGGTTTGACATTGTTTTTCAGTGGAGAGTACAGGGGACAGATGAGTTTCAAGTGATGGATACAATAAAGTGGGCAACTGAGGGTAAAACAGAAATAAAAAACAATGTATGTAACACCAAATATAAGTTTACAACTTACCAAGATCCCATTGACTGACAAAGGCAATTAAAAGTGCTTGAAATGTGTCATTTTTGTATAAATTACTGAGGGATACATATGATTAATTTATTGACAAACTGGACCTACATTATTCCTGAAGAACTTATAAACATGTCCTCTCATGTATCCTGCTTTGGATACATGAGAGGACATGTTGAGGTCTTGACATTATTGAGGTCTGCTCAATAATGATATTGGAAATGAATTGCATATTAATCACTCTCGATCCACAAAAGAAAAACAAGCATTTGATAAGATTTAGAGCAATATGTGTTTTTGTATTGGACTGTTAATAGGTATTGAGCTTACTGTTTGTACTCAGTTTATTCAAAAAGCTTGATTTAGTCATTTATGAATGCATTAAGTATACAATAACCAGAACAATGATCTCTATATTACTTTGTATTTGTCTTTGTATTTACCCTCAAAAAACTTTTGGAAATTTAAATGTAGGCCACATGTCTTTATTTTGTGTTTCCTCCTGCCCTCTGTGCTATTTTTTTTGTTTTAACATGTTTTAACAAACTATTCAAGGCTCCAATCCCTACTCCAATCTGTTAACAGACATACACTCAGAAGTTGTTTGGCTTTTTGAGGTTAATGTCACCTATCTTGGAACTATAGTGTTGTTAAATTTACAGACGTGAATTCAAAGTGAATTACATCTTGGAAAGGTGCTTTGAATTTTCAGATTTTGACAGACAAAGTACAAGTTAAACATAGCAAACTGACACTCAGCATTATACGTCATTCTTAGGTGTAGTTATACTGGCTGTCCAACATGTGACATCTTGAGGATGAGGAAGTATGTGATGTTTTAAAAACAAGGAAGCACATAATGTTTCTTCTGTAAATGTCACGGAAAGAATCAAATCTGGCAAAGGTTTTTAAATAAAGAAAATGGCTAAAATTTGCTTCCATACATTTTAAGCTTCCTAAAGATTTTCTATCTCTCACAAAAAATTATCTTTAATGATATAAAACTAATGTAAATAATGTATAGGGTGGAAAAAAATATGTAGTGCTGGGATCACAGCTACCGTGGACTGTATAGCACTGCATTGGTGAATTATTAAATTATTGGTTCACCAGCACCCAGTCTCTTTGAAAACATATTCACATGTATTGCTAAGCAAATTCAAAATTAAAAAATTGAGTGTTTATGTAAAATATCCAAATAACTATCCTATTAACAAGGAAGTTCTTCAAGGGAGAGGTACGGTATAATTGCAGTGTTATTGGACAATTGAACAACTTCTTAGTATTTAGAGATTGAATTTGTTTTAGTATGTCATTTGGTTATGAAACTCAGAAGCAAACCTGCATCTGACCAGGTAGAGCAATGCAGGGAAAATGCCAAGGAATGCTACAGTGGGTGTGCCATTTTTCACAAGACCATCTATGGTCCTGACACAGTCACATAATCACTCTCCTATCATAGAAAAACTGGTCCCTCGTAATGAACAAGGTAAATGGCTGGCTATAGCCTGAAAGTCATGCAAATATGTAGATGGAATTTCCTGTGAGCAGACCATTGTCTGCAAGCTAGGTTAACATATCAAAACATCTCAGTAGATTTCTAATCAGGGGCCTCCAGTCTAATGCAAATATGGGCAGTATGGTGCAAGCTTCTGTTCAAGCAAAAAAACTGGTTAGACTGGCAACCCCCGGAGAAGACTGGAGGCCCCTCTCACACCCTAACACCGACCCTACCCCAACGCAATGTTCTCCAATCAATAAGGTAATAGATGGGTGCGTTTCAATACTAAATTTCGTCTCCTCGTTTCCTCCACTCGTCTCCTTTCCTCCGTGCCCCACAAACTGTCCTCCCTTCCTCCACTGTTCCAATAGGGTATTAAACGAAATTGCGCATCCTCCACTCGTTTACGCCTCTCTTCTAAACAAAGGATTCATCGATGTATCCATCCGCGGAAGTCTTTTCACATTTCTGGGTGACATCATTATGCTCACGACCAGTTAGATTAAAAAAAAAATCCCACAGAATGTTTCACCATCGCAAAGTTTTAAAATATGACAATAGATTTACCAACATTTAAGTATAGCTAAGTGCCAGACTTAAACAGTAATCGGACAATTTTCAATAACAGGGAACATTACTGCTTGCTTTTTCAAGTACATATCCACACTGACTTTTTGAGTTGCAAATGCTATTTTTAATGTAAAATTCAGCGAATTGCAATAGCGAAAGGTTTATTTATTTCCTTGTACATATGTTTCTGTTAAATCATGAGTAGAATACGAGTAACTGACATTCATATTTTAATGCATGAAAAGAGCTGGCGGCGTATGAGAAGCGTGATTGGCTGAGGTATCCTCGGAATAAATCGAAGTTACTACTTCATCAATAGCCGACATCGATTTTGATGACGGGCGAATCGGATTTGCTGTTCCAATTTTCGTTTAATCTCATCCTTTCCTGCACACAACACTTCCAGGGTAGGAGAGGAGGGTAAGAAACGAGTGGAGAGAAGGAGGAGACGAAAAAGTACTGGAACGCACCCTATGTTTAAAAGTACATGAAAGTGTACTATGAACGTGGATCACTTTCAGACAACTTGGTTTCCTTGTGTTGTCATTTCATTGTGTTCAATTAAGTAGTCCTATAGTCGTTGACAGGTGTCAAATTACATTTTAAGGACAGTTGTATTAGTTCTATCAGAGGTTGCCTACTCTGGTCCTGTGGAGATACGAGATCTCCTGGTATTTGTTCTCACCCTATAATCACAAAGCATTTCGACACACGAGAGGAAGGGAGCTTTAATCGATCAATTAAGTGCAGAGTGACAACGAACAGACTTCCATACTTTTCACAACCACGACTGAGGACATGGTATTAAATATCATTGGTCGATAAGGACTGAAGACTGCTGGTGAAATAGCCGAAATTGGGGCGGTGGTCAGTGGGTCGGGCTATGTTAACTATCAGTTAAAACACTTTATCAATGTGCTGCGCATTTTAAACCAAATAACGATATTGCCATTATCTGCAAAGTATTTCCGTTTCGAAAGACCGCGCTCCCGCAATAGATAACCAGTACACCAGCACCATTTGCTTCACCTGCAATTCAGGTTGCAATCTCCCTCATTCAGAGGGTAGTTTGTCCGGTTTTTTTTTAAACTTAAAGAAAATGAAACGGCGGTCTACCATGTTTAATTTTAAATATAAATAGTGATCGACATTGACCGGAAGAAGGTAAAACCTGTTTAATTCAAATGGACATAAGTATGTACTTGTTTAAAGACTAATTTAAAAAGTATCAGTTGTTTGCATCTCAGTTGTAACATCTGAATGAAATCGCCCGATGGTAGCCAGTTATATCCGTATTTCCTTATAAAAGTAAATTCGACGCGTGTGTTGTGTAGAACCTTAACTTTGTGATTGTAATAGAGTTTTTCCCCTAAAAGCTGTTTACATTACGATATTTTAAAAATGTAACTTAAGTATAGTCTGTAATCTTTTGGCTTTCCTAATCGTGCTGTTTCATGTGAGAATTCTTCAGTAGCCGTGAAAGTAGTGAGAGACGTGCCTGCGCTGAATAGGTGTAACAATCAAGGTTTACAGCTGGTTTGAACTGATTTATGCACTTAATTTTGCAAAAGAGCTTGATTCTGTCATCAGTGCAATTCTTGAAAGGGGTATATGAGGAACACCTAACCAACTTCAATTCTGTTCTTCTCAAATCTGGCTTTGAAGGGTCGCTGGATTAAGTGGGGTCAGCTTCTTTGTGAAATTTTACACTCCATAACGTTTTTTCTTAAACTGTACACACTGAAGTACAGGTGTTGCTGCAACATGTACAACAAACTATAACACCCACTGGCCATCTTTTAGAAACATAAGAAGTACTGTTTATGTAAATTGAATGGTTCTTTGCAAGTTACACAGTACGTCATCCTTGACTACATAACTCAGGGCTTAAAGTGGATGCACAGGGTTTGATAAGGTGTAAAAAAAATTTTTTTGGTTCTAACCACAACTGCAATCCCAGAATTTCAGCAAACTGTTAAGTTTTCGTAATGAGGGTTTTTCATGTTCTCAGGGATGTACAGGGATTATTTACCATCAAAAGGCACATTATATCAGAAATTGCTATGCATAACTTGAGTCCTTTTGAAGACATTTATCAAAATTTAAATGTTCAAGCAGGAGCAAGAGTTTTCACATGAATTGTACACGGTCTGTTTCAGAATAACAAGTATTTAAACGGAGTGACTGGCCTACATCCCTGGTCATATCAGAGGTTTCCTGTTATGTGAAATGAGAACATGTTTGTCTCTGCCTTTTAGGCAGGATGAAGGACAGGCTGGGTGATCTGAGGGTGTTCACAAAGGATTCTGAGGAAGATGATTTCTACAGCAACATGGATGAGAAAGAGCTGGACCACCAGGCTGTTGTTTTTGATGAAGAGTGCATCATAGACCAGGTCTTTAAGGAGGTGCAGTCCACTAGGCAAGAGATCGCCCTCCTCAGGATGGATGTGGAGCGGCTAGGAGTGCAGAACACCCGCTTCCTCACCTCTGTTCGACGAATAAGGTTTGAATGAGGTTTTTAAATTCATAAAAGGGATCAACAAAGTGATAAACAACAACTAAAAACAGGTTAAGATCTGTCAACAAAACCTAGCTGTCATAGGAGGGAATTGATTAATGGTAAATTTAGCACAGATATGAGGAAGTAAAAGTAACATAGAAGACATTGTTAAAGACTTCAATGTCTTTAACAAGTGGAACAGCTGTCCAGGTTATGCTGACAGAAACCCTTTGGCTGTTTAAGTTGAGGCTTAATGCAAGGCTAGATACTTTTGACCAGAGATATCAAACTCAGATCCTGGTGGGCTATATTGTCAGCTGGTTTTTGCAATGTTTCACATACCTATGAAATACCTGGAGTCCAGATACCTTGTAGACTTGAACATGAATATGAATGTAATTACCCCCTCTCTTAGCTTCAACCAGCTTCAACTCAAAATTAATTGTCAGACTGTACCTACACTTGCTGTAACTCTTTATAGACCAGCAACCCATGAGGAAATGGGAACATGACCTCGAAGAAAAGCTGGATGTTGCTGAAAGGTCAGTCAGAAAGGAGAGTATTATGGAGTAGAATTCTGCCAAGACAACATCCCATTGGGTTCAGTTGGAATGTTGCCCAAGGGAATAGTGGTTAGTATGCACCAAGGCTCACAAGGGACGAGTGACTGACAAATAATGTGCCGCTGGTGCACTTTATTTACAGGTAAAGAAATCTCTGGCAATGCTGGATTAGTTTCAGTGTTTGCTGTGATAAGAAAAACAAATACAACATATTAAGAAATACTGTTTATATAATAACATATTATTGACATATATTTATAAATGGAAGAAAAACTGTACAAAACAAAAAAGGGAAAGCACTGTGTTCTTTGGCTACGCCCCGAGACCGGCCCATTGCACAGTAGGCAGTTGCCCTCAACCATAGTTAAAACTCCCCAGGAGTTTTAAACCCCACTGCTGCAAGGGCATAATCCCTCCCATCTAGCGCATAAAACACATGTAATACCCCAAATATAGAGGAAAAAAAAATCATCTTAGTTTTAATAGCAGCCCCCCTCTTGGTATGTGGACCAGGCAAGGAGGAAGCTGGCTTATTACACAGCTGTACTGTGCAAGCAACAACAAAACGCAATCGGTTGACGCACATTAAACAGTCATAACAAACAATATAAAACACATTTTTACACTAGTTGAGACAAGTGTAAATTGTGCTGTGTAGCATGTCTGTTGTCTGGTAGCAGCGTTAGCCTGTGACAACCCTACTCAAGTGCCTGCTACCTACAGTGATGAACAGTGGCAAGAGATGATTGTAGTTAACTCTTCTCTCTAAAACCCCCAATACCATACTAATTGTGTCAATTATATAGCTCATGATGCTTAGAGAAATGCATTTTTGATCCCAGTGTTTTCTGTAAATCTTAGTATTTTCAAAAGTATGACTCAGAATTGGACTAGATTTGGTCCTGATAAAAAGGATCATTTGACACTGAAACAACTAGTAACTTTCAATCATGCCCATGATTTGCCAATTTACAACATTTATCTAAACAGTTCATGACCTCAATCCTCTGTTACATATTTCTTCACCAATCTCAAGTTAACTTTTCAAACCTTCGGTGACTGCTGTCTAGCTGTGTTGGGCTTTGGTGATTTGACATGGATGACCCCATTATGTATTCCTATATGATGAATGTTGTTACATTCTTATCAGCACTATCAAGCGCGATGCAAATGCCATCGCCCGGGACATCAGGTCACAGGGGGAGTCTATCTACGGTCGACTGCAGGAGCTTGAGAGGCAGAGTAAGGGGCTGGAGGAGAAGCATGGTGGGAGCTCAGCCCTGGTGCGGATCGTGCGCTCCCAGTATGTCTCTGTCACCCGTGCCTTCCATAATGTTATGACCCAGTACAACCGGGCAGAGATGGCCCAGAGGGAGTTCTGCAAGACTCGCATTCAGCGGCAGGTGAGCATTATGGGTCGGCAGGTGTCAGGCAACCAGATCGAAGAGATGATAGAGACTGGGAAGTGGAACGTTTTTACAGAGAACCTGGTGCCGGATGGGAGGTCATCGCGTTTGGCCCTGGCTGAGATCGAGAAACGCCACAAGGAGCTACTAGACCTGGAGGGGCGTATCCAGGAAATCCACGACCTCTTCCTGCAGATGGCCCTACTCGTGGAGGAGCAGGGCTGCATGCTGGAGAACATAGAGGCCAATGTCTGCTCCACTCAGAACCACCTGGGGAAGGCTAGAACTCAATTCAAGAAGGCTGTCAAGTGTAAGAGAAAGAACCCTTGCAAAAAGATGTTCTGCTGCTGTTTCCCGTGTTTGAATCGTTAAGTAGACTAAATAATGGCATGAAATGTGTGCATGTTGGGTGAGGTTGGATGGAGAAGGGAATGTGAAGTAACAGAATTCCAGTAAGTTGTAAAGTACAAAGTCAAGTCTGTTTCCTTTTTCATTTTCCCGAAAAGAAGAGCTTTTATGATGTTTCTAGAGGGCCAGTTTGCATGATGGTACAAACATGTCCTAGTTGTTTGCATCATCAAAACATTTTTCAGATGTCAGATTAAAGTTGCCATTGGAGACATGTACAGTACAGCCTACACATTAACTTGTTATAGCCTTGTAAGCCTTGGACTTACCAGGCTAATATGTTTCACAATGGCTGTTGAACCCCATTGAATATAAGAGTGCAATACAGTAGAGGAATTATTTTCACTTTGTAAATTTTTTTTTTTTTTTTGAGAATGGGTCTCTGTCTCCATCACCCATACCGTATATAACGTCATGTTTGAGTATAACAGGACTTAGAGAGCCCAGAGGGAGCATCTTATTGGCTGTATTTATGTACCTTACTGAAATGCACTAAATGACCTTTCATGTGTTCTTGTGATGAATACATCCTCAAATAGCCTGATAAAATGCTTTTTGCAGAGTATTATCTTATGACTTAGGATGATAAAGTAAAAAACAAACCCCTCTGGATACTTACTGTAGTCTTGTAGGGGGGTTAAAATACCATTTTAATATGTATTAGTAAATATGTAACATTTTATATATTGTTATAAGGTGAACCAAAAATATTTCACATATTTTAATGTTGTAAATCTGTAATAAAAATATTTGTATACTGTGTGCCCTCTCCTTAGTAGTTCTGTCTCACTAATCATGGCATGTTGTTCTGCCTGCAGCAAAAAGGGTGAAGGATTTATATCCCAATATGACTTGATTTGTGGTATACCTTGTAAATAAGGGGCTATGTTTGAACTTACAACCGAACTGCATCTTAGTGCATGTGCAAAGTGCAGTTAGCAGGCCTCCATTATTGTTACTGACATGGTAGTGAAAAGAGCACAGAAATGGGTGCATTTGTCTAAAAGGATGGACTCCATGGTTTATGTACTTGTAGGTGTGCCATAGGCTTAAGATGCAATTAACTTATTAGTCTCCCCTCAAACTCCTTTCAAAAGCCACCTGCATTTGCACCTTGGGAGATTGTTAGTGTTGTTTCACTTAAGTGTATGCATCTCCATGCTTAAATCTTTTGAGATGAAAACAGAACATAATGATGTCTGTTACCCATCTGTATCAGAATGAGAACCCCTTGTGAAGAAATAGAAGCTAACATTCCACAACATCAATCAGTCTAATCTATCCAGCAAATTTTTATACAACGACTGGGCCAGTGCTCTCATAATAAACCAACAAATTTAGACAAATTTGGAAAACTGGGTTTTTATCAAATCAAAAATTGACAGTGCTGCAATAACCTATTTGTGACAATTTGAAGAGATGATTGTGCTTTTCTTTAATCATTTTATAGAAGTGATTGAAAGCTCATTTACCTCAACCCAGAATGTGGCCCACAGCTTTGAAATGCAGAAATGTTTCTGTTGCCAGTGGAAAGAGGCTGTTGAAAATTTAAGACTAATGTGCTGTTGTTTGAATAACTGATCCAACCGGCTACTCCAGAATTTCCTCATTCAGGCTCATTGTTAGCACTTATCTCTGAACTGACATCTTTTTGTTTCATCAAAACAGTCCATATATCCATTACTTGGATACATTCAGCAGATACTGCATCCACAGGAAAATGTCCACAGACCAATAAATGTTAACAGTGGTGTTTATGGAATTTTTGCAATGACAGTGACTACATTGGAAGTACTTGGTATAAACAGAAAAGAATACAAAATGTAGCTACTTCAATTATTAAAATGGGCCACATCTATTGCCATATGGTGAACCCAGGTGGGCCATATCTCTGCATGAAATTCAGCTTATCAAATTAATTATAAACAAGTACTGGTTCACTCAGATACAAGACCACAAGTAAAACAACACTACAGCAACAGTATTAAACTGACATTCATGACTTTATCAGTAAATATGCCTGAATCGAAGATCATGTAAATAATTGACCCAGTAGATGAGCGGAAGTTGGCATTACATCCAGAAATACGTCGGTCTCTTGAAACTAGATGCCCCCATCCATTTTCTGGTTCATGAACGATTTAAGGGGCTCTAATTAATTGGAAGGGCCTGTATACCACCTTTCCGTGTGTCCTTTGTTGTAAAGGTTAACAGTTAGATGAAAGTTAGAGCTCAGCACACGCTAAAGCCAGCTTGCAGAGCTTTCCCCTCAGTTGGTCTAGTTTTACTTTATGAGCAGTAAACGGTTTGCAGGGCTTCGGAGTCTGAAGGTCCGAACTTGTTTGGTGCACTGAGTGCAGCTCACAGCAGTCCTAACATACGTGGCATATGTTGTCCTTGCACAAATTCACACGTCGAAAGTCAATTTTAAAGCCTACATGGCTGCGGTTTGCATCTCAGGCCAGGCTGTAGAGGAAACCCTGAGTCAAATATGATTACAGAAATACTTTAAAACGTATTTATAAAGGATACAACGTTACATTATATAAAATAACTAAAAAAAGAGTCTGAAACATTTAGAACGTGTTGTAACTTTATGCGTGTTTTTATATAAAGTGTTTGTAACGTGCAATAAATTGGATAAAAAAAAAAAAAGTGAGATTGCAGCATGCGGCTTTATTTAGAATTCTGTGAAGGCCTTGGGAATCATTGCTAAATCCCAGGAATTCGACATTAGGTTACCAAATCGTCATATTCATTAAGATGCAAGATGCCTAAATTCGTTTTACTGTGTACTATGGAGACAAATTCGAACTTCACTGCAGACCAACCTGACGTCCTTCCCGATTTACAGTTCGGCTACATGAACAGTAATTAAAACTGAGGCCAGTGCTTCTCCAAATTGTCTTCCTTACCAGGGCAAGAAGGGCCTGGTACAATTATCGCTCATAGATGCCATCCAATCGAGAAAATATCAAATCTGACCCTACTTTCTAGAGTGAGACCGGGATTAACCTTAGTTGCAATTGGCCTAACCCTACTTCCGCATACTTGAAGTAACGTTGGTGCGAAGCTATGTGGCGAATGTTGTCTACATATCCTACTCTACAGACTGCTTTTTTTGGATAATTTAATGTAACGTTTATTTATATCGGATAGATAGGTAATTACCTTAAATTTTATTTTGACCCCTCTTTCATGTGTATGTAGATACCTTTCCATTTGTTAGTTTATCGTGCGATTGGTAAAGATAACGTTAGCACATTTGTCTAGCCAGCTGGCTATCTCGAATATTACCAAAGCTAACGGTGTACATAGCTAAAAAGGGGCTTGTTAAAATGTTATTCCTATGTAAATACAGTGTTTCGGGTAAGAAGCGTTCATCTGCAAAATAACAACATTGAAACAGAACATTCAATGAAATAAAACCTTTTTTTGGTGGATATATTATAGTTAAGTGCTCTGTACATGTCGCCTGTACCAGGATGGCCGAGTGGTTAAGGCGTTGGACTTAAGATCCAATGGACGTATGTCCGCGTGGGTTCGAACCCCACTCCTGGTAAAGTAACATTTTGCTTCATTTGTTCTATTTATATCTGGGACAGGTTTTAACGCAACACAACTCGTTCATGAACATGCAAACAAAATTAAAGTAGCGTACTCATTTCTCAGCAAAAGTAAAAAGACGCTTCCCAAATGCAGACTTACAACCAACCATGTTGAAAATTAATCAAGTAATTTATGTTAAAAATATCAGGAAATAGTAACTGCTTCAATTGCATAGCTAACATCTTCTGTGGTATCAATAACACGATATGAATTCAGATTGGCATGATGGTATGTGCATGTGGCGTCACGCATACATAAAATGAAACTTGGGAGTGTGATTGCTCCCGATAACCACAGGGAGGTGCATAAACCCTTCAGTAGAACATAGTGCATTTGGTAATATCTTAACTACAATGAAAAACAATACGGAATTTGCATCACGTGCAAAAAGCACGTCAGATGAAATTCATATTTACTTTGATTAATTTTCCTGGATATTATTTATATAGGTCAGGTGTTAATCAGACACAACTTTATGACATTATTTGACAATAAATGACTTTTGTGTTTTGATCTATTGTGTCATATACAGTAAATGAGACCTCCATCTCCTGGTGGCATAAATGTTTGTGTGGCCAAACTACATACTCTGAAACCTAACAATAAGGCTATTGTGCCTTGACCTTAGAATATACTGTGACATTTAGCCTCTGGCACAGCAATGTCTCCCAAGTACACCTCAGCCTCTGTTAAAGGAACATGCGCCAGGCACAGAACAGAGGTTCTGCACATGACTGAATCCCAGCTGTTACCGGTCAGCCATCTTTCACTGTCTTGGCTTGTGTCACCTGCCTGTCTACCTGCGTTCAGCTTGTTTTCAGGAGTTCATCGGCCTTGATGTTTGTTGGCCAGCTGAGACGAAGCTTGACATTCCAGCCTTTGTATAGACCTTCCCCACTCGGCTTACCAGCACAGTCATCTGACACCTGAGCGGGCACACAGTGGAGCACTAATTTGTGAAAATCAAACCCTTTCTTTGAGGCACATGAGGAAGCAAACACAAAGAAAGGTGTCAGTTGAGACTTGGGTGAAAATATTTTCAGCCCTCATATGGATGACCAACATCTCAGTACAATGAAAACCCATCAGGCTCGAATTACATTTTTCATTTATGATTTCTTTAGATTTTCAGTCTTGCACTTTGAATAGCACGTGTAAATAAAACCCCTGAATACATGTATTTCTTTTCTTTTCAATTTTTTACTATCACTTTGTATGTAATTGCTGGGGTGAAAATGAACTTTGACATGATATATGTACAGTTTTAACATAACTACTCTACGGAGTAGGACTCTAAGTGTAGTACTTTCTTGATTAAGAAAGTGCACCATCCATCCTGTAATTCTGTGGTTTAGACTGGCCATGGTATTTCTTTTCTAGGGCCTGAACTGAACATAATTATGAAGGGTCAAAAAAGCCAATCTAGTTTGAACTGTTAAGCATTGTGAGTTCTAAACCACAAACACATTCTAAAAGCAACATTTATTCAAACCATGACATACATTGCCATTGTATGTAGTGGCGGGATTTGTGTCAGAGATGATGAGGGTGCTGTTTAGCTGGTTAGAAAATCGGATAATGTGAAAATAATAAACTTGTAGTTTTTGATGTATACACCCAAATTTAGAACCATGGGAATTCTGATTAACCTGTTTTGTTCCTTCAGAACAATCTCAGGTAGCTGATATCTATCAAGGCAATCACACTGGAGCTGTGCTGTATGCTTTAAGATGTTATTATGAACAAGGGAAATATACACAGTCCATTAAAATATGTATATGTCTGATCTTTCTGTTTATTACTGCTGTGTAACAGTAGTTTTGCATTCACAAAAGCTATCAACTTTTACATTATTTCTGTGTTGAAGTTACATACCCAGTGAAACACACATGCACCCTTCTCCCTTGTAATAATCCCCTTGCAAGGCAGAAGTGCGAGAACCGCATTACCATGATACTCGAAATGCCATCCATTGTAATCCACCCTGTCCTGAGCAACTTCTGTCAGATGTGCGGCAGATATGATTCTACCTATCACATCATGATGTAGCTTAGTTACGGCTGTCATCTGCTGTAGGAAAACTGTTTTCGGACGCATTGCTAAAAAGATATAACCACATAAATAGCTGAGATTAGAAAAAAGACAAACCAGAAATGTAATTACAGTATAGTACCAAGAGTGGATAATCCTTTGTGGCAGTACCACTATGACATTGCAGTTCTGTGGGATTCAGGATCAATTTGGGTTTGTAGATACTTAATTCACGCACAATAATTTGCTTGGAAAACCATATTTTCTATGTTGGGAAGATTTTAAATCTTCGGTGGTGAACGTCTGGAATACAAACAAGTAATATAGTCTTTACAGCAAGGATACTATTTTTCGTGGAGTGGGCGGCTGATCCAACTTTTTCCAGCGCCAGGGGACCACTCGAGAGCCTGGGTGAATTGTCACGTGACACTGACCGCGCCATGTTTCCATCTCAGCATTATAACTTTGCAGGCGGCCAGGGAAAGGTAGCAACAGGAACAAAGTTCGGGACGAACTTGCCGTATGGCAGTAGTTCTCTTCCCGCAGAAAGAAAGTAACAATATCAAATTAGCGAAACACATCCTGTCCACATGGGGAATATAAAGGTATAGCGTGGACCATAAATTCTATAAAGCACCCACATTATCTGAGCTTATTTTACATTTCGGGTTGGATCACAATTGTTGTATGCTGAGAGCTGAAAGAACTGTACCATCATCGGCATATATTTTTTATGGCTACCTTTCAAAATGCCGTAAAGTCCACGGTTTATTCATAAACTGGAATCTTGGCAATACACAATTACTTTAACTGGAGGAGTTGTAAAGTTTATCTGGCTACACATTCTGAAGTGGCTCCACGTTGATTTTTGACTGACAGCATCAAAGGTGAGTAACAAGTCTGGCTTGGGTAAAAATCTGAATGCAACAAATGTTTTATATTCACATTTGTGTGATGACTAGTTAAGTTATTCTCACCGCTGGTGGATGATTGAGGAGACATTTTTGCTTTTGTCACGAAAACGTTTGCGTCTGCAATTATTAACTTCTGAAAAGAAAACTATTTTGTAAAGCGTTTCAGCTAATTGGATTTAAATAATGCCCGTTTATGATAAATTGAGAAATTAATGCTGCAGTTGGTTCATCCGTGTTTATGTTAATGCTAAAACAAGAGAAGGACAAATGCACACCACTTCCACATTTTGCAGCTTTGCTTTGTTGTTAGCATGGAAGCTAACTCGCTACAGTATTCTTGTCTAGTGATTACCTTCGAATTGGCCACACATTTTACACTGATTGAGTTGTTAATCTGATCAGATTAAAATTACACATGAGTAGTGGTGTGGAAAATTCAGGATCGAAGTCAACAGCGAAATACTTCGCATACAGTAGGTACAGGATCACAAGTTCTTTAAACCTGCGAGCGATTTCAACACGTCTTGCTAAAAATGGTTCTAACTTTTTCCCCCCAATATATAGGCCTATTCAAATTTACCTCTTTTCATAATTTAGATAATTTTTTGAAAATTAATGTTGAGTGTGAACTGCAGAATGTATTTTTATTTTGCAAGTTTTCTTTGGATTTGTAAAGAATTGAAACGGAGAGGTTGACTAGCCTAGACTTTTGACTTAGTTGTTTTTAATAACTTCTTCGCAGGAGGGTGAGTATAATTAAATGAAATGTGTTCTCATCAATGCCTTACATCTATTTTAAATTACGTAATGGTGAGTCTTGTTCGTAACTGAGCCGGAGTAATGTCTTTCTCCATGTAGAAGATTAGGCTACATCACTTGTTTTAAAAGTTGTCCATACATCCCTAATTTCTGAACATTTTGAAGTAGTCTTGTTTCTTATATACATGTTAAAACGTAAAACATGATGGGTCCTTATCAGGCTGTACTCCAACAACTTGTTGGTAGGTGCTGTCGTTTGAGTGTGTAAAGTAATGCGTCTCAGCTGTAATGCGGTATGTGTGTTTTTTTAACCACCTCAGACAGTTGTGGGGAAAAAAGTAATCGTTTAAAACTAAGGCCTCTCGTTTGTCTTAAGCCAAAAGCAATACACACTACTACATGCCATGACCCATTAAGTAAGGTCTAAATGCAGTTATGAATTTATCAGACCTTATCCTTGGATTCCAGACAGTCTCTGATAGTGTGTGTGGAAAACATACGTTTTTTTTTCATCAGTTACCTGGAATCATATTGGTACCTCCTGATTTTTGATGGTGGATTTGGCTTTGAAATCATTGAATAACCACCTGATCAATTTCTGCCTCTTAATAGCTGCTTTACATTAGAGTCTCACCTACAAGGTTTTGTGATTAGTCAGAAGTAGTAACTAATTATTAGTAGTTCTAATGTTCTTAGGTTTATTAGTAATGAATATGCCCAGAGACAGTTGTTGGTCATAGTTATAAACCTGGCAAGTGAGTCCAACAAAATTTTGGCAAAAAACTAAAGGGCAGGGTAGTTATGTAATAGTCTTTGCATTTTTGCAGTCTCATTGTGGAAGTCTGATGTCCTGTTGAGGAAACCAGAATGTCTGCATTGGATTGAAAGGGATGGTGGTATGGTCAAAAGACACTTACATGCTTTTCTTGGTTTTCGTCACAACTTGTCTCAAGCAACCCTCTCTGAAAGTGTGGTTTGGTTTGGATGGTGCCCTGGGGGAGGCACACTGCTCAGGACAACATGGTTTATGGCCTTCAGGCCACTGATGATAACATCTCCATAGCATCAGTATGTGCAAAAGCCTGATGAAAGAACCTTGGAGCATAGCGTTTAAACCTCCGCACAATATTTAGTTTACTTGCATACTGAGTAGCTATAGTGAAAGCCATGTGACTCGAATTTCAATTATGAAATGATTTGATTGTTGTTACGCATACACACACACACACACACACACACACACACACACACACACACACACACACACACACATACAGTCTCACTCACACTGTGGGTAAATAAGCAAGCTTTTTTTTGTTTATTTGACTGTTAATCCTGTTGCAGGCTTATGCATTTAGTTGAAATGATTTAATGAATATCTCAATTTACATTTCCTTTGTGTGTAATCAGTCCCTCTTTAAATTATTTCAGGTGCCACACAAGGACCCTTATTTGTGAAGTGTTTTTTTTTTGATAAAAAGGATTATAATTTTTGGAAACACTAAGAATCCAAAGGACATGGCTAAAGTGGGATCACCAACTGAGAGCCCTGATGGGGCAGCCAACAATGAATTTTCAGATATCATCAAATGGAGATCAGGTAAGTCAAATCACATCAGCATAATAGGCACTGCCATCTTTATGGCTGGCTCTTTGAACATGACCAAACAAGACATGGCACAGACTGTTTGGGCCGAGGATACACATCAGAAGTAAGACACATTGTGATAGAGACACAGGACATTGCTATGGAAATGCATTATTCACCTACTTTGGTATTGACAGTTATGGGTTTCTGGGTGCTGCTGTGTTGCTTACTTTTGACTTCTTTTTGTTGTGCCCTAAGTGCCACCAGGTTAGAATGTCAAAGCAACTCATCACAGCAGAGATGGCAGAAACCTTTTGCAAGCTTTGATGTGAAATATCAATGGATTCTACTTCCTACCCACAAATTGTTTGTAATGTAATATATAATATAGTGTAACATTTTACTTTTTTCATGGAATGATGTGCCCACTATTTGTAACAGAATGTGGGGAAGGTGAGGGATCAGGCAAGATGAAGATGATGCATTAATATACATGTATACTCTGCTAAACGTGCCGAGAGGCAGAAGTGGCACAGGCCCAGGGGAAGTAACTGGAGGTTAGGAGGAAGTAAAATCCTGTGAAGGTGTTGGTCTTTTTCCACAGGAATTCCATATAACAGGGAAAGCATGTTTGGTCTGTGCATGAGACTCCATTTATCACAACCAAGAAAAAACATGTAAAATGTTTCCAAACCTGATTGGCCACATACAGCAGTCTTGAGGTCATTGTGGCGAGTAGCTCTTGAGTTTGACCCAGCGGATAAGATTTCAAATGACACAATGCACCCAAGGCTGGTGATGGAGAGGGGCTCCTTTGCTGGTCATGACATCCAGTTGGTAACCTGATCCAAGTGCCCCAAATGAAAGTGATTGTCACAGAAGCACAAAGAAAACAAAGAATTACTAGGTGACCTCTTCCCATCATAGCTCTGTGAATTCTAGTGGTGTCATGTGTTTTAGCAATATAGCATACAGTATGCAAAATGACAGCCATTCTCTGCAGCTAACTGAAAATCTATCTCCAATTCACTGCTGACTGCCTTTGCATGTATGGAAAAGGTGGCGTGTGTATTTGACTTTTACCTTATCATTCAGAGGTCCAAGGAAGTCTAAGCAAATCAGTTTTTCTTATTTGTGGTTTGCTATGCAGGTTCCACTGCATACTGAGACAGTTTTAATTGGCAGCTTCACATAATCAGGCCTTTCTTGTGATGACAACAAACATTCACAAGAGAATTCTGCATTCATAACCTTGGGCTTTACCAATAAATGAGTCGCCGGTGCCAGTCTGGGGTCTTTCGTATTGTGGGTACAGTTGTGCATTTTGAGCAAAGCTGACACACACACACACACACACACACACACACACACACACACACACACACACACACACACACACACACACACACACACACTTGGCTCCGGCTGGCTGCAGAATGGAGTGCAATAGTAAGCATATTGTTCTCTCCCCTCTGGTTTGCTGGATGTTAATATGGCACAAATTGCATGATAATAATCTGAAATGCGCTGGAAGAACAGCTGCATGTTTACCGGTTTTGTTTGTCGGTGGTCTAAGGTTTCAGCAACAGAGCGGGCCTCCAGGTCGCTTGTACGAGAGCCAGCATATCCCGGCCAGGAATTCCACCACCGGACCTCTAATTTACAATGTGTGTCTGCAGACCACAATGCTTTTCTTATAAGGAGTCCCGTTGCTAAGCAACACTAAAAGTAATGTTTTCTTTTATGGCTTGAAGGGAAATTTTGCACATAACTGTGCCAGTTTCTAAAATAACAGAAGAAATATTGCTAAGTTAAATTAATCCTTTCTTTGGGAGACACACAGCCTTGTTTGTTTTTACACTGCTCCAAAAACGAATGTCCTGATTACTGAACAAATTAAATGCCATAAGCCCAAGACTGTGAGCATAAAATGGAAAATCAGGTCTGTATCAATGGTACATGAATGATCTCGCCATTGAAGGAAACACATTTTCTATTGCCTCAGCACTGTCTGAACCTTGACTCAGTCAATAGATGAGTCAAAATCAATAATTAACTTGAATGGTGCACCTCACTCAGCTTGTAGCCATTGGTGTTGTTCCAGAAATGGATATATATGGTGAAGAAGGGAAATGTTTTCTGTGCAAAAAGGAAGACTCTTGAGTATGCATATGTTTTTAAATAATAGGCTTTCATTCCTGGGGTTTTTAGCACTCCTACTTAATACAAAGACAGTTTTTGTTTATGGTTTGAAGAGCTGATTTTCCTTGCAAATATTATCATTTCAGTTGCCACTAGAAACAGACCATACAGGAATACCCAGGGAAGCCTGAAACGGGATGACAGTGGAGGGGCCGGTAACTTGAAAAGTGGCGAGATCCTCTCTGATGCACTGGTTCATGGTGGGGGGTGAGGGACTCTTGTTTTCACAGCTGAAGATCGTCCCCTGGGGGTTTTTCACAGGATGGTGGATTCCTTGTCTTTGATGAACTGCTGTGGCTTCTGTCCACAGTGGGGCCTGTGGCTTGTTTCACAAACACTGCAGCGCTGGAATCATCACGCCTACCAAAAGGCAGAGTGCAAACACCCCGGGGTGGGAGAATTGCATGGGGAGGTGCCTTTCTCACTGCTCTGGAGGGCTCACCTCTGTCTTGTTCTTTCTCTTGCTGTTTGTCAACAGTTCACCTTGACAGGAAGCAGTCAGCTGCTTTTCATGTACGTGACATTCCAGTCTGTTCGTGCAATGCAGTTTTTTTGTCACTTACAAAATGGCCTATAATCATTTTAACTTTCCCTTTTCATTCTTTGGTGTAATGGTTTTAGTCAGGGAGAGAGAGAGCTTTCGTGTACTGACTCATTTCCTTAATTCAAGCCTGTTCAGAAAATTAATTTAAAGATGTGTTCACTCAGCAGACACACTATGCATTTAATGTCAGTGCTCTCTGCTTGAAACCAGGGTTTCCACACTGCTTAAAAGTCCTAGAATGTCCCCAGATTATACAATGAATTTAAAATCAGGGGACTGAAAGTGCTGTAATATTTTGAAAACTTTTTGTGATCATTAATATAAGCTTCATATCCACAATACAATATAACTGCTGTCCTTAAAGGCTATTCCTGCATCAGAATATACATTCTATTTGGAATGGCTGATGTTAGGATTTGGTGTGAAAGATCATCCTGGTGTATCATTTATTGCTTTATTGGGGATCTGCAGTATTTGTGATACTGCCTTCAGTATTGTGTTGGTTCTTAAATTCCAGGGATTTGAAAAGTCCTTGAATTGATAGATGGCTTCCACTTGAATACTCAAAAGTGTTTTTGCAAGCTAAGGTCAAACAAATATGTTGCTTATAGCCTGCTAAATCCTGATGTTGTATTGGAGAGTTTTGTTGAAGTGTATTGGCTGTCTTGCTGGGTTTTTTTACTCTGTTTCTTTCCACCCCTGTAGGTTAAAATGGCAGAAATGCCACAACTTGTTTGACTGCTCAGCACTCTATCAACATTTAGCACATGAGTATATTGCAAGTTATCTGTGTCTTAAATTAGTTAGTTATAAACAGGGCCTTGGCTTGTAACTGTAACCTCAGTGTGGAAACCTCAGCTGGTTTTGTTATGGTGAGCAGGGTCCGTATCCATAAAGCACCTCAGAGTGGGAGTGCTGCTGGAGAATCAGGCTTCTCCTTTCCACATCCAACCCTTATCCATCATGAGCTAAATGTCAGAGCTGTTCTTAGATATGTAGCTCTTCTGGACCCAGTATGGACCCAGGTGACTTAGCAATGGCCCTCAGTGAACCAACGGTGGTCCCCACGGACCTAGGCCTTTAGCTCATCCTGCATTTGTCTTCGCTAATTTCACTGCTGAGCAGAAACTTTTATCTGACCATGGAAGAAAAGTAAACTCTGAGACCGCAGAGCATAGTGTGAAGGCAAGGCCTGGCTGAATTATCTCTCTGTCTGGAATGCGGGAATGTGGAAACATACTACTTGTCCAGGATTGTAGAGATAAGAGTCTCCCTGCTCTGCAGAGGGGTGGAAGAGCCTAGCCACAGAGACAGCTCTGGGCAGCTGTCCTGTTATGTAAAAACCTCCCCTTGGCTTTCATATTTGGCTTAATTTAATGCCAGACACTGGTGTTGTGACAATTTGCTGAACGGTGGTGGAGTGAATGCATTGATCTAATAAACAGCAATAATAAAATTCTTTTTTTTTGAGGTTGTTGTTTATCTGATGAATTATCTGTGCTTTTGCCTTTGACATAAATGGATGTTCCATCAGCACACATAACATTTATTTATTCTTTGGAGCATTGATTGCTAAAGTAAATGCATTCATAGTACACTACAATGCAAGCACTTGATCTTATACATAGCAACTTGCATAGCTTACATTGTCTTTACACACATAATCCTTTTATTCAGCTGGATATTTATGGAAGCAACTGTAGGTGCAGTGCTTTACTCAAAATGGTTTACCTAACCATTATGTATACAGGTAGCTGGGTGCAAGTAGTGGTCTTATTGCATTAAGCGGGTTATCCTTATCCATCATTTTCTTATTTATATATTTTTCTTATTGCCTATAATGTCGGAGGACGACGTAGTCCGTGTAACCTCAGTTTGTGCTGCCACAGGTGCCCAGCATGACCAGGGAGGGTGCTGTGGTGATGAGACCAACGAGCTTGGCCCACTTGCCCTTTGTCATCCCTGGCAAAGCTGGGCCAATTGGTGCCTCGCCAGTGGGGACCTCCAACCATGGCCAGAAATGGTGAGGCAGGGGTGTTCAGGCCCCCAATCTCAGGGCTCCCAGGCAGGCGTCTGGCCCTGTGAGCCACCCAGAGGCCCCCCCATTGCTGTTTTAACCAGTAGCATATTTGCAGGCTGTATATCTGTGTACAAATGAGAATAGATAACTCAGATTGGTACCATATTTTTACACTGAACTTATTTTGTCATTATGGATGAATCTTTACATAAGTGAATAATGTGTGTTTTCCTGTCGTCACGTTTTAGTCAGAAGGTGTAGGATGCAGTGTTTATTTTTAGCCATTTTGTGTGTTTGTCTGGTTATTGACCGTATTTGATTTCATGTTACTGTTACTTTACCCTGCATGGAGGTCCCTCTTGTCTGTCATGGTTGGACTGCCGTAGCTTTAAAACCCACATTAGGACAGTATTTGCCTGTATTTACTCTGAGGACCTCTTTATCCCTGGAACGCAAATGAGGGGAGCTGGGCATTTCTGCAGAATCATACTCTTTTGTAGGGTAATTCTAATAATTTCCCACCTCAGAATGAGTCAGTGATTAGTACCACTGTTGTCTATGTGAAATATACGCTAGCTCCCTGTCTGTTGAGCACTGAACACCTGCAGCAGCTGTTGTCAGTGATAACACATACTGTTGTTACCACAGGCTGGAGCCTTGTCACTTTCTGTCATGGCCAGCTCAGTGTGGTGATATTCAAGAGTCATTAAACATGCACTCCACTTTAAGGAATATCCTAAGCTAATGTAAAACAAGTTAAAAAAGCTATGCAGCCATGTTGAAATTTTGTTGTTTCAAACCATAATGCTAGAAAAGCCGGCTGGGGGAGGGGCAGGGCACATATTCTTTTGTTTGCCGCCAACCTTCTGAGGAGTGTTTGAATTGGCGCTCCTACTCAGGACATTCAGATGTCTCAGTGAAAGGACAGGTTTTGCATCATTTTTTCATAATTTTTTTTCCCCCTGGCTTAAATCTAATCAGCTGATACTGACATTGTACTGTTGTTAAGTGTTAAAGCCCATCACATTCATGATTGTTTTGTGATAAAGTATTTAAAAAATTTTTTTTTTAGGATTTAGTAGACATTGCCATCAATAAGGAACTCGAGGGCATTTCTGAATATGGTGCAGAATTCAAATGGCAGACAGGCGCATGTGAATCTAGTATGAGCTTACACCTGAAAAAAGTAAGAACACTGCCTGCCATCAGTCCAAGACCAACAACTTCAGTATAACTCAGCAAATGTGTAACACAGCGTAGCTGCTAAAGGCAGAAACTGGGTTTGTTTTACATTCAGACAGACTCCGATCGTATGAAGCCAGGTCTGCCTTGCAGAAGTCAGTGTGCCAGATCACTTCCCAGAAATGTGAAAATCTCTCCTGCAACACCTTAAATGGTCTATTGTGCTCTAAACTCACACCCTCTGATGCTGTCATACTCATATAAACAGGACCCATAAATTTCCTCTTTAAGCAAAATGGGTCAATATTTGTGTTTTTTCCACGACTATAAATAGCTATGCTTGCACATGTCCCTGTCCTATAAAAAGCAAACCATGTCTAGTCTAAGTAGTGTTGTAGAGAAATGTTTTGATAAGAAATGGACTCTTGGAAGACTGATGTGAAATCTCACTGGATTATTTACTGGAAGTAGAGACAGAACGAGAATGACAGAAAGAGAGACATAGAAAGAGAGAGGCACTGAAATTTTGAATATGATTATGGAAAGGAAAGATTAACTGTTGGGAATCAGAATGAAGAGAGTGTAGGGGGTGAGGGGTGGAAAAGAGGAGACGTGAAAAGTTGCAGGAAAGAGCACATTTCCAGAAGAATGAGTGTGACAGGGTATGATTGTTGATGGTTGCATAGTAATGGCTCATTACTGCACACCCCTGTACAAATCCTTGAGCTGGGCTGTGCACCTCCTCCCTCTGCCTGATGGAGGCCTGATGTGGGTGGATATAAGTGACACACATACAGCTATGGCAAGCATGAGCAGACAATCATTTTATGGTTTAGGATTTCACATTTGTTAAAAATATATGTACTGTACTGAAAAGCAGGGAATAGGACTTCATAAAATCAGACTGAATTGTGGTGAATATGAAAAAAATATTAAATTGCCTTACAGGCCTGCAAGAAATCAGGACCATTCTCTGCTTTTCCATATGCATTTCCAAAAGCATTAACTGCAGGAAGTGTTGATGAATCATGCATATGTGCTTGATGTTGGATACAAGTCAAAGATTTTTCCATGGATGCGACCTTGTATCCATCCTCCTTCGCTCTCACCACTGGGGATTTTGAGAGCAGAGGTGGTCTGGGGTGGAGGGGTGTGCCAGTGCCCTGAGTTTTCAGCTGCTTATTTAGGTGAGGAGAGCACAGTATGCAGTGATGTGGTGGGAGATTGAAGATCCCCCCATTTTTAAAAATTACTGCAATGGCACTAACTGGAATGCAAGGGCATGTTTTTGGCTGTGGACAGATGCAGCCAAAAACACAGACTTGGCATAATGGGTGCAGTTCATGCGTGACCTATGCCATCCATCAGGCTTGTCTGAGATCATTTTAATCATCTTAGTGCCTACATGCCATCATTCAGTGAAGCATGCCAGTGCACTTTTATTTAATTGTTTGGTATTTGTGAATTTATTATTAGGCTGTATCTGAAAGGACTCACTTGGAAAGTATCTTATTCCTAATTTCTGATTATATTTTGTATTATGATTATACCACAATAGATTGGACACTACACTCAAACTGTACATAAGGTCATAGTAGAATAGTATACTTTACCATACTATATTAACAAAGTAGTGTAGAAAGGGAATAGAGTCTAATATATAGTCCAGATCAATCTTTTACAATCCATAGACCTTTTATTCAAGTATTTTAACATATTTAGGGTGTAGTTTATTCTTGAATCCAAATCATGTCTCTTCATTTCAGTTGGCCTGTTTTAAACAGATGGGGTTTATGAGTGTTGCTGAAGAACCTTCTGAGTCTAAGCATGATTCAGACTTACTTTCTGCTTTTGCTTTGAATGAAAAGGACAGATTTCCAACAAGAAGAAACATTTCACCATTCCACAAGCAGCCCTCAATAACCAAAGGCAGATACTTATTTAGCTAACTGGATCCAGCTGGAAGCTCCTGGGAAATCATAGTATTATATAAACTTTGCATTTGAATTGTGCAGGAACAGCATGATCTTCCATAGTCAGTGTGTGAACTGGGTGTGCTCAGTGCTGTCCTCCATCAGTGTGTTTGTATGAAGTGAAGGACTTTTTTCCAGTAGGATTATTTATTTATTTATTTATTTATGTATGTATTTATTTATTTATTTATTTTCCCCGGTTGCCAGCATATGGGAGTGGTCAGCTGGGAAACCAGACTAACATTTTGCGGTTCCCCTCCGTTTGCTTCCTCTGCCCTCTCCCAGGATGAGCTCGGAGTCGGACCGAAAGTTGAAGGCTAAAAAGAGGACTCTGTGGTTTGAAAATGAGTGCTTTTGATTGTTGTCAACAGCAGTGCAGCAAATACCCCCCCTTGAGCTGGATTTAAATTTTTTTTTTTTTAACACAAAGTAGCCTTTCATTTTTATAAGTTAATTCCAGGCCACGCCCTTCTGCAGCTTGTGCTCAGATGTGTGCCTGTGGTTGCAGGGTTGTGTGTGGACCTAACGCCAAGATGGAGGGGCCCTACCTCTGTCGTCTTCTATGAGTCAGACTTAGGATGAAGCAATTACAACAAACTGCATCGTGAATGGATCAACAAACTATGTCTCTAATGTATAGAGTGCAGAACTTACACACAGGCTGTGTTTTGCATATATCTTTTCCTTGAGCATGTTTACTTTATCTTGTGCCTGTAAGTGCTTCAATGGGATGTAGTGAAATTGTTCTGACAGGGGATTTTGCTTTCTTGAGGGTGTGAGTCCCTGTGACATCACTCCCTTCTGAAATCCACTGCCAAAAATGAAACCTGATTGGTTGGTGTACTTGGAATTCCTCATGGAAATGGGTGACGCGTGCCAATGGCCTTGCCAAAAAATGTCTCTGTAGGGTGTGGCCCATTATGGCATTATGGGAGCCTGAAAGAAATGCCCTGCAAGACAGGAGACAAACAAAGCACCCAAAATAGCTGACATTTAAGAAGGAGAGAAAGTCTGGAGGCTCAGCTGTGGAATAAAATTGAAAAGTGTCTTTATCTTTGTGTTGTTGTTCTTTAGCTTGCTGGAGCAGTGTGGAGCCAGGCTGCTCAGTCTTGGTCTGGGGGAATTTTTCTGTGGAATCCCACAGCATGGGGTGACTGTGTGAACTGTGAAGCAGACAGTCACTGTGAGACTGAACAGCTGTAACTGCACTGTTGGGACCCAGCCACCTTCCCTTTCCCCTCCCCCTGTCCTGCCACCCTCCTGGCCCTCTTGACCAAACAGCCATTTTCCTAAACTCCCTGGACAACAGGTCCTGAAAGACAATAAAATTAACAAAATGGATACTGCCTTTAGTTCTTCCTGTTTATTTTCATTTTCTGTTAAATTACTCTAAACTTGTTTTGAATGTGGACTTGCTATTTTTTGACTCAAAATAAAATTTGACATGAGATTCCTTGCATTTGGCTGCAGGCTGATTTGAATTGGATCACATTTGAAATGAATCACATTTACAGTCAAAGGTACAACCAAAAAAAAAAAAAAATTCAACAATAGGCTTATGTAATTAGCTTTCATGGCTCGGGCATGCTCTTGCAGCTAATTGAACTAAATATATGCCAAGGTAGTACTCAAAATACATTTTGAAAACGTGCTTGTACATTTTTTCCTTTTTTTTACGTTCTTGTTAAATGTTTTGACAATGTATTGATTAATGAAAACGTTGCACAGTTATGTTAACTACAGTTATCAGAGGTGCTGCAGTTAAAAGTTATTAAAGAAAAGATCTTTAAAAACTGAGCTGAAACATGTACACTCAAGTGCAGGAATGGATATCTGTGTCTATGCAGTCATGGGACATACATCCTTTGTGTCGAGGCTGTCTGTCTTCTCACTGTTTTTATCAGTTGTTTATGTAGCCTTGAGATGTTTCCAGAGCATTGTTGGAATGTGCAGCGCACAAACTGTCCATACTGCTGCCTAAGTGTTATGTTTCTTTGGGCTAAACCTTGCGTTAGGAAGAGCTTTTATCATTATAGTGTCTGCTTAATTATGATGGGCACTCTCTGCTCTCATCTGGTCAGGAACAGGGCGGAGGGTTACTGGCCGCTTTAGTAAAAAGAAAGGGTTTGATAGTGCTGCACCCCTGACCTTTTTGCTGATGTTACTATGGGCAGAACCATGCGTATTTAATCAAACATTGAGCTGTTGTGGTGTTCCAGATCACCCCCTGACCTGTGAGTCAAAGTTCCCAAGGAATCATTGTCAGCACCTGTCAACCTCATCTGCTTCTGTGACACTGACAGGAAGTGACCCCCTTGGAGCTGCTGGCAGAGGGGTGGAGCATTTTGCTGGCCTGTCTCTGCTCTAGAAAAACGGGCAATAAGGAAGCAGTAATGGCTGATTGTTAATATTATTTTTAATATGGATTTATTCAGCACATGGTAGTATTCGGCCAACGCAGAAGAATGTGCATAGAACATAGATATCTTTGAGTGGCTCTAATTTTAAAAATCAACTACATCAGCAAGTTAAACATCAATTTTTTGATCTGTAATGTAAACTAAACCCTTAACACTTTACAGTTACGTGTGCTTATAAGCAGACAAGATGGGAAAGTGGCAGATACATTTAACTAGCCTTTTTCCTAACCGGTTCATGTGTCACTGAATTGAAGACCTAAGAAAATATCTCTGTCCAGTTTAGTCAGAAACATGCAGCATCATAAATCTGTCGGCAGCACCACTTAGCTTCCACCACAGGAAGCACGCTTTTGTTTGTTTTCTTGGGTAGCTTACTCATCTTGTTATATGAACAGTTTTTTCCCTCAAAACATGAAAATTAGGAAATAACCGGCAAAACAAAAATCACACATGGAATGATGCAGTCTGATCTCCTGTCCAGGGAGGGAGAACCTCTTTTTTTCTCACTCAGCAGTGCCGTCTTTGGTTGTTCGAGGTGACTATGACAGCTGAATTAAAAGTGCAGTCCTCTTGTCCAGTAACTGCTTAGCTCTGAGTGGAATGATGTGGGGACTGCATGCGTTTCCAAGGCCTTGGGCATTCTCGTGAATTTACACAGGATGTTGAAGTAATTGGACCTGTCTAGGTTTTGTTGGGTGTTTTATCAATTTTGAAATGTTTTTTGGCTTTTCCTTAAATCCCTAAGGAAAGTATCAAAGTACTTTGGTTGTTTGTTTTAAATTCATGAATGTTGCTCCAAATAGTTCTGTACTCACTGGCTCCCTCATTCAGGAAATCAAATAATATTCAGTTCATTATGTTTTGCAGAATTCTTTCTTATACCCTCTTTTGTAAGAGAGAAGTAAGCATTTGAATACTGATTCAAGTGACTAAATAGTTTAGGATTGAATGGTAGTGAATAGTGATCTTGTGCTTTAATATCTGAATAATTACATTTTATTTTTTTTTCAGCCCAAGAACTCATGCAGTTCAAAACAACTGATGGTCTCTCATCAGTATGCGGTGTCTGGTAGTCAGTGGGAGTCCATGATGGCTCTGGCTCTCTCACTTATGTAACTTGTTGGGCAGCTGAATCTTCATTGACCATGTGTATGAGAAATACCACTTGCCTTTTCCAACCATTTTGTTTTTTTTTCTAGTAGTGATGCTTTTTACAGTCCACAGTATTCTGCTGGTATCAGTTTCCTCAGCTGTGTGCACAAGACAAGAACAGAACAGTTCACCTGCCAGCTCACGCAATCCAACTTAAGACACCAAAATAAATGCAATTCAAATTCAAAACTGCATAATTTGTGCTCTTGTAGCTGGTGGGGCAGTGTGATGTTTTTCTGTAATGCAGTTAGTGGGGAAAACACTGCATGACTTTGGCTCACATGATCAGAGAATTATTTCTACGCCCTTCTTGCTCTCAGAATTTCCACAGTGATCTTAACATGACATGCACAGTCCAAAGTCAACAGTTTTAAGTGTCAGACAGGGTGATGAAAAGTGAAGTGTGTGTAAAGAAACCAGGAGCTGAACCCGAAGAATTAAGAGTGTCATTGCAGGATTCTCCCTTGTGTGCTCGGACATAGATTTGTGCTCTCAGGTCCCCTGTGTTTTGGCTCTGTCATTCAGGAGGCTGGCAGCAGTTTTTGTGTACATTAAATCTCCTCATGAGCCCCAGTGCTGGAGGAGGTCAGCGACAGGACCTGTAAATAATAATCCACATCCATCAAACAAATGCTCCTCTTGTGTTTCCACTAAACCTTAATTACAGGGAGTCAGAGGTGGGGCAGCTGTTTCCATGACACAGGAAAACACTTCTGACATACACGGCCATGCAATCCTGAAGTTGACTGGTTGGTCTAATGTATTTTGAATTTATGCTTGTGAAAATAAAAGATTCATACACTCTGTAATTTTGTTAAAAGATTTTCCAAAGCCTTTGGTCTCTGAAGTTATAGACCCAAGATGCAGGAGTAGTAATATTAATGATTTAGTAGTTTGTTTAGTTTTTTCTGGTAGGTGTGGCCTAAATTGTCCATGAGAATAAAAGCAGCAGCCATTTTTTATGGGTCTTAATTCTTTCAGACATTTCAAGGACCTCAATGAACCAAACAAAACAACAAATTAAAACTTTGTTAGCTTCTGGCGAAAGGGAAGAATGCGTGCGTCGGGGTTCTTGGCAGCCGGCTGAAGGGGAGCTGTCTTCATGTTGGCAGATCATCTGAAGCTGTTGAGGGAATGGTTTGGCTCTTGGGGGGGGTCCATATCTCAGATCAGTTTTAGGAAGCTTTGATATTTTTTGTCTTTTTGGGTGGGGAGGTTTCGTAATATTCTGTTTATTAATTTGTTTGTGTATGATTGTGTGGGTGTATGTTTCTCAGTTTCTTTTGAGTGTGTTAATTCATGAGTGTGTGTGTGTGTGTGTGTGTGTGTTAGAGTATGTGTCAGGGGTGGGGGGTCACACACACCCATAACTCCTTGAAAGCGCTGCTGGGGCCCCCGTGCGGCTAGCCCTTTCCGTTTGATTGCCGTGTGACGACGGAGGAACTAGGCTGTCCGCCAGTGGCCGTTTGGGCATAAAAGAGCCAGTGGTATGTACAAAATGTGATTACTACTGTCAACACTGGACCGAATAAAGGCAGAGCAGAGTCCAGACAGATAGTTACTAAGTGAGTGAAGTATTGAATGAAGGAGCAGGAATGAGGCCACCTTTATGGTGGCTGAATGGGGTGGTGTGGTCCCCCTCGGTGTGGGCCGCTGCATTCTGCCTTTTCAACCCACTGCTTTATCCTCAGCCCCACAGACGAAAGCCTGCCCATGCTAAACACTTTTGACTCCTGTTCCTTGAGCCCCACTGTGTGCCATAATACGGACCTCCTCTTCCTTTTTAATCTTCTTTTGTACCTTGTGCAAAAGCCACCTTTGTGCAATTGCTTAATGAGGACAGAATTGATGCTCTGACATCGGGGGGATATGTTTGTCGAGTGTTTTCTCTGAAAGACCCAGGTCAGGCCTTTTCAGCCTTACTGTGGAGCAGCTTGCTTCTAGCGGCAAAGCTTCAGCTTTAGTGCATTCAGTGTGTTATGCCGTTTATGGTGTGTAATAATAAAGCCCTTCAGGTTTATTACTATCTGTGTTTGCCTTGATTAATTTACCTGAGTATCTCCCTATGGGCATCTGAAGTGGTTTTCATCTATTTATTGAAAGTCCCTGATGGGGGGCCATTATGGTCTGCAATATATACTGATGACCCATCAATCACAGAATCAAGGGATGGCATTCAGAAGGTTTAAGAAGTGATCAATTGACTAGATTGACTTGCTAAACAATGTGAACAATTAAGCCCTGAATTGCTTGACCACCAGTTTATGAGCTTTATGAGCAGTTTATGGCAGCTGGCTACAACTTGAGAGGGGTGACAAATGAAATGTTGTCTGGATGTATTTTACAAAATGGCAAAGCCAGAGATACAAAATAAGGTGTTTTGCACAGCAATTACAATATTGTAATGGTGCCCTCCATGTCTGTTGGAAAAACAGGCATGCATCAAGGAAATGTGCTGACTGCTGATACAGTCCAGCTGTCCCTGGGAATCTGTGTGGCATTACCAGGGAACACGGGTCACGGGGGCACAGTCTCTGGGTGTCGGGTTTGAGGAAGCCTCTGGCCCTGCACCTCCCTGCCAACAACCTGCCAGATCTGGCTGGGTCACGACGGAAGGGCGGTGGGCACTTATCAGAGCCAACGGAGGAAGAAAAAAAAAATGGCTGACCAGGCTTTGCCTGTCTTTACAGAAAGCAAGAGTGAGCATAACTAAAAGAGAACCCCCCTCCACTCACACTCCATCCCACATGTGAAAAGCTGTTTCCTCTCTTACATGCCTCTGCTTTTCCCGACCATTTGTCTCAAGTGACGGCCGAATCGTTGCCACAACAAGAGGGCAGGGACTTACTGCAGCCTTGCTGTCTGTGGTTGGGCTGTCAACAGTGGCATAAATTTGAGGTCAAACAGAACTCTCCAGAAATTACATCATTTTGAATAAATTCAAACACTAAATTCTTAAATTTCCATAACTGTTGGCAGCTGTTGTGTTGTCTTACATACTGTATCATTCTTGGACTGTTATGCATATTTTGTCCATAGTAGAATAGAAGTGGGAGACGGGACATTTCCATGACTGGTCATTACAGTAGGATTGTGAAAATGATAATATATTTACAAGCTAAAAAAATACATTTATAGCTATATGTCTGTTGAGGGCTGTGCTCAAGTAATTAAATGTTCATTGGCTCTGAAACTCATAGTTTCAGGAAAAAATTACTAGTTGAAGACAAAGCTAAAATGCCAATATGGCTAGAACAAATTTTTAATTCAAAACAGAACAAAAAAAACAGCAGCTGAATGAAGTGCAAACTTTAAAAAAAAAAACTGCAGCTGTAGCCTGTGGCAGTAGTGGGGGAGGATTGGAGAAAGCTGTGGGCTGTTTGTGCCGCCCCTCCCTTGGCCTAAACAGAGTGCACTGTACAGGGGAGATTGTTCATGCAGAAAACCAGGAAGCCGCTCTCACTTTCAGAACAGTGGTTCCAAAGGATGTCCATGGTGGCGACGTGCCATCTCAACTCCTCTATCTCCAACAAATAGCCTAATTGCTCCCACAAAGTTACTCTTAAAGGGGTAGTTCATTCATTTTCTTACAATGAGAAATGTCTTTCCTTTAGACCCCACAACTACATCTCTGCTGTATCTGCCCAAATTTTAGTACACCATGGCAAAGCCTCATTTCGAAGTCAGTGAATGACTATGGTTGAGATTTCACAGATTAAAAATTTTAAATGCCATAAAAAACAAAAACAAAGCAAATGAATGCTAACATATGTAACCGTGATGTACCTAAAACATCTTGATATTATCTTGTTGTTATTACAGGCTGGCTAAAAAGGTTATGCCATGGTTATGGCAGGTCAGGGGCAATGCTCTTGTGTCTGTCCACTTTCTACATTTCCTCTGCGCTTTTTTTTGCAGTCACCTATAGCTAAACAATGAATATTTGCACCTTAAAAGATAGTCAATCATAATAATGTATGGAAAGGCGCTGATGATGTAATTGTGAAGTGGTTTGGCTCTTTTTTCTTCCCTCTTAGGGGGTTGTTTTCCTCCCGGGGTTGTGCGGGTTGACCACCTAGGAGGTTCCCCAGCTGTTCTAATGCCCCTTCTGGCCTCTTCCATCACCTCCGTACTCACAAAGCACAAATTAATCTCTCACCTCTCCCCAGGCCAGGAAGCCAGAGTATGCAGTGTAGATTAACACAGATATCGCCCCCACTCCAGTGCCTCTTCATGTGGGCTTTGGGGTTTTCAAAACTGTTGTGTCGCTAGAGGAAAATAAAACCTCCCAGCATGCCCTGCGTCCTGCGTACTGCAGCATTCACTTCCTCTCTCTCTTCACTATTCTATCTCTCTTCCTCTGCTCTGCTTCCACAAACTCTATTATGAATTTGAGTAAATGGTTACCTTGGAGAAAACGCAGTCCCTCCAAGCAGAAAGGGAAGCGGGCTGTTGTCCCTGCTCTGGGTAAGTACAGTTTACACAGTTTCCTGCTTCCTGTTAACAAAGAGAAAACCTGGTGAGCTCTGGGCCTTCCTGTGATCATTTGCAGCCTGTAGCCTGCAGCTCTGTTTTCATGCGCAGTAGCATATCGTTCAAAGATCGAAGTCATAGGCGTTCTTGTCTGTAATACCCTTATACAAATAGTAATGTGCCCATGCACATTCACTTTTGTTTGGAAGACCACAACCGTATGTGTTTTAACTCTGAATTTGTAGCTGTATACGTCAGGCACATCTATACCTTAATTCCACCATATTTCTGCTGCTGATGCACTTCCTCTATTGACCCAGAGCAGAAGTGTTGGTGGACAGGAGGGCATGAGCTGGGACATGCTGGCCATTCCACCCAGCTGTATATGCCCCAGTGGTGTAAGCACCTGTTAGCGTTTACCTGCCCCGTATCTGCCCCCCTCCCTGGGCTGCTGTGTTTGGGCCTGGGGAGCAAGAGGATGTGTGTGATGAATCTCTTAGAGATTCAAGACTCTGAAGTGTCAGCGTGTAACTGGATGGAATGAAATGGGATGATATCTTCTTTTTGTTCTTTTACCGGGGTGCATCGCCACGCTGGCAGTATGTGAACTAGGAATGTGTTATCTCCAGATCCTCAGCTTTGGGTAGCCTATCTGACAAGGCGTCTTTGTTGTTTTGTTTGTCTCCTTGTCAGCTCATTTTACAAATATGGAGAAGAGTTAAGATTTCTCAGAGGTGGTGCCATGATATGGTTTCTCTTTTTTTCTCAGTAAACAAAACCATGTACTGCTTATGAGAGGGACAAAACCAATGCTTAAAACCACCCTATAACTGACACTGAGCGCATTTCATAAGTTTGTTCTTTTTGAAGAACAAGCATAGTTTTAAACTTGTGCTCTTGTACTCAGAATAGCCATAATTCCTATCTAATTAGGAATTAAGGTCAGATAGGCATATTATTTTTAATTGTAGCACATCAAAACATATTTTATATTCTGCTAACGGTTAGTGGTCTTATCTGGAACATTCCTTACTGCATTTTTTCTTTGTTGTAAATCTTTTTAGTCAATTTTACTGTTTGCCTTTCAGTGACTGGGCTGCTTTTGTCAAGGGCATACCTGCCATGGCTGGACTGTGTAGCGGTCTGGCTCAGATTTTTAGCCCGCATGGCAGCCAGGTGTGTTAAACTGCAGCCCCGGCTCAGCTTGGTCCCACTGCTGAAGCTTGCCTCCCTGGTGTGAGGCAACAGAGGAGGTTCTGTCCTCCACCAGCGGACCACAGCGTATCCCACAGTGCACTGCCCACTCACCGCTGCTCGCTCTCATTGGCAGCCCCCCCAACCACCAGGCCCCCCCCGCCTTAGTCACATTCTTCTACAGCTCCTTTGGTCAAGAAAAGACAGTCTTGGAGGAGTAAGAATGTGAGTGCAGACTGAGAGAGAGTCTCTCTTTGCTCTTTTCGCATCGGCCTTTTTTCGGGTTGAGGACGGAGCTGGGAACAATGGCACAACGCGTTCTCAGGCTCCGAGGTATGTTCGGCTGTGACTGACGCGTGCAAAACGGATCTGTCAGAAGTACAATGCCACTAGCCTTCAGAGCAGTAGGGCTTGTGAGTGCTGATGGCTTGACCCTCTTTGTGGGATGGGAGTATATCCCTCTTTGCCTTTTAATGAGTAACAAGTTGGGGACAGAGGTGCATTTTTTCGTGCTGGAAGTTTGGATTTTGCAGTATCTTGTCCGATGCTGAGCTGTTCCACAAAACAACAGACAAAGTTCGAAGTCTGAGCAGGCTTTTAAAATGCATCGTTAGAATCAATATTGATAGGCTTTTTTGGGGAAAATTATTGCAAAACAGGTCTTTCTTTTGAAACAAGGTTTTGATTGCGATTCTTTTTTTATTATTCAGGTAGTCTGTAACTGCATAGAGCTAGAAACTTTGTGTGGGTGAAACATGGGATTTGTTAAAATTTTAGTTTAATTCATGTCTTTGTTTATGATGCTATCTTGCCCACTTAAATGTAATTTAGAAAACTCTTTCAACTATCATATGAAGGATAGTTGTAATGTGCGAGTTGAATGTCATGCCTTCTGTGAGATGTGTGCATATTCTGTCCATATTGCTGTAATGTAGGATGTTTAATCATCCCTGGCACCTGCTGCTGTTTCTGCTGCCGTGTGACAGATGTTAGCAGTATTTGTCAGTTTAATCAAATGTCTTCAGTGAGTTCTTGATAAAGTCAAGAATGAAGCCCATATTCTTTAATTCAGAGGACATAAATCAATTGCGGCCACTGTGTAGGGAAATATATCTGTTATGGGCAACAGATGCTAGCAGTATTTGTAGATTAATTAAAATGTCATTCTGTTTGAGATTTTGTGTATAGGAGAATCAAGCTCACATTCTCTGCTCTGAGGACATTCATCACTCCCGGCACCTGACTGTGTTCAGCACAGCTTGGGGGCGTGGAAGCAACACAATTTTTCCTTCCTCTCTGTCCTCATACCTCTTCATTAGACTTATAACATTCATTTAGGAAGCAGATCATTTGTTTTGAAGAACTAAGTGGGGATCTAACTTAATCTGCCCAAACAAAGCAGTGTGTGCTCTACAAAGTCTCAAATCCCAGCAGCTGAGCATAAACATCTCTTGTCAGGCAAGCTGGGGCAGATGTCCAATCGGCAGGAGGAATGTGTCTGAAATTATGGGAATTCTGCACATTCCTCCTGTCCCGCAAGTGGGAATATGGTGCATATTTACTCTCAAGTGTTGTAGCAGGGACTTGATTTACAGATACTCTGTGGAGAAAAAAAAAGAATAAAATCTGTGATGACGATTTCTGGACTTTGAAAGTATCTTTGACATCCAAAAATCAGGGTAGATGTCATAGTTTGGATATGTTGGAAAACGTGTTTGCCAAGTGTTTTTCTTTTTCTTGAAAGAACCCATTTTGAGTAGTTTCCTATTCCAATGTTTTCCATGTATGAAGCATTTGGCTCTTTGCTGTTGTATCGTGAAAATAATTGCCCCTCCCAAACAAAAGGTCTGAGAGTTTATTGGCTGCACAGGTCATAAAGGAAGGCTGTAGGAAGGATTTTACACCGGTCCCATACATAAGAGGTGCCAGGAACAGCTGCTGTGTACCTGCCAGCTCAGTTGGTTGTGACTACGTTTCGGGTGCGGGTACCCCACCCTCGAGCGATTGCTGCTGCTCATTAGCCGTGCAGCGAGCTGTGTGAAGAGGCTTCTGGGATTTTCTTTCCTGATGTAATCAGTCCTTCCTGTTCATCTTAGCACAGCAGAACATTACTTTCCTCTTTGGCAGGCATTTACCCATTACAGACGAGACTGCAATTCTGCGCGTATCCCCTACAAACTGCCTGATTGTTCATCCCACAGAATATTCCTTTTTGCACGCTTGTAATATAATGTACTACTAATTATGAAGGCAGAGAGCTCTTATTAACCTTCTCCCAGTGTTGTTTTGAAAGTGGTCCTGTGGTAGTGTGCACATGTTTTCCCCAGAACCCTGAAGGGGTCATTGGTTAGGGTAGAAAGTTCCACTGTGCCTTGACCCTTGAGCATTTTGCTTAGGGAATTCATCTTACTGACATCAGGTTGGACTCAGGTTAAGTATTATAGCTGTACATTGCAACGCAGATGGACATGAGTGGCTGAGGTTCATATATCCTATGTTTGTGATGCCATTTTCCAATAAAGCAGTGCTGCAGCTTTGATATAACATTCATTACAAAAATCTGGATCCGACATCGTAATTAGTTTCCCATGATCTCTGAGGAAATGATAATTCTTAGATAAAAACACATTCTTAGAGAAAACCATCAACTTTGTTGTTATGAAAGCAATTGAATCATGTAACGGTCTAACAAAGTCTGAAACACATTTAATGGAACTTATACTGCACAAAATATAACCAAAGTTGGATAATTCAATGATGCAACCACACTGCTGATTTTGAATGGGCTGAAACACTTACCTATTACATGTTTAACTGAATAAGTGCTGTTACCCTTATGCACATACATACTGAATAAGCATTCAATAATTGTTAAGTAATTGTGGTGCATTATTATTATTTTCCCATTTTTATTATACTCTTAGCACGTACAACTTCCAGAGCTTACATTGCACATCCATTTGTTGTATAACCAAACATTAACTGAAGTAACTTTGTATTAAGAATTACTTTTAAGTAACAGCTTAGCAACCTTCTGGTTACACCACCTGTTCTCAAACAACCGTTCCAAGGCCACTGCCCTGTTGAGCGAGTGTTTCATGTGCCATAATATGAGCATTAAGATCCTAAGCCTGTCTTATGTAACAGCAGCTACTAACAGCAGAGGTCTCCAGGCATAGACCTAGGGGGATAAAAGGCATGCACAGGGCAAAGCTAAGCTAACAGCCTGTCATGTCTTTCAGATGGAATACTGTTGTTTTTCTTTGAATCTCACCCAAAAAAGAACAAAAAGAAGAAAAATGCACTGTGCGCATTTCATTCTTCCCGAGAGGGGAAAAAAAGAAACAATTGTGAGTTCTGAATTATGAATCAAATGTATTGTGTTCCAAAACCTGACATGGCTGAGGCATTTGTAGCTGAAAGGGGCCTTTGCTTCACTTCAGGCCACTTCATCACCGGAGTACAATGTCACTGCCTTACTTTTGAGTGTGTGTAAATTATGACATTTTTGTCAGCTGTAAAGGGACAAGTATATTCCTTGTAAATTAGGCCTAAGTAAGTATGTGTGTCAGATACATGTGTAATATATATCTATTTACCATCACAGCAACACATAGGAAGGCTGGTGAAATCTGGAGGCTGGTGAATATGTAACCATATTGTCTGGGACCAGCTTTAGGCTGTCACAGCACAGTGAAACAGGGTATGGGTCTTAAGTCAGGCATGTTGTCTGTGTGAAATTCAAAACTTTGGCAGAAGGTAATAAACGTGCACAAGCACACGATTGCCAGTCACAGGAGGCTGCAAGCAACCAGTATGGAGTTGTGTGAATCATTGACATGGTGAGAGGGTTTAGAGGTATTTTTAGTTATTTTTTAACCTTTTAGTATGCTTCAGTGGGATAGAGTGAGCATGATCAGAAGGTTGATTTTTCCTACTTCCTGTCCCTTAGTGTAAACGGAGTCACTAGAGCATTATGGTTTGTAGAGGTTAGCTGTGAGCAGAGTGGCATATGACGGCCACGTCCTTTCCCTTCATTTATTTATTTAGTTATTTATTTACAATACAAAACATTAGTTATTTAGCAGATGTCCAATACCCAGAGCAACTTAAACTTTAAGAGAACAAATGGAATTTTTTATTCCTGACTTAAGTGTCATTGATAAAAATAGATATATAGAGTAAAAGGGTGTTGTTGAAGAGAACCCCCCCCCCCAATCAGCGTTCCCCTTACTCTGCCCTACACAGGCTCCCCTGAGCCAGGGGGCGAATTCCTCCCTTTATTTCCCAACATTCCTTACCAGCGGCATACGCAAGGCGCAAACAAAGGAGGAGACGACCCCTCGGGCGGGTGATCATAACCTCTGACCGCAGCGGGGTTCACCGGGGTTTATGCGGCGACACTAACTTACTCAACCCAACCACAAACTGACGAGACTCAGCGTTCTCCCCACACCGCCCAAAACAAACTTCCAGAGGTGGACCCCAGGGCTGTCAGCGGGGCCATTATGGGGTAATACACTCAGGAATGAGGGCCAAGCGAGGGGCCAGCTTTAATGAGCCCCACCCCACATGGCTGTCCCATCAGAGGGCCAAGCGAGGGGCCAGCTTTAAGGAGCCCACCCCGCATGGCTGTCCCATCAGAGGGCCAGGCGAGGGGCCAGCTTTAAGGAGCCCACCCCGCATGGCTGTCCCATCAGAGGGCCAAGCGAGGGGCCAGCTTTAATGAGCCCCACCCCACATGGCTGTCCCATCAGAGGGCCAAGCGAGGGGCCAGCTTTAAGGAGCCCACCCCGCATGGCTGTCCCATCAGAGGGCCAAGCGAGGGGCCAGCTTTAAGGAGCCCCACCCCACATGGCTGTCCCATCAGAGGGCCAGGCGAGGGGCCAGCTTTAAGGAGCCCCACCCCACATGGCTGTCCCATCAGAGGGCCAAGCAAGGGGCCAGCTTTAAGGAGCCCCACCCCACATGGCTGTCCCATCAGAGGGCCAAGCGAGGGGCCAGCTTTAAGGAGCCCCACCCTGCATGGCTGTCCCATCAGAGGGCCAAGCAAGGGGCCAGCTTTAAGGAGCCCCACCCCACATGGCTGTCCCATCAGAGGGCCAGGCGAGGGGCCAGCTTTAAGGAGCCCACCCCGCATGGCTGTCCCATCAGAGGGCCAAGCAAGGGGCCAGCTTTAAGGAGCCCCACCCCACATGGCTGTCCCATCAGAGGGCCAAGCAAGGGGCCAGCTTTAAGGAGCCCAACCCCACATGGCTGTCCCATCAGAGGGCCAAGCAAGGGGCCAGCTTTAAGGAGCCCCACCCCACATGGCTGTCCCATCAGAGGGCCAAGCAAGGGGCCAGCTTTAAGGAGCCCCACCCTGCATGGCTGTCCCATCAGAGGGCCAGGCGAGGGGCCAGCTTTAAGGAGCCCCACCCCACATGGCTGTCCTGTGAGAGTCTGCTCACCACGACATCCCGGATAGCAGAGGCTATCGGTTACACTGACACACACAAAAGTAATGAAAAACTACAGATCAAAGTGGCTAACCAGTGTGCCACTTGAACAAATGACCTTTCAGAAATTGATGGCTAGGCCCCATGTTCGATCATTAAAAAAGATTTCAGCTTCATCAGTATTTCCTTTTTTTTCTACCATGACTGTGCAATCCTTTCAAAACTTACTGGACAGAATTCTTTGTTTTCCTGCTTTGATACAAGCATAGTGCAATTTTGAGGTATTTACCATACTTTATAAGGTGGGAAAACCTTTTTCTGGGATAATTATTAACAGAAGAGCAACTGCTCCTTATATTTCTGCACTGATACTACTTCACCAAAAAGCCAAACCTTCACATTTTAAATTTCTTACTGGGTATAATGTTTAAACTCTGTAAAACAAGAGTCTTACAGAGTTTAAAACAATTTTAAAAAGGAAAGTTTTGTAATGTTATTTATTTTTACTCAAACTGTTTGTCTTTATGTTTCTGCTTGCTCACAGATGAACATGATGCTGTACAGAGGAAAACCTTCACAAAATGGATCAATGGCCACTTTTCTAAGGTAATGATGGGTAGCCACATGGCACATTCAGTTGACGTGAATGTGTGCGCAACTTTTCTGTAATGCTGGTGTAACATGATACCCTGAGAATGTTAAGTATTGGTTTGGAAAAGGAGCTGCCACTACCAAGTCAATGATTTTTAATTACATAATGTAGAATGTCTTGAAGAAATCAATTTCAGTTTTTTTATTACTAACAGACTCCTAGATATTCATGTTTAAAGCACCTTATGCTTCAACGGTACATTGTTATGTGCTGTTGTCATTGGTGAAAATGGCTGAATGTAAGAGAACCATAAATGAAATGGGAAGGCTATTTTTAGCCATGCATGTGGCAAGTACCCCAGCACTAGAAAACTCCTAGAGACTTGAAACTTTTCTCCCTGATTTTTTCCTTAAGGCACAGACACTAGCTCCCCCCTGTTGTGAGGGCAGTAGCCAGGGAGAGAGCAAGGTAGTGGATGACCAAGGAGAGGACAGGAGGATCACATGTTCCACTGGCCTTTATTCAGTCAAAATCTCCCTTTTTAGGCCAACTCCTATATGAAAGTGTCAGTTTTATTCTGAACAAACGGCTTGATGAATTGGTGAATTAACAAACACAATCATTTAAGTCAATGTTATGGACAGTTGTTGATTGAATCTAAGACCTCTTCTTTGTAAAGTCACATGTACTGTAAAATATATGTTCTGGGAGTTATCCAGAAGGGATTCTCCATTGTTGGGCCCATTTGATAGTCATCAGATAATGATGTAATCTACTGTGATTGAAGATGTTTTACCAGCAGATTTCTTAGTGGCTTTTAGAGCAGAAAGGTTTGAAAATGTTGAAAAATAGAAAAAAATCTGCTTAATTTGAATTCAAATGATGTCTCTTTCATCTGTTACAAGGCTTCTTTTAAAAGATGAAGCTTGGAATAATCAAATAAGGTACATTACAGTTATTCACATATGGAAGATCTCTTTTCAGAAAGGTTCGTCATGCAGACAGGATGTGACCATGAATACAGAAATAGCTGTGATATCACAGATTGTTCCAGGCATATGGGTATGCCAAACAAGGTCACTTTAGATATTCAGGGCAGTTTTTGAGGCTTAAAAACAGAATTGCTCCTTTGGAGCAACATGCATTTTGTTGTGTGTGCAGAATGTCCCAAAATATGAAGAATGCTACCCAGGACTTTTCAGACTCAGCAAGAGGTCACTGTACATTGCTGGTACAGCCAGTGGCTGGTCAATATTTAAATCACTGAGTATGGAATATCATGCAAGATACTGTAAAGAGAAGACTGAATGTTAAGGTGGTTGCTGGTATTGTATCCTCTCAAGTATATCCTCTATTTTAAGAGTTTACTTGGAAGCATTAATCACCTGCATGGTAAGGGTTAACCTGCCTGAACTACCATCTGAAAAAGTACTGAAGCCACCAGTGTCGAGCATGCACAAAAACATTTTGTGCCAAGAAATCTTTAGTCATTCTCATGTGAAAGTGCTGCTCCCAGGCAGCTGTTTACTGGCTTTGGCCTGTTCACAGCACTGCTGTATCTAAAAAGTATTTTTAGACGAAAGAGAAGAGCCACAGCCAGTTTCATTTTTGTTTGTCCTGCACAGTGTATCCCTGTATTAAAAAACCCTGGAAGCCTAGAAGTAAAGTGTCTATTTTTGTTGTCATTTGCTTACTGTAGGTCAAAAGAGGGCAAAGACTTTAAAGGAGGAAGTGATTCACAAAAAAAGCTGTGCATTTGTTTTTCACTTTCACATTGTTGTACTCCACAAAAAAACCATGGAAGAAAGACCTTTTCAGATGTGAATAACAAGTTCAAGTTTAAAAAAGATCATGTGAAAGTGGTGAATTGCAGATTATACTAGAATCATCACAGGTCATCAAGATCTGTTATGCTTGTTTTCTGCGTCTTGCTTATGCTGCATATTAAACTGATGACTGCCTTCAGACCATCTCAGCATCTGGTATCTCAGCTGGCATGATTCCAGTTATTATGTGTCGATGTGTTCTGTATAGCTTTTTATTTATTTCATTGTTTGGTTTGACTTGATGTATCTCTCAGCTGATTGACTGACATGATTCAACGTGACTCAGTTCATTGATTAACTTGTAACATTCCTACTGATTGAATGTTTTTGCTTGAAGAAGTTTATCAGTGTATGATTTCATGAAGCTCAACTGGTTGTTAGATTTAGTTGCAGCCTAATTCTTTTTCTTTGATTTTATTTCATTGCAGATTGGGAAGGCCCCCATCAAGGACTTGTTTGTGGACCTCAGGGATGGGAGGAAGCTGCTGGACCTCCTGGAGGGCCTCACCGGGAGTGTTTTGGTGAGCCACACTGCCATCACTCTGACCCTGACTTAAAATCGCAGTGCCATCAGCTTCTTTCCCCTGCCCAGCCTCCCCCTCCGGGTCCTCCCTGTACCCACATCTCTTCATGCATGTTTCAGCATCCAGAGCCCAACCAAGCCAAGGCTTTCAAATGGTCTGGCTAACGTGTTAATGCTATCTTGGTATACTGAAATACTCAAATACTATCTTGAAATACTGACTAGGGAGCAGGCATGACACATTCATGTGAGTAGTCAGCTCTGTCAGATTCTTGTCCCTTTTCATGCCAAAATGGCTAGAAAAGTAAATGGAAGCCATCTATTTAGTGCTGTTCAGACCTTATGGTTCACAGTGTTTTTATACACAATAGGAAAAGATCAGAGGCTGGCAAACAGTTTCTCATGACTAATCTGGCTCAGCCTGTTTGCAAATTAGTCTTTCTTCACAGGTCCTGCAGCATTGTTTGTGTGAAGATATCTTTTGATAATGAAACTGCCCTTCCAGTTTTAGAGCATTGCAAACACTTCAGTTTAAGTAACCACACTTAAAGATCAAACTGTTCAACTTGAGATATAGACAAGAAAACAGGCTTGGAGGTTTCTTGGACATCAGTTGTATGCATGTTTTGAATTTGTATATGAATATTAATGAGCCCTGCTGGAATTTCAGCCACTTAAGCGTTTTAATTGCCATATTAAAATATGTGCTGTTCCAGGAGAAAAGGATTGGTTTCAGCAGTTACAGTACAATGTAAACAAGCCTTATAAGGGTACTGAACACATTTTTAACTTGGTATGTCCAACTAAGAACATTCCCTAGAGTTCAGTTTCAGCCACCTCATGACTCTTTGCTTAAAAAAAAAAAAAAGAGAGAAATTCGATACAAAGTTAAATGCATGTTAATTGATCATGGCACAATGGTCAAGGGTATATGTTGGAACACAACATATCCTGAGCTTAAACTGTGCACAGCTGTTTGTTTACGGTTTGCAAATATCAAAATCTGTGGACACAGGGCATGGCTTTATATATTTACAGCAGGTGTGACAAGGGAAATGTTTACATCCATGAGGCTGATTCACACTGAATTGCTTCATTTATATGAGGATTATGCTAGAGTGATTACGCTAGACTCACAATGTCTGCAAAAAAGGAGAAATTTGGGGAAGGGTTTTTCAAAAAGGAGAACGGAAATGTTAATTGACTTCTTAATCAAATTTAAAACTTGACAGACTGGACAGTACAAAGCTGGAGCAACAACAAAAGACCGGATTTATTTATGTCTAGATGGACAATAATGGCCTTGTTATCGTACTACACTAGAGAACTGTCTCTCTTCTGTAATCTTGTTACCTTGCCCAACAGAGAAAGCTAAGTCTCTGCCAGTGCTAGCTTTGTGCTTTGAAAAGCACTTAAACTTCGCTAATCCCTTGCTCCTCTTTCGTTGTAGACCAAAGAGCGTGGGTCCACTCGCGTGCATGCCCTGAACAATGTCAACCGAGTTCTGCAAGTTCTGCATCAGAACCGTGTAAGTATCTGTGTCTGGGTTTTGACATTTTTGTCCAATAGAAAGCCTTTGTACTGTAACCCTTAGCTTTTGGAAGGTGAAGGGGGGAGTGTTTTTTCTCCCTGCAGTTGATCTTGTGAGGTGCAAGTGCGTAACAGCATAGAGAAACAGCCCAAGCACATCTGGTCAGTCATGCACCAGCATGCCCCACCCAAGTAGCATGTAGCCACGTAGAGGGCTCCCAACAGCTGTTCCTGCCACCCCCACATGATAAAGCTTTGTGCTAATGTGGGGCTTGAGAAACACTGATGCTTATTTGGATGTGACACTCAACAGGGTCTTGCAGAATCTTGGGAGGAAACACAGGTTTGTTTTGGAATGATTTAATCAAAATGTGTTGCTTGGAAATAGAAACACTAACTATACACATTGTGTCAGCTTATGCAGAAGTGATCATAATGGGACCATTGGGTGTGGGGACCAGCAGTGCGGGGATCTTCACTGGCGTGGTGGGGTATTTGTTCTCGACCCGCCTGAAAAGTTTGATAGTGGAAGCTGAACCTGCGCTGACCTGTAGCATGTGGTTTCTCCCGCCCTCATGCACTCTGGCTGCTGATATTGAGAGTCTGAGAACCAAAACTCAATACCACACTGCCCTATCAGCATGGCTAGAAGCAGCTCCTCTCCTTATCTCGCTATCAGAGGCTGACGTGTCCTGGCCCAGGGCCAGCTGCTCCCAACACGTGACTGAGTGGTCACCTGTCGACAGTCCCAACTGCATTTGCTATTAGACACGATGCTTTCTTCTTTCACCATCTTTGAGGAAAATGTATGACATTGAATGCTCTCTTTGCATGCTGGTAGAAAGCAATTAACATGCCATGGACTTTCACGTGTCTGTGTTTGCAGGCATGACTTGCGTTTGTAGCAGGAGCAGTGGGATATGGGGTATGAATGGAAATTTGTAATGCAAGAGAGTTGATATTTCAGTTTTCCTCATTGACTGAAAGGGTAGCCTCCATGGCAGGTGGAGGTGGGCTGTAACTGCAGACTGAAGGGTCCTCATGCTGCAGCTCATGGTGTCTGCTTGTTTGCCTTTGTGCCTCTGGACCCAAAGAGTGTTGAGAAAATATCCTTAATGCTTTCCTGCTAGCCTCAGTTTTAGTAATGTGGATATGCAGCACAACATATTTTCTGTTTCTTATATTGTGGTAGTCAATTATTTTATGTTCTAATGTGATTCTGGTAAAGCTTGCATTTTGAATGTTTTGCAGGATAAGTGTGAGGTTTATGTTAGGTGTGATTCAGTTCCATTGTGTGGGCAGGGGAGGGGGGTAAGGGGTGAAAACTGATGTGGCCTGGGCTTTTAAAGATCTTAATACTGCTGATCCTCTTCATGCAGGTGGAACTGGTGAACATCGGTGGGACGGACATTGTGGATGGAAATCACAAGCTAACGTTGGGCCTTATCTGGAGCATCATCCTACACTGGCAGGTAAGCAGGCTCCTCCCCCTCCCCTGTCATCACTAACTCCACCTCCTGATCGGTCAGTGTGTTACCTGAAGCTGACTTCACCCCCTTCAGCATCAGCATAAGGGCACAGCACCTGGCTGCTGCTTTCTACAGCCCTGATGTAGACAATCACAGCTTTTCACTGGGAATATTTATTCAGCGCATAATCTCTCCTAAAGCCTTTCAGCACAGGGCACAGAACAGATGCTTCTGCTTGCTAGCATTTATGAAAGCCTAAAAAGTAAATATGGATGTTGATAGATGTTGGTTCATGAAATGTGAACTAAATGTGACCTGTGTGGTATAAAGTGTGGTATAAAATAAAATCAAGAAGGCACAAGTTTTCACACAGTATGGTTAAGTCCATTTGCAGATTTGGATAATGCAGATTCAGATTTACACTGTTGGGATGAGGTACAGCAGTGATATATACAGTTCCAATTCATTCCAAAGTATCCGAGTAAAACAGTAGTTTTTTTAAAAAATGGATAGAACTGAAAGCAGCATTGACATGCAGAGTGCTCATTCACATCTTGTTACGTGCATGTTGTGGGAATTCTCAGCGGGCAGTACAGGCCTTCCAAACCACCGATTTGTCCTCGATTAGAAGCGGGTTTCCACAGAGCCCTCTGAATTCTTCAGTTTTGTCTGTTGGTCCAGGCTGTTCAAACCAGGAAATGATTTCAACAAATATCACCAAATAAAAATAACGCCTGTTCATTCATTCAGCCCTTTCTGAATACTTAAGCTTGAAACTGAAAGTGGCCCTCCTTGTTGAGCTCTCTCTACTGTGGCCTCAGGTTAAGGACATCATGAAGGACATCATGTCCAACCTGCAGCAGACCAACAGCGAGAAGATCCTGCTCAGCTGGGTGCGGCAGTCCACACGCTCCTACAACCAGGTTAATGTGCTGAACTTTACCACCAGCTGGGCCGATGGCCTGGCCTTCAACGCCATTCTACACCGCTTCAAGTGAGTTGTCTGATATGCTGGTATACAAAGTATGAACTTCTGGTTCAGCGCATATATCAATAGATGTACAGCATCACAGTATGATGGAAAATGCTTTTCATCTGGATGAATAGGATGTTGATTGTTGCTATTCTGTAATGATTGTTATAAGTGCATGAGCAAAAAAGGATACTTATGCAAATAGTTTTAATCTGAGAATTTTTGTTATAGTAAGAGGGAATTGGTTCTGTTTCCTTCCTGTTCTCTCCTGTGGGACTTTGAGATGCAAGTTCATGTTGCGTGATTGGGTTAGAGTATTGCTGTGCGATAGGTATATGAATGGGTCAGACCATAATTCCCAGCATTGTTTTAATTGAAAGGTGTCTGTTTATTTTGGCTAACGTTATGTTTCTGAGTAGTGTGCAATGCAACCTGGTATTGTCTCACAAACCTATCCACATTGTGCCATTAATTATTTTGTTTACCAAGAAACACCTTCTAGCCAACTTAGCTTCCTCCTTCTGGGCTTAACTGTGGGAAGAGACCAATGTTCTCTCTCATTTGGCTCACTGCAATTTCTCCTGCATGCATTCCTCACATACAAACACATACCATGCACTTGCCACAACCCCCACCCCCCTCCTCCTTAGTTAAGGCTCGGTCAGATTATTGCTGCATGCATTCCAGACATAAGCACATGCCCTGAGCCCTCCCCTTACAAGCTGCTACCGTGCGTGGTAATCAGAGTAACCTTTAAAACACTGCAGCGTCATGGCACCTTATCTCCTGTGGAGGTGAATAGACGCATGCAGCTGATATCAGTGTTAAGGAGCCCCTTAACAATGGCGTTTGTCTGCACATGGTTTGTGACATCCACACCCCAGAGCCTCTCCTCACCCTGTCCCCCACTCTCTGGGTGGGGAACAGGATAGGGCTGCCAGGCAGCATTGCTGGTGCCCCACCCTGTCCCAGCTCCAGCACATCCAAACCTACAGCAGCTTCCTCCTACATTTCATACTACCTGCTAGCTCATCTTAGGAAGACGCAACACTCAGACTCACACAAGGTTGTACCAGCGCCCCAAACTGCACCTTTCATACAGCACGCTATAGAAATACACAAAACAAGCAGGAGTTGAAATACAAAACTGAAATGGAACGACTGAGGGTCATACCAACATAGTTAACACATAACCATTGACCCTCAGAAAGAGGTGCTGTGCTGGCGAGATTCTCAGTGCATCAGTGAGTGGCCGTCGATGTGTCTCTTTCCTCTTGTGTCGGTGGGAGACCATTGCTAGTTACAACTGAGTGGGGAAGAAGGGGAAGAAAATGAAAAAAGAATTTAGTGTTTCTTTACAAAATGGACCTAACCTCCCCCCACTGCTGTTTACTTTGTAATTTCCACCTTGGAACACCAGATGTTAATCTGTATGTATTGGTATCACATTGATCTGACAAGAAAGCCTCAGTGGTCAGCCTAAGTGAGCTTTTATTTCTGTTTGCTTGGTTGTAGGCCCAAAGCATTCAGCTGGGAGAAAGTGCAGAGTCTAACGCCAGTGGAAAGACTGGAACATGCCTTCACAGTTGCCAAAGACCAGCTGGCCATTGAGAGACTTCTGGACCCTGAAGGTACTGATTTAGTCATTCCCCTGTATTTGCAAGGAAAGGCTAAAGGTTCATAAGTAGTGTCTCCATGGTTATGGTAAAGTCCTCATATTCATGCCATTATTCACTTTGTAGTGCTTGTGTTTTAAAGCGCATCCACAGTCCAATAGTGCTTTACATATTAGCTCATGATTGTGTTTTTCCCCAGTGTTGATAGCCAACCTCTTTTATGACCTTTTCTGTGTAGAAGTGGTTCCCACTTTTGTTAAAAAACAAAACAAAATGTTAAAATTCAAGCTGTTTCTGTATCTAGACGTTATTTATGATGGGTTGAACAGTCCTTTTGACAGATTGGATTTTAGAAGGGAATTGCTTAGGAATAAACTTGAAAACAAAATGAAAAGCTTATCCATGATTTAATAATAAATAGAGGGTACCAGCACACAGAACAGAAGTCCAGTAGTTTTATTTTACAAAAAGAATAAAAAAGGGGTGCTAATCCATAGAAATGTTCAGTTGAAAAGAAAAAAAGGAAAAAAAAAAGAATTCGGACAGGAAATCACTTAACCATAATTTGAGAATCACAGCCAACGTGTTTCAAAGCAGTACTCCTTCATCACTCTGTGTTTATGCTCTGTTGAAGGAGCGTTCCTCAAAAATTTGTTAGCTGTGATTCTCAATAAATGATGCCAAGGAAGTTGCTGTCTGAATTCTTTTCTTTTTTTCCAACTTGTCCATTATTTGTGAATATTATGCCTACACATTTTAACTTGTGATACCACCAGGTCATACTTTCACATAGACATTACACAGTTGTGATTATAGATAACACTTCTCCACTTTTAATGCTGTATTCTTATGCTGTAAACCTAAAGTAATTGAAGTTTGTATAAAACACATTCCGTTTCATAGAATATGCAGCTGGCTGCATTGCAGTCTTAAAACAAACTTCAATTACTGTGTCTAATATTCTTTTTATCAAAATGTAAAACATCACAATAGCCCCAAGCTTACACAGTTCCCAGGGAAGCATCCACATACTCTGGTGTTATTTTCTACTGATGTGCACCGTATTTTAAAATCTTTTTTATAACTGTATTTTGTGCTGTATATACACATCTATATTCTGTGCAAGCTTTTGCTGACATTTCCCCTTAGGGATCAATAAAGTATTGGTGCATCATATATCTGGCCCTTAGACAAGTGTGTCTGGAAGGAAAGACAGCTGCTGTGATTTAGTTGTGCTCTCTCGTCTATCTTTCTCTCTCCTGATCAGATGTGGCCGTACAGCTTCCTGACAAGAAGTCTATCATCATGTACGTGACATCCCTCTTTGCCGTCCTTCCGAAAGAGGTGACCATGGAGGACATCCGCGAAGTGGAGACGCTGCCCAGGAGGTATAAGGCGGAGGCTGAGGAGGGCGGGGTCCTCAGTTCGCAGGTGAGAAATGGAGGAGGGCATTTTGTTGTTCTGTTATCTTTTTACACTCAAAGACTTGGGGCTCATTTACACTTGCACTATCGGGTAAAATATCTCTTTTTGCAACAGATGTAAGACATCATGTTAAGTCTCTTGCTTGTATCATATCTTCCTGTATACAGTCTCATCAGACTAGCCCCTCTTCACTTTTATAACAACTTCAGCATAAGTAATCCACCCACAATAAATTCCTCAAGCTTTATTAGGTTTGGAGATTTTTAAAACTGCACACAGTAGGGTGATGATGCTTTAGATATTAATCAATTTTTTTCAGGATATATTTACATATGCAAAGCCTGGTGGTAGTGATTTGTAGTGTAAATCCATTCGGAACAGTTAGGCAGCTATTTGTAGATTGTCCCAGAAAGAGAACAGTTTTTTGCCAGGGGCTGAAGATTCAGTAATGAGGTGGGCAGTTTGTTTGGAATGGACGTGTACTTTTAATCATAAAGACAACCATTAGAGATTCAGAGATGCATCATTTTTATCATGAAGAGAGTAGTTTGGTGGGCTGAGAGAAATATTTCATCATGATGGGAACTGTTTGATTGCCATGGATGTGTCGTTTTTTTATTGTACTTAAGAGTTCAACAGGCAGAGGAATGTAGTTTTTGTCGCAAGGATAGCTGGTTTGGTTTGTAAGGGTATATGATATTCGTGAAGAGAAAAGTTTGACTGGCAGGGAAATGTGGTTTATCATAAGGATAGCCGTTTGGTTGGCAGGCACATGTAGTTTTTATCATAAGCAGAGCTATTGGGTTGGCAGGGATACGTAGTTTTTATCGCAGGGGGAACAGTTTGGCAGTGATCTGTGCTTTCAGTTATGAGGGGAACAGATTAGTAGGCACTAGGCAGAACTATGCTGCTGGCCTCGACTGGAGGATGGCTGGCGTTTCTCCAGCAGTGAGCTGGTCCAGCTCCTGGAGTCTCACTGCTGGCATCTTTGGGCAGACTGGCGAGAGCAAATCACTTCTTTATAAACTCTGGGCATTTAGATCCTGAGCCTTTCAGTGCCGTTAATCATGGTCTCTCATCGTAACCCTGGAAAGGATGAGAGAGCATTAGTCTCCAGTTGTTCATTTAGGTTTGCAGTACAAATCAGTGCTGTCTGTTGGCAGCTCAGTGACATGGCTCAGTCTAGAATGGCATGCTGGCCATGCCAGTGCTCAAAGGGTGACTGGGCAGGCCAGGGTACTACCTATGTCATCATGGAAAGGGCACCTCCTCTGGTCATTTTGCAGTCTCCTGACCCAATGACTGCACAGCTCAGCTAGCGGACTGCAGAGTGAAAGGAAGCAATGGCTGAATACATGTGTTTGGGAAGACATATGACAGATAAGAAGTGAGACTGCCAATTATATGGGGTCTCAAGGCATGATTTTACAGAAGTATGTTCATGCAGTTGAGCACACTTCAAATTAGTGTAAATATAAATAGTATACATTTTATTTTTATAGTACACAGTTCAGGCTTTTAAATTCATTGAAGAAAGTGCATGTTTTGAAGCCATTGCAGACAAAAAAAGGGTGATTTGAGTGCACAGTGTAGCTAAATTTTTCTTGGGAAAGCACCCTCCACCCTTAGGGTGTTCAGTGCAGTGTCTGTCATCCCTGCCTGGCAGAGCTACCAGAAACTGAATGATTGCATTGCAGGAAGGCAAAGCCTCCAAGCTGTGCACAACCCATTGTGCCCACCTCATGCTTTCACAAGTCACAACCATTGGAACCAAAGTAGACCCTCTTAGCATGTAGATGTGCAGAGAGCACTTTTCTTGATCAGTCCATCAGTGTTTTGTATGTATGTGGTTCATCAAAATTCACAGTTTGTAGCTCAACCTGTAAAATGTAACATGAAGACAGTGCTTTCCTTAAGGGTGGGAAACAAGCCAAGAAAATAGTTTGCTGGTATATTCCACAGGATGTGCCTGAAGGTCAATGCCTGTGCTTATTTTTCTAACATCAAAGATGATAAATGAAGGTCAAGAATCCTAACCACTAAGCAACTCTGATCAGGAGTGCTGACCTAGGATCAGGTTTTTCCTTTCTGTATCCTAAGCTCATCTATTAATAAGATTAACATTAAAACCATTCCTAGATCAGCAATACTAAAATGAGAAACTCCTTATACAGAGGCTCAGATTTCTCTGAACTTCTTGGTTGCAACCTACTTTATGGGAGGGCAAATCTCTTCCTTTGGAATATCCCTGGAAGCCATAGAGTGCTTGTTCGTTCATCACAACAGCTATGGTGTTGATGCTCTTTCACATTTCAACGCATACTCCACCATGACTTGGGGCAGTTTCTTTTCAGCAGAAGGCTTTTAAACAGGTGAGCCTGATGTCCCAAAATCCCTGCCTGCTATGTCACCACAGGACAAAAAAAAAGAACTTCCCACGCTCGGAAAAGTCTGTGGAAAATGTCTTTTATAGAGCTGGTGTGGTCGAATGAGGGCTGAGTTTCCTGGCAGAAGCTACCCCACCACAGAAAGTGAGGAATATTACTGCTCCGAAGAAGAGAACAGTGACAGGAGTACAGCATTTAGTCAGTGCTGAAGAATCAATTCTCAGTTTAAACTTGCTTTCAAACTGAATTGAAGTATTGTATTATTTGAGTTCAGTCTTGTGTATATATATATATATATATATATATAGATGTGTGTGTGTGTATATACACACACACACACATAGATATAAATACATATCTGGAACTCATTTGCATACTCAAAACACTGTAAACCCTAAATTTTTATGCTACATGATATTTTTTTAAGCACACTGAGATAAAGAGTATTGTCATTCAAATAAAGTTTGAATGCAGAAACTATTATAATTATCAAGATAAAAGTGAGTTACAGCTCAAACTTCAGCTTTTTGATGAACATTACATTATTTAAAGTTTCCTTGGGCATTCTTACTCATTTTCAGATCCTTTCAAGACGGGTCTGAATTAACAAAGCCTCTATGTGGGTTTCTGTTTAAATGCCATGGAATATTTTCAACAATTGACCTTTTCCTCATAATTCAGGGCATGCTGGGTAATTTTGGGAAACAATGGTTTTTTGAATCATGACTTAAACATTCTATTAGCATTTCTGTCATCTTTTTCTTGGCATGCCCAAAGGATAACAGTTTTCTGTTTGTTTTTTTTGGGTTTCCCTCATAAGCAAGTTTGCATACTGCATGCACTGCTTCAAATTTATAGGAAATGAGACTGAACTGAGTTTTGTATATCGTTGGATATACAGTTTGCTGAACCAAAAGAAAACCTTGTACTTAAACTGTAAATATTGAACAAACATATGACTGATATCTACATGAAGCAGCCATATTTACATGCAACATTCTACATGAATGGATATCGTAGACAACAATAGTTACATGTAATATTTTACAGTAGTGAATATCATAAATAACTATTTACATGCAACATATCCTATACTAATTAATTGTATAAATGCCTTGGATTAGAACTTTGTGCTTTTGGCAACAGTAAAAAACGTCATGATTGATGTTTGTATGTTTTGTCCATCTTCCTGTGCCTGTATGCTTTGTGCTGCCTGAAGTGTTGAGTCCTGGCCCCCGGTGGTCCTGCCTGGGACTGCAGGCCTGGAAGCAGAGCTGCAGTGCATAGCAAGGAGTAGTGAGGGGCTTCACGGCTGTGAGGCAGAGGAATGCCAGTTACATGCTGGGTGTTGGCTTGGGCCCACCTGCTCCTTGGGCACGGCTCTCGCTCAGATCAGGCTTGAGCAGAGGGGTGCAGACTCCTCCTGTCATGCCACCCTTCACCCACCACCCCACCCCCCTATGCAGCATGAGGGCCTGGCACAATGAGAAGAGCCTGAGATCTCATGGTGCCCGGTTTAAGCAGCAATGTTCTCCTGAAACGCTGAGCTGTTCTTGGAAGGACAACTACACACCCTCTAATCATCAGTTCTTAATAATAATGTTCCTTTTTTAATTTTCATAGAAAAATTGTATCATTTTGTTTGGGTGGGTGGGAATCTGGATCAAAGGTTTGATTGAATCAGACATCCAGATGTTTTCATGTCTCTGTGCTACTGCATGGAATTGTTATTTGTGATGATAATCAAAAGAAAATGTCTTGCTGAAACAGTAGCTAAAGTTTTTCATCAGGGCTCTTTGGTGAAAATGATTGTAAACGGGTAAATTCATGAAATGTGCTTTGTAGTGGGACTTGTTTTGAGGCAAGCAGCATTTTAAATGATTATTTGAGGGGAAAACGTAAAGAAAACCTAACTAACCCAAACTTGTTGCTACATTGTAGTTAAAAAAGGAAAAGAAACTGAGAGCAAAGGCCATTTAAGCCTTGCATAGTCAGATATTACAAAATATCTGTGTATATTTGATTAATAATACTTGCTGAGAACATTAACGTGTTTAGATGCTGGACGCTTAGTAATCATAAGATTGCATACTTGCCTGTTGGGGTTGTGGCTTATTATATAGAGCACTCTGCCAGAGATCAGGCCATTGGGTGCTTGCTTGCTGGGGGTGTGGTCTTGGTGGCAGCACTCTGTCAGTGATCAGACTATTGGATTCTTTTGTGCTGTGGTGTGGCCTCCCAATTGAGCTCTTGGCAGGTTTAAGTTTTATGCTTGTCATTGGCTTGGCTTGGTATTGAGCTTCTATTGAACATTAACCGTGTCACCTCCCCATCCCACAGGGCATGACCTCAGAGGAGGACACGGGCAGTCCTAGGGCTGAGACGCCCAGCACAGTGACTGAGATGGAGGTGGACCTGGACAGCTACCAGACTACCCTGGAGGAAGTGCTAACCTGGCTACTGTCTGCCGAAGATGCTCTACAGATGCAGGATGAGGTCTCTGAGGATGTGGAGGAAGTGAAAGACCAGTTCCACACCCATGAGGTATGCCCACTCAGGATCGACCGTCCCTCATTCAGTGATCAAGGAAAACAGCATGATGCAAGAGCTACTCCTGGCACATCAAAAGAACAGTACTTTTACTGGTGCCTATAATGGCATTTTGATGCCACAAACCCTATCACCAAATTATGACTGCAGCTGTGATAGCAGTGGAGGGCTTCATGAACCCCAAAAATGGGTGGAGCAATCATGTAACATCAGTGACTCTATGATTTTAATGCGCTGTCCTGTTTAGCCATTGTTTTGGCAGCACATGGATAATTTGTCCACTGTCCCATCACTGCAGTACCCCTCATACTTGGCATGTGTATTTTGAGGACTGTCCATGCCTCAATCATTAATTGGTTTCTTAGTTTAATCCATTGTTTTGACGACCTCACCAGTCCCACTATGTCCGTCTCTTGCTGACGGGCTGAGCGGTTTCTGTGGGCTAATCCCTTCTTTATGAACTGAACTGGGCTATTACAGCAATGCCAAGGGAGCCTGTCTGTTTTATGGGTCAGGTCTTTCCAGGAGGATTATGGGTATTTTAATTTAGACTGCGGGGACCTCCTACCCCCAGAGAACAAGCTTCCTACATGCCAGGAATTTCAGGAATTCTATGGAGTGGAGGTTTTGATGAAACAGGGCTAGGTACTTACTTGTTTCGGAAGGGCTGTACAGGGGAGCTTTGCACTGGTGACTGAAAGGTAAATGTTTGAGGATGAAATGTTTGCAGTTCAGTCCTGCAAAACAAATGACATACAATGACAGGGTTTTTCAAGAAGGTAAAGCCTATTCTAGCTATCACATTTTACAAATTCTGTGTTTTACAAAATGCCATGGACAACTGTCGTGCGTTGCTGAACAGGACAAAATGTCCAATGTTCGCTTTGGCTGGAACATCAGCTCACATCTTCTTCATGACATGCCCTTAGGTCGGTGAACAAACTCTTAACATTGTGAAAGGTATACCTCATGTTTATTTTGCAGTTAGTCATAACTGGCTTTGGGACAACTATGTTGACCCTGTTCTTTGCACTACAACACAGACATTAGCATTTCTCAGACAGAAGGGGGGCAAGGCAGCCCAGAATGCAGCTTAAAATATGATGATGGTAAAAGGAACATGAACAAAGATAAGATCTGGAATGAAAATGGATTCCGTTATGGAATGTGTGCACCCAATATAGCTGCTGTCAACATAGAGCCAGTAAAAGTTTTTTGACTGGGCACATCTCTTGTTTTGTTTTAGTGAGAAGCAGGGCTTGTAACTATAAATTAAAAATCTGTTAATAAATCGCCAGTGTTTAAAAATTGGATTTATTGTTCTCTGGCATTATTACATGTGCCTCTTCACCCATTGACAGGTTTACTATTTATTACAGTTCAAGCAGTGTCATTTTCTGTGCAGGCTTTGTGCAACAAAAGAGTTGAGTTTAAACATACCTCTTGCTCCTGCTATGTCTTATCATAGAATTTCCTTTTTCTAAATATTGAAGAAGGAACCAACAAATCAATAAAAAAAGAGACTACAAACATTTGATTTTAGCCTCTCCTGATCTGTTTGAGTTTTCTTGATTATTTTTTACCCCCTCCACCCATCTATCCACCAATCACAGGCTTTCATGATGGAGCTGACAGCGCACCAGAGCAGCGTTGGCAATGTACTCCAGGCCGGCAACCAGCTCATCGCTCAGGGCAACCTGACGGAGGAAGAAGAGGAGGAGATCAGGGAGCAGATGGGCCTGCTGAACTCTCGATGGGAGAACCTGAGAGTAGCCAGCATGGACCGACAGGCCAGGTCAGCCCGGGGTCATAACCCACAATGCAGCACATGTTGTCACTCCCTGTGTAGCTGCAGAAAAGCAAAGCCTCCTTCACATGTTTGCATTCTGCAGCTGCAAATGTCAGCTCAAGTTCATCTCTGTGTCATTTGGGGAGTCCATGGAGACGTTCTATTCTCAACAAAGTTACCATGTCCACAGTCTGTTCAGATGTGATTGCTTGAAATAAATTATGCTGGTTTTGGATTCATTGTTGTGTTGGTTGATTTAGATTAGAACATTTCTGGCATAAAGGTTTGACTGTTTTACTACCTCTTGACATAAGACACCTCAGGCTTGATTGGGCTTGAGCAGTGTTATGATTGTGCGTGTCCATGGTAAAATAATGGGAAAGAGGGTGATGATTAGACATGTTTGGTATTCATGTTCTGAAAGTGGGGCTCTGTGCCATAAATATGTGATGCCCCCCGTTCCTAAATAGAGCGAAAAAATGTGCCCTCAATCCTCTCACCACCAAGCGATTAAACTATGTGTGTACTGAACATGTCTATACTATTTACTTTGGCATTGCATACACTTTCAGTTAATATCGCCTATTCTTCAATAAAAGTTATTTATTGTTGGTTTATTCACAATGTTTCACCTGGATACATTTTTGACCAAAGTCACATTGCACAAATAATAGCTACGATAGAATAAGATAATAATATGAAAGTTTGGAAATACAAAAAAAGGAAAAAGATTGGGCCACAGATGAAAAAGAACTGCATTCTGAATTTGTACGTGTTAAAGGTGGTGGCCATGTGTCTTGCCACAGACAGCTTTACAGCGAATTCCTCCTCTCATTCCAGGCTTCATGAGGTCCTGATGGACCTGCAGCAACAGCAGCTCCAGCAGCTTTCTGATTGGCTGACGCAGACGGAGGAGCGAATCAGAAAGATGGAGATGGAACCCATGGCTGGCCACATGGATGGCTACAAGGCACAGATAGAGCAGCACAAAGTAAGGAACAGACCAATTTGTATTACGGTACAACACAAAATTCATGCAGTATATACTGCACCTTTCATTCCATAAGCAGCACAAAGTACTTCACAAGTTTGTGTCAAGTACTACTGTAAAACGGGGGCTTGAGCCAGGGTTTAGAAGTATCCAGTTTCTGAGTTTATAACTAGCCTTGAGTAAGAGTTCTAGTCAAAGAGATCCTGGTAGATGAAAGGATGATTACCAGCAGTCCTGGGGAGGAATGGTAGTCCACAGTGCCATCAACCTTAATAGCAACATAATTAAAAAGTAAACATCCTTTTTTGAATGTATGGAGAGGGCTGACTCAATGGCCTTTCGCTTTCTGAAGGAGGGTTTTGGTTGCCTGTGGTTGTGTCTGGCGTTGAATAGCAGCTTTCAGTTGGAGTTTCACTGATGTGAGATTCTGATTGGTCTGAAGTAGAAACTGGTCATTGGTATGTTTGCAAAGAATGTTCCTGAAGTTGAATGGCATTTTGTGGGGGCAGTAGTTAATCAGTTATTACATTTTTTGTTAGCCTGACAAGTGAGGCCATGAATAAAATTAAAAAAAAACTGCCTTTTTAACCTGCCACCTTCCATTTGTAAGTCTTTGCGCATGATCAGGGAATGGAAAGTGTGCCCATGTTATTCAAACGAGTAAGTGTCAGATATAAGGGAGAGCGTTGTAAAATGACTGTTTGCAGGACACAGCAGCCAGGGGGCACACCTGTGAAGGAGATGGCCTCTTTAGAGCACTGATAATGGGGAAGTGTTGAGAGAAAACAGAAAAGTGCCAGTAGTTTCCCGTAAACACGTCTCTCACTGACAGCAGGGTTGCATGGCGCAGACATTGAGTCGTGCTCCAAGGCCCAGCACAGCTTTGTGGGCACATGTCTTGTTTGTTTGCCCAGCAGATAAATGCAGTCTGCAAGCATCTATTATTTAAAGTGGAACTAAATCTGTCAACACTGGTGGCTTGAGAGATAAAAATGGTAAGTGGAGATAATGTTACCCAATGCTCCAGGATAAATGACATCTAGGTTGTGTCCTTTTTATTTTGGATCATCTTTGACATGAAAATTTCAAGGGAGCTTTATGGAGTAAGAACGTATTACCTACAAGTGTACATTAAAAAATGCTGGTTGTATTTGTAAAAAATATATAGTGTTGGTCGGTGTGCCTCTGGCAAAATAATTCCCTGAATGACAAAAAAGCGTCATAATTTTTCTCCCAAAATTTTATGTGTAATATGATATTTTTATTTCCATGTCTTCATTGGCATTTTCAGGCTCTGCAGAATGACTTGGAGATGGAACAGGTCAAAGTTAACTCTCTAACCCACATGGTGGTAGTTGTAGATGAGAACAGTGGAGAGAGTGCCACAGCTGCCTTGGAGGACCAATTGCAGGTAAAGTATTTAAAGTATTTGAAAATAGGTAAAGTATTTAAAAATCTGTTATGAGGCTGAACTCTTCAAGACCTCATAGACACAATCGCCCTTAAAAGGCAGGCTGTTTGCTGTGGCTGATTATGTGAGATCATACTTCAGGGAGCATGTCCAGCTGGAATGAGTAAATGTTCTTGAATCATCTATGCAAGGGCCTTTGGCTTCACCCAAAACACTTATCATAGGGTTTATTAAGTAACAGTTGTCATTTAGTAATGCCTTAAAGATATAGGCTGAATCCTGACAACACAGAAAACTACTGATAATGCAGTTGAAAATTCTAGGTTGCTATCATTTTAAAAATTGTTTAGTTATTCTTATACTTGTTTTACATCCCCATAGAACACATCATGTAGATTATCTGTAGTATGTGGGTGAAAATAGTTATGTTTGAGTCAGAAGTACTGCAACCACTGCAGCATGGGTTTGCACCAGTTCAGTTATAAATAAGATTATAAAACGTTTGCTAACATTTCAGAGACTACTTTTGTGAAGTTTAGAGGTGTGGGTGAAATTTCAAAGAGTATATCCTTTGCAATACTGGTATAAATTTGAAGAGCTTTCCTAAGACAAATCCCTAAAGAAATCCATAAGAAAATTTTCTGTTGGTAGAAAAAAATCTATAATTTATAATTCATATTATTAAAATGGACAGCCTGGAGAAGGCATAAGGACAGCCTCACTGCTAAAACCTGAGACATTTCTTTGAGTCAAAAGAAAATGTCTTTTTCTTTTCCAAATGTACCTCAAATCCCATCTTTGAACAGATTAAACATCAGAGCATAAAAACACATGGGGAGCATCTGCTCATATTAAATGAAAGTTGATTAGATGAAATAATGCTAGCTTACCTCAAGGGACCTGAATTTCAAACAGGAGCTTGTCACTTTACAGTTTATGTTCTTTGGATTCTAAAGAAATGGCATTTTTAATATTATGCTTACAATTGATTAAGACTGACTTGTCATCGTCCTCTGCCTTCAGTATAAAGAATTCATTTAATCTCTATTCTCCTTAACTTCTGAAAGACTTCTGAGAGCAATAACATTCTTGACAGAATGCTGCTCTTAAAAACTGATCGAACTCACGTTTTCTGGTATTACTGTAGTACCACTAATACATTTATAGGCACAGCAGTGCTTTTATTTGGAACTTAATGGTGCTGTGACCAGCTGTCATACTCTCCAAAAGAGAGGTATGCCACTTTTATTTTATGTTTAGATCTTATGACCCACCCATGCTGGGCCATGTCCTCAATTCCACTAAGAGCAGTTTTTTTTTATGGAAGAACGCAGTATTGCCCTGTCATTTTTATTGATGAACAGTTTCTATTAGGAACAACTGAGCAGCAGTGTGGTGTAGAGGTTAGTGGACTGGACAAAATGGACTACACTTAACAGGACTGGTATGGAATGGGCAGGTGTGAAAAAGACTAGGACAGGCTTAACCTGTTGGTCTCAGGTCAGGAATTCAAGGTGTAAGGCATTGAGACAAACATGTTTGATATTTTCTTTGGAGCATGTAGCTGTGATGTTCCAGGGTAACGGGGTGGGTCTGTGTTTGTCACTGTCTCAGAGCCTGGGAGAGCGCTGGGCTGCAGTGTGTCGCTGGACTGAGGAGCGCTGGCACAAGCTGCAGGACATTCTGCTGGTCTGGCAACAGCTGCAGGAGGACCAGGTGAGCCTGACACCTGCAAGGCTTCAGTGTTACAGGCAAAAGGGAAGCTGCTGTCAAGGGCACCACCACTTAGATTACTGAAAATCCAATGAAGACTGCATATTATTATTTATATTTAAAGCTTGATATTTTTGACTGTTATTCTGTTCAAAGAACATTTTACCTTGGAATAGACTAATATATCATGGTTATTCATTTTCAGCTCCTGTTATGACTGTCCTCTTCTTTTAAGGCATGCAGTGTTTTTAAAGATGTGAATATTTTTATGGTGTTTACAGTAAAAATGTTGTGTTAATAACAATGGAAAAAAAAAAACTCAACATACACATTTTATCCAGAATGTTTTTTAATGTAAAAGCCTCTGTAATTGATTTACATATTCTGCTTTTTTAAAGTGCTTGTTCAAAGCGTGGCTCACAGAGAAGGAAGAGACTGTGAGCAAAGTTCAGACGAGCAACTTCAAGGACCCCAATGAGATGAATGCAAATGTCCGCAGCTTAGCCGTAAGGTTTTTTTTTTTAGTGTTCTCCTTTGATACATTGATTCTAATGAAAACAATACAACTGTAAATATTTATAAAAATTGTTATAAATGTTGTTATTTTGTATAACATTTATCATTGTATCTCAAAATAAAAAGAAATACAATGATGAAATAAAATAACCCTTGCTGTAACCTTGCTGAAAAAAGTAGAATTACATATATGTACAGGATATATCTTTACAAAATACTCTTTCTGTTACATTTATCTTCTGTATTGGCCATCTTGGTATGTATGTATGTATGTATGTATGTATGAGTGTTTGTACTTGTTTGTGCATGCATACCCTGTTTGCTTATGTTTGTTTGAGTCTTCTGTAAGTTTTGTGACTGAGCCATTCGTCTGTGCACATGTTTGTGTGTGCCTGCTGTGAGACCAGCCTGAGCAGGCTGTTTGCATGTGCGTGACCTTTAACCCCTGGAATTGTGGACAGATCCTGAAGGAGGACATGGAGATGAAGCGGCGGACTCTGGACCAGCTGTCGGATGCAGGCCAGGATGTGGTGCAGCTGCTGCAGAGCACAGAAGCAGCAGTCCAGATCGATGGGGACATGGAGGAGCTGACTCAGAGATGGGACAACCTGGTCCAGATGCTGGAGGACTGCTCCAACCAGGTGGGCATAGCTTATTCTGCCTGAGTCGAGCTCACAGTCTCTGCTTTACTAATGCAGCTACAGCTGGACAGCCTCACTTCAGAATTTAGACACTTTGGGTTTATTTTAACCTCTAAATGAGGATCAGGCCCAGAAAATAATCCCAGAAAATAAAACCCACCCAGAAAATAAACCTTCTGAAATGTTACTTTACTTAGCCTTTTCATTAATGTAAACAAAAGATCTTCTCCTTAAACTTAAATGAACAAGTTTTAGGATGTTTTCTTTCTATTATTTATCTTTATTATAATCAAATCATGCACTACATTGAGAATTAATGAGAAGTAGTACCTGGTAAAATGTTTTACTGAAAGGTAAGTGCAAAGCTCTTTGTCTAAATACAGGCATTTATGCATTTTCTCTGTTGAACCATTGTCTGCCTGTCAAGGGCATAACATTTTAATGTACTTACAACAATTTATATAGTGTTCCCCTTTTTCGCTCTCATTTTATCTGTCATATAACTTGTTGTTTCTAAGGAGGATGTCTAAACTGGTATTTCTAGTGCATGGACAGTGTTCTGGTGGATTTAGGAGGAGAGGGCGACAAGCACAAAGAAACGTTTAAAAAAGGGGGGTTCTTCCCTCTAGTCCTGCCTCACACACTATCTGGACATGATCAATCAAAGAGCAGCATTTTAATGTGTACATCTCATTTCATTCTCACATTGCTTAGGTGACGGAATCAGTGACCAATTCTGAGATGTCCCAGGTTGAGGAGCCGGTTGCCATGGAGATGGTCTCCACGGCAGAGGAGGGAGTTGAGAAAGCGTCCGCCCAGGAGCTCCCGCCGCCCCCTCCCCCTAAGAGGCGGCAGCTGCAGGGAGACCTGGAAGTCAGGAAAGTGTAAGAGCCCAAACTCTGCAGCATGCACCCCACAGACCGTCACACTTGGGCTGCTCCTCCACGCTCTTCTCTCTCCTTCTTTTATGCCTGACGCTGACATTGTGCTTGTATGTTTTTTACATTTAATTGTTATATACATTTTTCTAGTCATTGTATTTTGTTTTATCATGTAATTTTCTGCAATCTTGAAGTATCTAATTGTATGAGCTGCTTTATTTTGTGTGGTTATAATTTCAGGATTTTTCCTCCTTATATTTTTCCTCCTCCCCTTCTCCTTAACCTTCTTTTCCCTTCCACTTCTGCTAACGTGAGAACAGCGGAGTGTAAGTGCAAAGCTCTGGATTGTTATGTGCTCTCGTTTTTGTGGAGAGCACTCATGTCCATGAATTCATTAGCATACTGATTGAAGAGGAGCCATAGTTTTGGTGGACTGGTCTGCATACGTTTACAATTTTTGTTTTTGCCCTGGTCTGTCAGGGTGGAGGATGACTTCCCTGAGATCCTCAAGTGGATAACCAAGTGGAAAGACTCCATCAAAGCCCTGGATTTCTCAGAATACCAGAGAAGCCGAGAAATGTCCAACTTGGTGGACCAACTAAAGGTCAGTAAGGGAAAAAGCACTTGTGGAAGTCCCAAAGTCCTATTTGAGATTGCATGTACAGGTTGGATGGGTAAAAGGGATCCACTGTCCTGAGTGGAGCCCCTGAGTGGTTAGCTTGAGCATTTCACTGACTGTGAAGTTCACTGATTCACTTTTTAGCGTAACTGCATAGTTTGAGCTTGAGTGTGCAGTTTGATCATGTAATTTGATCGGGTCTTGTCCTTTCTGTGCAGCCTCTAGAGGGAGAGCTGGCAGAGAAGGAGCCTCATGTGAGGGAGGTGGTACAAGGGGCACAGAATCTTCTGGAACAAATGGAGAAAGGTATGTCAGTTCGGCTGTCCTGTCTAAAAAGATGACAGAATTTCTGATTCTGTTGACATTTTCTTATCTCAGCATTATGTGCTTGGGGTTTAATAATGAGCTTAGAAGATCAACTCTACAATCCCACACAAATTTCTATTTTATGACCCGAGGTCCAGAATTCATGGCTGAAAGCATTGCTCCATGCGCTGCCCACACATGAAACTATGTGGTGGCCTTTCCTCCACACCATGTATCAGTGCCTATTCGTAGATAATGTATGCTATTCAGAGACTTAGTGAAAGGACAGAAAAGTGATTTAGAGATTTTTAAGCTTTCACTAGTACTTCTCATATGGACATTTTGCATATGGTATGCCTAAAACTAAAACCTTAGCTCTTAATTCTTGAGCCAGGAAGATGGTATTTAATGAGCTTCTTTTTTTAGAGATACCAAAAATACTTTTGACAAAGTGTTTTGGTATTTAAAGACTTGCCCGCTTTGGTGCCAGTCACATATGGATATAGTTAAGGGGTGATATTAATAGTGTAGTTGCATAGTTGTCATTCATTTAGGTGGAGTAGTTAAACTTCAGTGTTGTGCAATAAAAACACTTGCCAGTACAATGGTTATGAGCTCCATGTGTTTTTGTGTATGTATGTGTGTTTGTGTGTTTTTATTGTTCTGCTTGCATATTTCTTCCATCACCTTGTGTAGAGAAAGACAATTGAACACAGTGTTTCTTTTTTCCTTTGGAGGGTGTGTACAGAATGCTTATGCTTCCAGTTAATGGCCCATTGCATTGTTATAGGAATGTTTATGTGACAATAGACCTTGTTGTCCATAGAAGTCACAAATCTTGCTTTTCAGTTCAGAGGCTTTTGATACATGCGGGATCTGTGCCTGTTTCAGGCTTCAGTGGAGGGTTAGGAAGAGGAGGTACGAGAAGGAGTGCTAAGATGAGGCAAAGGGCAGATCATGATTGTCTATCATCTCTGGAAAACTACTGTAGCGAAACCTAGGTTGTTTAACCAGCCAGCCTCCAAAACATGAGGATGTTTCTTCAGGGCAGATGTTTATTGTCCTTGCCCTTCTGTCTTTGTCTGGTATGAGCTGAAAAGGAGGAACCCTGGGTAAACTTTTACAGATGGGCTTATGGGAGGTGCAGTCCTTAGCTCTTTTGTTCATACAACATTGTTAAATCCTCAGTTTTCATACTGCATATTTTGAAATGCACCACTGAGAATTTTATGGTTGTGTGTGGCCTGTAAGGAAAACATGTATTTAGCTTGTATGTGTTTCCTGTACTGCATCTCTGTCTGGACTGCCCACCTTGGCAGAAAAAACTCTCCTCTTTAGAGCTCATCTTAATTTGGGGCTTTTGTACTTTAGTGTTTAATCCTCACAAACCTGTGAGATCTTCATACTGAAATGTAGTAGGGTTGAAATTTACAAAGTATGCACTGTATTAGTTAAGATATACAGCCTAGGCTTCATACAGTTGATGAGAAACATACAGTTTTCTACTGTTATGCTTAGCACTTTATTATACACAAGATATGATAAACAAGGTCCACAATACAGGGGGTCCTCGGGTTACGACGGTCTCGAGTTACGACGTTTTGTGGCTACGACACACTCCCATAAATTAATTAAAAAACCAGTTTCGACCTACGCGGTTTGGTTTGTACATACGACCACAGAAATAAAGATAGGAAATTGTTCTCTCTTTTTTTATTACTGTTTCATTTAATTACTGTATTTTATATGTCCTTCATGTGTTGTTTGTACAGAGTGAGTGACTTAAGGTATAATTAAGGTGTAAATTCCGACTTACGTCGAAAATCGGCTTACGACAAGTCGTAGGAACGGAACTCGTTCGTAAGTCGAGGACCCCCTGTAGTCACATTTGTAGATGTAATAGTCATAAAATTAGGTGGAAAAACTTAAAAAATAATAAACCAAGTATATAGCAACACCAACGAAAACTTTTAGGGCAGGTAGGTTGAGTGTATGTAGGTATGTGTGTAGGTTCTAATCTCATCTTCACTCTCCTGCTGCAGATGGCTTGCCCAGTGAGGAGGTGAGGAGTGCATTAGGATCAGTGGAGGTGGAGTGGGAAGCCTGCAGGCCGCAGCTGGAGGCACTGAAGGAGAGGATCCAACTGCAGGAACAGATCAGCGCCTTCTCCTCTGAGCTGCAGGCGCTGAGCCAGGCCATGACCGGCCTGGAGGAGTGGCTCAGAACCACGTCTGGGACTGTGCCAGAGAAGGCCGACCTGGACTCCCTGAACGCTGCCTGTGAGGTATGATTTTTCGTCCCATGCACCCCACAGACTTGCCTTTTTTCATACCCTGCATGGACACCCCGAAGGAGCTCCCTTTGACATGTGTCAAATAGGGTATTAATAAAAGGCCTATCGCAGAAATGTGCTTGTACATTTAAGTCTGTGCTATGATATGAGATTCTGTAGCAGATGTGTGTGCTGTGGTAACTCTGTCCCCTGTTGGCTGTGTCCAGGCTAGACTGACAGAGGTGGTGGCCCTGGGCCCTCAGATGACACAGCTATCCACAGAGGCAGCCATACTGGCCAGCAAGCCGTCTGCCCCAGCCTTCATCCAGGAGGACGCCGGGGCCCTGTCCATGCGCTATGCTGCCCTGCTGGAGGAGCTACAAAACAAAGACTTGGAGCTCAGCTCAGGTAAGCCGTCTCTGCAGCAATGCGCCCTCAGCTTTAGCCAGACTGACAGCACGTGAATGCATTATGTTCATGACAGTCCGGCAGGTTAATGTGCCTGATCGTAGACAAGTGCTTCAAGAGTATATGTCTGCAGTGCAGTGAAGCTATTTGACATCTGCACAAACCTTGTATTGCCTGTCATGTGCTCACAACTCTTGTAACTGTCATTACTGGGAAAAAAACATATCCTTAATGAAATTTAATCCTGGTTTAACAAAGGTAAAAATAGGGACATAAAGTCGCCTCACATTTGAAGACTTGCTTTGGATATCTCCCAATGTTTTCTACAGACAGAAAACAGGCCCTTCTTAAGCACTCCGGTTCTCAGCTTAAAGACCATTGAAGACTGCGGCTGTTTGAGTTCTGAAACCTGTCAGGTTCTCTTGTTCCACAGGCTAGAATTTACGAGTTCCCCGTTCATCCAGAGACGGAGTGGAAAAAAAGAGAAGCGCATTTGTCTTTTTGACCTTAGAAGGAAAGTACGTGCGCGGGGGCCCCCTGAAGGCTTTTATAACTCAGCGCCACTGGCGCCAAGCCAAGGAAAACCATTTTGTTTCTGCGGGAGAGAGGCCTTTCTGGGCAGGGTACAGCACCCATCTCTCCACACAGCCTCCTGGTTCTTTCATGTATGTAAACACTGGCAAATTATGCAACCGGCTTAAGCCGTCCTGTAATAAAAAGCCGTATTTATGGTCCTCGCGACAGCATGCATTCATTGGTAGATTGAAGATAACTAAAGACAACCTTTACCAGCGAGGCAAATTAATTATGGTCTGTCAGGCCGGTTGACATCTTGTGTTGTTGAGGTAGAGGTGGCTGAAAGCATTCCATGAGGTTTTTATCGCCATGTTGTGGAGTAAATCAAGTACAGAAAGTATTTTTTTGTGTCCGAGTAAACATATATGTTATATTTGCGAAACAGTGAAAGTACTCAGCTCAGGATACCTAGAATTACATAATTAGCTTTTTTCAGCCACTGATAAATGTGTTGAACAGTAGTTTGTATTGCCCAAAAGTTTTCTTACTCTCGGTTCTCTCTGGTGGGGTGGTGCACACTGCTCATAGTTGTGGCAGGGAGACATTATTCATGTATGAATCATGGGCCTTGTGGAATTGCTAAGCCTAATTGTTTTTGGACTTGTTCTTTCCATTGTGAGGCGAGATGTCCAAACATCTGGGCAGCTGGCAAGCACAGGTTAGCCATACAGCTGTCCCAACCCACAACTTTCTCAGCCCTCCTTAAAAAGCTATTTTGCCCCCTTGTGGTGATGTTTGAGAAGCACATTATTTTGTTTTGAGCTATACTGAAATCATAGTTCATTTTTACCTTCATACAACGTGCTGTTTAATAACCTGATCGCTTTTTTAATTATCTACTTTTGTAAGAAGTAATACATTCTTTGTCAAATAAAGTAAACTACTTGGACAATATTGTTTTATTGACCAGCAATATCCACATTTGGTCCAGAAATGCTACAGGGTTAGCTGGTTTTTGTGTTTTTGTTTTTTTCCTGTGAAGTCACCAAACAATTGATTAAATGCCGTAAATGACCAGCTACATGCAGTTTAAGAACAAAACCCATCCTACCCTGTGGCTGTCCAGGACTGGAAGTGTAGAGAGAAATTGATCATATTCATTTCAATACAGCAGTCATGATGTTGTGGCTCAGCTTTTTATGATCTGTGCATGTTTTTCAAGCTGTGGCCAGTGCTGCCTCACAGGAAATCCAGGTCGTCATGGAGACCACACCCAGTGCATTTGAGGAGACTGAGGCCAGGATCAGCGCGCTGCGGGACGCCATTGTTGACATGAAGACTGCTGAGGATGCGGTTGCAGAAGCAGAGGCGAGTTTCAGGGAACAAACAGCCTGCTTCACTGCTCCTCAGAACCTAAAGCAAGCATAGATGGTGCAGGCACACTGACATATCATTTGATCAGCAGCCCAATAAATGGATTCAAAAGTAGATGAGTAATTACATTAATCCTTAAATTGATACTATTTCCACAGTAGTTGGAAAAGGTGACTTTAGAACATGCGTTGCAAATCTTTCATTTCATAAAATAAACTTGCTAGTTTCCCCTAGATGGTGGGCAGTAGAGAGTGCATGCGGGCGGGCGGGTGGGCACATGTTTTTGGTTTGTGCAGAGCATTACTGATGGGTGAATGCCTCACTGCTAACCTCCCACTAAAGCTTGTTCTGCATGTACTCCTCATGGTCAGACAGTGACTGCCCTTCTCCCCCCTCGCTCTGGATCTGAGAACGTGCAGAGGGGAGGGGAGAACCGAGGATGAGAGGCGGTCAGGTGGCTTGTTATCAGGGAGCTGGAGCATGGAGCCAGAAGGTGCTTGGCATCTTGGAAATGGGGCCTGGAGATGGGCTGTGGAAACCCTCTGCCCCCTGTCTCACCCCCAAACAGCTCTGTTTTAACTTGCCTTCATATTCATGTTCAGTCTGATTCAGAATTAGTTTCTTAAAACTTTCCTAGTCTGTGAAGGTTTCTGACTGGGTTATGAGTTCTCAGCCTCTGTTTGGCACTTAATGTGCACCACATAGAGAAAGTTGCCTTAAGTCCAGTTCTTTCAGAAAGAAAACCTGAAGATATCATTGTCCTTTTGTTATTATTGATGGAATGTAAACAATAAGAGCAAATGAAAGTGAAGAAACCTTTAAACTCACTGTCAATATCCCGTGTCAGTAAAGCAAATTCCTTGTATGTTTAAAGGTACCTTTGTCCAAGTTAACTTAGAACAGACATTTTAAGCAACCTCCCATCTCAATAATACTGAGCTTAGTTGAACTGATTCTTGTGCTTGGGAATGCTGTGTTCATTATCACTGCGCTCAGCAATTCAGTGTTCAGTAAAATTGTTCTCAGTAATACAGTAGGTTGTTTTGCAGTTCTTGTGTAAACTTGTGCTCAGTATAATTGTGCCTCCCTTGGTCTGTGCTCTGTAATGTGGTGTTCAGTGACATTGTGCTCAGCAGAGCTGTGCTCACTAGCACTGTGCTCTCTGCAGGCTCTGTGTGTTGAGGTGGAGCAGCGGCAGCAGGCCTCTGACCTTGCAGAGCAGCAGCGGTGGGCGGAGCTGTCCTGTAGGGCACGGGACGAGCTGGGAGCTCTGCAGTGTCTGCTGGGCAGCCTGAGGGACACACAGGTACAGGGTCACCAAGCCCACTCACCTCTAATGCTAATGCATCCTCTTACAGGCATGCTAACCCTTAACAAGTCAGATGTTTAATGTCATGTATAGCAAGCTTGAAGAAAGCCATAATAAGGTAATGCCTATTTAGATCATGGAGCTATATCATGGATGATAGTCATTATATTTTTTAAAAGGCAATTATTCCAGGTTATTCTGCATATTTTAAAATGTGACATACCAAGGTTTTCCTATAGGAAATATAGAGTGACTGTGGTCTGGTATCCCCTGTGGAGGGTGACATGACAGGTGGTGTCTCTGGCAGGTGAGATCCACGCAGGTGAAGAAGTGGCTGGACGGCGCACAGACAGTGCTGGAAAGGGATGTGGCCTCCTTAGGGGATGCAGAGAAACTGCAGGAGGAACTCAACCAGTGCACGGTATTTGCCCAGGCTAAGCACAAGGACATGGCTCACTGCCAGACATTCTGCATGTAGATGCACACCGACTTCCATTCAGAAATTGAACTCAGAGCTCATAGAGTAAATAACAAAACATAATTTGCTATAAAGTAGCTTCTTAGCTACATATTGGACTGGATATAATCAAAAGTGTGTTAAATAGATGAGATATTAGGACTGCAGGCGAGAATGAAGCCCAGCATTATTTTCTGAATTGATATTCATACCACATAATTGGTTTTCATTCTGAGCACCTCTTACACATGTTACTCCTAAAAGAAAGGCTGCTATATTTTGACATTAAAAACGAGTGTTTTACATGGCACAAGAGGGTCTTATCATTAGAGCCAGCAGCTAAAATGTGAAGAGGGGAGCTCTGTCAATTGTGTGATGTGCATATCCTCATTCACGTATTGACTAGCACATCTCCAGACTTGGGCAACTACAATGAAACCACTTTTGGATTGCATGACAGTACAATAGCTTGCCAAAAGATATTAGCATCGTTTTTTTCTGGCCATATTTCAAACTGGTCATTGTAATTCCTGGAATGTTTACTGAAGCTACACAGAGTATCCTGTCCTTGGCTTTTCCAGGAGTTTGTGAATGACATGGAAACCGTGGAGACTGCTTTGAAACAGATGGCTGAGAATGTGACAGCAGTGCAAACGTGTGCAGTGCCCGGTCTGACCAGTTGGGGGCAGCCTCAGCTTGAGGAGTATCAGAGTCGATGGGAGACGCTGAACAAGCAGGTGAGGGGAACTGCAGTTAACAGGAGTTTCTGTTTTCACATCTGAAGGAGGTGATGGAAATGCAGCACTAATTCAACAAGCATGTATGCGCAATCACACTTTATTTGCTCAAGGTTTGTCACAGCAAACATGAGACTGGATTAGAATCAGAAATAGCAAATGGGTGCTCGTCATATTGATTTCAATAGATTTTGTGCATTTGAGCATTGCGTCATTGTACCATCCCATTTTTTCCTTTTCATTTTAAGCATATATTTAATTTAGCAGTAAGCATTGTCTGCGATGTGCTGTGTCACAGTTCCTTTGTTAAAGGCACTGCATTAACCACAGTTTTACTGAATACTGAATGTTAGGAGAGAAGAGATGAGGGCTCATTTAACACTGAAACCAAAGGCAGGTGTTTAATAAAACATGATGTAATGCGGGTAAGGATATTATAGGATGGAGCAGTAACTGGGCTCAGTCTTCACTGGATGGAATGGATATGTTATTTCCCTCTTAATTAGGAGAGTGGTGAGTGATTTTGCAAGTCCATCCAGGTGATGCACTTCTGTAGTACCCTTGAGCATGCTACATTAGCTTAATGGCTGCTGTAAAAGTAAAGCTGTTGCAGTATGTGTTAGACAAAGTATTCGTTGTTCTTTTTGCCTGTGTTAAATAGGCCATAAACAGCGGCTTGTGTTTATGAAAAATCACTAAACGTCAAAAAAAAAATCCTCAAATGAATACTTTTTGATTTGTTTAATTGCATCATTTTCCTGGAATAACAGTGTCCGAGTTAAATTTGCTATTACTGTAGTTAACAAAATATTAATGTTAACAACATTCACATTTTTATAAGTGACTCATACCGATGTGTCTAATCATATAAAAAAAATGTAATCGATTTTGTGAAGTATTTTTCTTAGGTACATTAACCTCAGTCTTTATCCAATTATACATTTATGAAAACACACAGGAGGGTGTGAGATTAATCCACAGATGAGCCAAATTAAACTTCCCACTATAATGTTGACCCATTAAATTTCGTGTTCATTTCATTAAACCTTTCGTCATGGACCACAGGTTCATATGCAAAATACATTTTAAATGTCTCAGCCTTATTTAAGTCACTGCTTATCAAAACAGAGCAACCATAGATGCAAACTTAGCTTTTTCCTGCACACAAGCGATGTCGGCCGTAATGACCTCACTGGCTGTGTCCTGCAGCTTCTGAGCCACAGGGACCGAGTGTCAGAGAGCCAGGAGAAGGCGGTGAATCTGCGGAAGGACTTGGCGGAGATGCAGGAATGGATGGCGCAGGTTGACGAGGAGTTCCTCATGAGGGACTTTGAGTACAAGTGTCCAGAGGACCTGGAAGGAGCCTTGGATGAGATGAAGGTGGGTGGTAGAGGCCAAGGGTCAGGGTGGTTGTTGGTTTAAGGCCCAGTCAGGCTGCAGTTTTTATGAGAGCAGAGTATTTTGCTCTGGACATTTCCTGTGTTTTTGCTTTCCCAGGGAAAACCTACAAAGTAATGGAAAAAAAAGTTCATGTTCACCACAACGTGGATTGAGCCATTTTGTGCTGACCAGAAGTACATGATTTGAAAAAATATCTTTAGACCGTTTTGAAGACAACTGTCAGCATACTGGCTTCACCCTTCATGTATAAAGGATGCATAAAGTAGTTTGCTAAATAAATGCAGTTAAGGCACCAGCCAGGAAACTCCACTCTAATGTTCCACTCTGCCTAGAGGACCTCTCTCTTGAATTCTCTGTAGAACTGAAGCAGGGGAAGAAGAGGGCTAAAAAGAAAGCCCTGCCCATTAGAGATTCACATTGAATGCAAATGAAGCTGATTAATGTTCCCACACTTCATTTCACACTCCACCTCCGTGTCGTACATTAAAGCTCCCTCACCACAGGTTTCAATGTCAAGTTAATCCTGTTTAATATCCCCACCTACTCCATGCCCCGAACTTTGTATGCAGAGGAGTGGATATAATAGGATTTATATATACCTGAATATGGTGTGGTTCCTCCTAGACCATACAATATTGAGTACCAGCCAGCATTTCATCATCAGTAACTTTGGTGGGTTGGGGGTAAGGGTGAAACAGAACACACACTCACACACTCTGTTCAACACCTGTTGAAATGGTCATATGACCCTAGTGGTCATGTATTTAATATTGCAGTAACTGATGTAGTTGTTAATTTGCTGTGGCAATATCTCATAAAACATTTTTAAATGCTCATGTGACAACAGTGATGATGTAGTAATTATAGTGGTTGATGTAGTAGCTGGTGTCAAAGTGTTGCAACATCACATGCTTTCAGAATGGCCATGTGACCCTCAGTGTTTTGTTGCATCTTTCCAGAGGGCCAAAGAGGATGTGTTACAGAAGGAAGTGCGAGTGAAGATACTGAAGGATAACATAAACACACTGGTGGCAAAGTCACCCCCTGGTGGCCAGGATCTAACAGCTGATCTCAGCGGGGTCCTAAAGAATTATCAAAAGCTGTGTGACCGATTCAAGAGCAAGTGCCACACTCTGGAGGTACATCACCAATGTCCTAAAACATTGAACAAGTACAAGGAAACTGAAACATTGATGGTTGAACTTGTACTGTTAAAAGTAAACAAAACAAATTTTCTGCTGCACCAGGCGTATCACACTGTTCTATGCAAAGGCTGTCCACGAATGTGGATCAGTGGGACTGATTATTTTTTATTCATTATCACAACATAGTTGAATTAAGATTTTGTATGGGTCAGCTGATCCTAAATCTTCCTTTGTTGATAAAAATACTTGTAACCCCTTTTTTCTGTGGTTTACTGTTAAAATGATTGTTCCAGAGATTCAGTTTCTATCTACTAACTTGTCAGGTATGCTGGATTGCTGATTAGTATTTGAGCGAATAGCTGGCAGACCTAAAATCGTTTGACCTTCTGTGTTGGTAGGAGGTGTGGTCGTGTTGGATTGAGCTGCTGCAGTACCTGGAAATAGAGAACAACTGGCTGAACAGCCTGGAGGAGCGTGTTCAGGCCACAGAGAACCTTCCAGAAAGCAGTGAGGCTGTCAGTGAAGCCCTGGAGGTACTTGTGCTAGAGACCCTCTCAAAGCACACGCTGTTCACAAAGCATGCCTCCCTCCTTCTAACCATGCTGCACTCTCATAGAGACAGGAGACCAAGGCATCATGAAACATTAGGGTTAGGCCATTGCTGGCTATCTGATATAGCCCAATAAAACAGTTTGGCTATGGAGTCCTTTAACAGGTCGGGAGTCAGATGTATGATTGCACTTGGTTTGGCCTTCATGTAGCTTTGAAGCCTTACTTGCCCATTGCTCCTGAACCAGCCCCTGGTTAAAGAGGCACATTAACGCACATACCTCCACCTGTCTCTCCACAGTCACTAGAGTCGGTGCTTCGTCACCCAGGTGATAACCGCACACAGATCCGTGAGCTTGGCCAGACACTGATTGACGGGGGCATCCTAGATGAGATCATCAGTGAAAAGCTGGAGGCCTTCAATGCCCGCTACGACCAGCTCAGCCACCAGGTCAGGATCATTGTGTGTCTGTGTGTCTGTGTCTGTGCCTGTACAGGTGTGCATGCGCATACATGCGTGTTTGTGTGTGCATGTACTTGTGACAGCCTCCATATGTGCCTGTATGTGAGTCGATTCATGTGAACACATATTTGGCATGTGGTATGGTAATGGTCTCCATGGCTCTGTCTCTCTCCAGGCTGTGAACAGGCAGATGTCTCTGGAGCAACAGCTGCAGCAGGTCCGTGAGAGTGAGCAGGTTCTGCAGACGCTGCAGGACTCTCTGACGCAGCTGGATCAGACACTCACCTCCTACCTCACTGACAGGGTGGATGCCCTCCAGCTGCCCCAGGAGGCCCAGGTGCTGGACCATGTCCCTGAGGACTGCTCCTTTCACGACGTATAAGACAAGCACCTGCTGCACCTTTACTGGAGGTCTACATTAGCGATGCAACAATTGGCTCAGCCTCGCTAGGATGAGAATAGGGGTTAAGCTTGTTAAATTCCTCAATTTCTTTACTCTTTAGTGACCTTTCTTTGCCAGCTGACACCTAAAGGGTTGGTAAGCTGATCATATATTGATTTTTGTGCTCCTTTGATGGTATAGACAATATGTGGTCTTTGTTGTGGAAAAGGCAGTGGCTGTCATTTGAATAAAAAGTGTAACATGTGTATGGATTCCTCCTCCTGAGTCTATGAGAGCATTCGCTTGTTTGCTTTGTATTCGCTGATACAAAGTAGTTTAGGTCAGATGTTGAGAAAGGGGGAAAATGCCAAGTTAAAGTGCAATCCTATACAGTCTATGAAGCCTTTACAAATAATTTGGTTGCCGTTATGCATCAATATTCTAAAGGAAATGTAAAAATCACAGTTTATGCGCCAGGGGTGGGAATCGCTAGGGACCTCCCGATACAATATTATCATGATACATAGGTGCCAATTTGATTTGTATTGTGATTCTCTAAGTATCATGATTATATAAATATCCTGATTTGATATTAGAATTTTTTCCTGTTTTTTTTCTTACAATTTTAAAACCATGTAAAAGAACATTGAGTCATACCTCTGAATCTTTATACCTTGAAAGATTTATTTCACACAAAAACAACAGCTGCACACCTGAACTGAACAGAAATAAGTATTGTATAAGTACTATAAGTATTGTGATTCAATATTACGATGTATTTTGGCTATTAAATAGAAACATTTAGCAAAATGTAAAGTCTGCATCTAAATGCTACAGACAATGACAGCAGCTCAGTATGAAAAGGACAAATCAGCAGAGGATGACCTCATCTTAAAGATTAAAGGCAGTTAAGCTAGCTATTATTGTATTAGCCTAATGATGCTAATACAATAGATGTGCAATTTTTTTAAATTATTGGATTGATTTTTCATCAGTGCCTTGATTTCTGAATCGTTGTCTCAAGAGTCACGATTTATACATGAATCAATTTTTTCTTTCACCCCTAATATGCACTTTATCACTCACTAAATACAAAGAAAATGAAACCCTTAATACTTTAAGGTTAGCACATCAAGCATTTTTGCAGAGGTGTTAGTCAAATTGTGCGTGTGAAAGTGCCATGTTTTCTAAAACCAACCTCTGATGCTTCTGCCAGAACATCCAAGCAGAGATTACAACTCACGAGGCCAGCCTAGAGGACCTCCGACGGCGGAACGTGGGCAACTTCCCAGCTGTCTGCCCAGACGGCAAGGCACCCCGAGGGGGCACCATGCTGGACCACCTGCAGGTGAGCTCAAAACACACAAGTGGTGAGAAGCCAAGAGAACCTGGCACTAAATTAAGGCTCAAATTAACTCAATACTAATCCTGTAACTTCTAAGGAAATTCCCTTTTTATCTTTGCTATTTACAGTTTAGCACGTTGTCACCAAAATGAACCAAGCAGTACTTGTCAACCAAAAGAAATAACACTTGTACATATTTCCAAGTCAAAGTTAATGGAAAATGTTGATTGAATCAAGGCTTAAATGTCAGTTTATTCATGAGAGTATCAACTTTCTTTTATTATTTTCAATAATACTAAAATAATTTTAACAAGATGCATGTTGACTTTGTGTAACTGGTGCATTTATAATATCTGAAAATGTATTATATTTAATATTTTAAAAGTTTTGGTCCAGTGGTCACTTCATAATTCTGGTGCTCTCATGAATAGGATTGTCTTGTGTTCACCCCTGTTTAGTTAGGTCAGGAGAATTAAATTGCAACAGGAATTAGGCTGCAACAATTACTCTCTTCTGACTCTAAAATCTTAATATATATTTTATCCATTCAATGTAGGTGCAAAGTTCTGCATTAACAATATTTTTGAGCCATCTTTTTGAGACTACAAATAGGCTCAAAATCGAGTTTTTATGATGTAGAGTGTTTATTCTGCATTTTGTGTAGAACTGCTCATATATAACCTATTGAATACACTTTTGTGCTTAAGTTACTCCAGATAAGTGTTTGCTAAATTAATGTAATGCACTGACCCCTAAATTAGTTTTTTTTTCCTCTCCCACAAAAAACGTCTTTCTGCCTGTAGAGGAAACTGCGTGAAATATCCACAAAGTTCCAGCTCTTCCAGAAGCCGGCCAACTTCGAGCAGCGCATGCTGGACTGCAAGCGTGTTCTGGACAGCGCTAAGGCTGAGCTTCATGTTCTGGATGTCAGAGGGGTGGAGCCAGAGGAGATCCAGTGTCACCTGAATGGTTGCATGGTGAGCCCCGTTATCCCAGCGTAAGCCTGCGCCTCGGTGATAGTGGCTCGCCGCTCTGCCTACCTGAGATAATATGTCTCACCCCCCCAGGCCAGAGCAAGAAAGATCCAATTCTGTCTGCCAGCAGGAGAAAGGGAATCATATCTTACCCCTGTGTCCTGAAACCAATTAACATTCATACTCCCATCCCCTCGGCTGGTAGTCCATGCTGCCTAATGTCTCATTTCCATCCTCATCTGAATGTGGCCATGAGCTAGGGGATGTAAAACCTACCACACAAGGTGACCACATGTGGTCCACAGTCCCTCCTCATGTTGTCATGTTGAGGTTGTCTGCTGGTTTCCGGTCTGGTGTTTTACTGTTTTGGCTCGTGCGGTTCTGTCCCAGAAACTCTACAAGATCTTGAGCGAGGTGAAGCTGGAGGTAGAAACGGTGATCAAGACAGGCCGGCAGATTGTCCAGAAGCAGCAGACGGAGAATCCGAAGGGCATGGATGAGCAGCTCACCGCCTTGAAACTGCTGTACAATGACCTGGGCGCTCAGGTAACACCACTCCCTGCCCCTTATCCCTGCCCCACTTGTCTCGATTGGATGAGTTTCATCTGCTTTAATGCTCCATTGCTCCCACATGTTGTATCTGAGTGCTGAAGGATATAATCCACACAATGACTGAAATGGGAGGATGGGAAGTGTTGCTGCTGTCCTGGACAATTTATGATATGGTTATGGTTCATTTTATTGTTATGTGTTCCATAACCATCAACTTTTTGTGCACAGCAAATGTTTAACAATTTGGCAACTGAACAGAATCTTTACCACAGCTGAACACCAGATTTGTATGTTTGATGGTTTATTGTAGAGGTTTATAGCAGAGGGGTCTATGATAATTTCAGTTTTTAAATCTAACGTTGCAATAAATGGCTCATTGCATTTTGAGAAACATTTGTGAGATTTCCTTTTCCCAGGTGACGGAGGGGAAGCAGGATTTGGAGAAGGCACTTGCACTGTCCCAAAAGCTGCAAAAGGAGAGCGACTTCCTCCGGGAGTGGCTGTCCACCACCGAGACCATCCTCGAGCAGAAGAACTCCTCGGGAAACATGCCAGCCGACATCGATGCAGAAATCGCCTGGGCTAATGTGAGTAAACATAAACAGAATAGGGCAAAACTAAACTACTATTCACATGTTTTGGAAATCAAAGACATGATTTTTTGATTAAACTGTGTTAGTGTTTCAGATGGTGAATGAGACTGTAGTGTTGGCCACCAGTATCGCCTTTGATTGATGCTTAAATGTGTGCACTGTGTACAATTGACTATACCATTGTTTTATAATAATTGCATAGGGATACGTGTAATGTGTGCATGTGCTGTTGTGTTTTTGTTGGTGTGTATGTTTGTTTTTTGTATACTTTCATATGTATGAATGTGTTTAGATGGATATATACTTTCTTCATTGATGTTATTATATACTTGCCGGTGAATATTGGTGGGTGTGCTAGCATGTGACCTTCATGTAAGCATTTTTGGGTGTGTGCATGTCACCTCCCTCACTCACTGTCTCTCTCCCTCTCTCTGCACTCCCAGGGCTTGCTGAAAGAGCTGGAGCGCAGGAAGGCAGACCTGACGCGGGTGACGGAGAGCAGTGCCGCCCTGCAGGGTCTGGTGGAGGGCAGCGAGGAGGTGCTGGAGGAGAGGCTGTGCACACTGAACGCAGGCTGGGGCCGTGTGCGAACCTGGACTGAGGACTGGCTCAGCACCGTGCTGGTGGGTCTGCCTCACCAAACGTGGGAGGCCGTACACATGTGCTCTCTATCAGGCCCTGCCAGGGGACACTATACCAGAGTCTGTCTCTACAGCATGTTTATTACCTTCCCTCCACTTCATTCAGCCTCATTCTGCAGCAGCTAGTCTAGATAACTGTGGATCGAGAAAAAAGTATTGGCTTTCTGAGTGAGGAAAAACATTGAAAAAATAATAACTGCTAAAAATGTATGAAAATGTTTTTTAGGCAAATAAGTATCAAAAACTAAATCAGCATATAAAGTAAATTGGCAACTCTGTGAATACTGTTTGTGTGCTTAAGTCCAGACTTAAAAATGTCAAAAAAAGTTAATGACTTGACACCCTAGTGTAAAAATGGCCCCCCATCTTAAACTGAGGAGGATTGTGCTCTTTTGTAGCTTTAAGATAAAAACAGGAGTCCATCTCAAAGGAGATTCTGTAATGACTGTACATTCATAAACGATCCATTCTCAGTTTTGGTGAAGTTGAAGATTAGTCTCAAAGTCTCAAACACTGCTTTATCTTCTTTGTGGGGGGGGGGGGGGTTAGGGTTAGAGCAGAAAATTTGAAGTGAAATTGTTTTGATGTTTGCATCTTCGTTTCCACCTGGTATCCATTTCTATCTGGAGGAATATACAAATTTGCATGTTGAAGCTCTTATTGGAAAGTAAATGCTGATGTCAGAAACTGACTGAATGATGAGTTTAACTTCCCTGAATATGTACTGCTTCAGTGTGATGAGAATCTCCAAAATGAGAGCAGACTGGGATGCTCTGTGGAGAGAAAGTGGTGATGTGCAGTGACCACCCTTTGGCTGAGTGCTGATTGTGCTGTGTGCCCTGGTGCTCTTCATTCTACTACTGCAGAATCATCAGAACGAAGTTGAGATCTTTGATGAGAACCTGGCTCACATCAGCACCTGGCTCTACCAGACAGAAATCCACCTTGATGAGACTGAGAAACTGCCAGCCAATGAAAAGGAGGAAGTGGTGAAGGTAAGAGGGTGTGACAGATTTGTAGCTGGCTTAGTCCTGGCCGGTTAGGGGTCGACTGTGTGACAAATCCCTGATGAATCCCTTTATCTCTGCCCCCTTATAGAACCTTCTGGTGGAGCTGGAGGACATTAGCCTTCGGGTGGACAGCGTGCGTGACCAGGCCATCATCCTCATGACCAGCCGGGGGCCAGCCTGCCGGGAGGTGGTGGAGCCCAAACTGGCTGACCTCAATCGCAACTTCGAAAAAGTCTCCCAGCACATCAAAACTGCAAAGGTAAGTGTTGGTGTACTCATCAGCTAGTCAAAGTGTTTTTCTGTGGTGTGTGAAGCATTTTTGTTAGTACAAATGCCAGTGCTTGTTCATACAAAGTTTGTCAGGATAGCTTCATTGAAAATCTTATGCTTTCTCTAAAAAAAATAATACAATTGTACATGCACAAAACATGAATGTGTGGCCTGTCTGTTTGAGTTTTGTACACTGTAAAATCTTGCTGTGTGTAACATGCAGATGTCCACAAGCCTGGAGCCTGTTGCTGTAGACATACAGGAGGTGCAGACGCCGGTTACCCTCAGCTCCAGCCAAATCCTGGACTTTGAAGGAGAACTGTTGGCCCGGCTGAGGGCCCTGGACACACAGCAAGACTCTGCCCAGCTGCTGGCCCAGGACGATGACAAGGTAATGAGATAGCAGGAAACACCTGGACATCTGGGGAGACTGCAGCTCGGTTTAGGTAGAATTAGCCGTGTTCTCACAGAATCTCCTTAAAAACTGCCCTCACTCTGCCTCCTTATGCCTCATTACTGCAGTGTTGAAACACATGTGGGTGCCTGCTTTGTGTAAAGGATATGTGAAGCTCTCTTGCTGCAGTTCTGAACAGTGCTGGTTTATGCTGTTGGGTGAGTGAGGTCTTATGATGGCTCTCAAAAACAGTTTTGCTATGTGTGTACTGTATTTTGCTATGGAGGACAAAGGATTTCATTTCCATGGTGGCTCCATGGGTTATAGGGTTTATGAAAGCTCACTCACGTTTCACTACTGGCACCTTCCATGATCGCTTGGCCCAGTTTGACCTTCATGAACTGCCGATAAAGGTCATGCCATTGAATGTCAACGCACTTTCCAGATTTTTTTAAGAATCATTAAACAAAATGGAAATATGGCAGTCCCTCTTTTTTGACTGGAGTGCTTCTTTTTCTTCATCTGGTAGGAGTTATTTTGTTCTGAATTGCAATTAAATGCAAAGGACCCATAAACCGTCCCTATTAACTTTGTAGTAACCAGATTTTAACTCCGTCGAAATGAGACCAAACCTATGTCTTCAGAAAGCAGTCTCCAGTCAGTACACCATTCAGGGGCACCAGAATTCAGCATTGCCTCCTCTATACCCCCACAAACAGCTCTGAGTATGGAACCTCCAGTTACCTTACATTAACAAATGTTACATGACAGCAAAAGGATAAATCCTTTAGAGGTAATGGTTGGAAGCTTATCTATCTAAAAGGTGGGCCAACCCAAAGAAGTAGCGTTATCAGACCTCTTTATGTGCAGACATTTTTTTAAACATACACACAAAAGAAGGTCACTCTGAACTCACTTCACCAAGGCTCTTTCTACAGGCAGAAAGCCTCTCTAGTTCTCCAGTGGACAGGAGTGATTAGGTTAGTCAGGTACTCATCTGTAGGATGTGGTCGCTGTCTCCGCAGGTGGATGAGGAGAAGGCACGTGTGGAGGAGGTGCTGCAGAGGGGAGAGGAGGTGCTCCTGCAGATCCCAGATGATGGCAGGAGAGAGGAGCTGCGTGTGAAACTGCTGCGGTTGCAGACACAGTACACAACCCTGAGGGTGAGAATTCCCCTCCCCTTCGCTATACTCTTAATTCCTATCACACCACTGTTCAGACTTAAACAGGCCAGTGGTCACTTTCTCACCTCCTTTCAAATAGTTAATAGCCTAATTCAGAGCCATAGGGCAGGAGTAACATAATTGTCATTTTGTTGTGTTGTGAATACCCATCTCCAATTTTCACAATCAGATAAGTTAATGATGAAAATCAGTATCAAGTTGTGCTTAAGGTGCAGTTAATGTGTTTGCATTTGAACTGAGTACATACAATATTATTTTAGTCATTGCATCCATGTAGCAGATGCTCCAATCTAAAGAACCTAACAAAAACAAAATGCTTGAGGGCAAATTTCATACAGGTGTGCTGACAGTGGCATTTTTAAGTTTTGGTTGGGGAAAAATGCAGATGTTTACCTTGTAGGAGCTGAGTATTCTCCGGATGCAGCAGCCTGTTGAGTTGTCTGAGGAAGTAGACTCTTGCAGTTGGGGAGAGCAGAGAGAGGAGCTTGCTCCAGGGCTGCTGGGAGCTGTAGTAAAGCAGACTGCCCCAGTGAGTATATATGCACTGTCTTAAACTCTTAAAACTAGACTACATTTCCCAGCATCTCTGCGTTTACTGGGTAGTTGCTCTGGGAATTAGAGGTCTCCTGAATCTCTGCTTAAAGGGTTGATCCATCCATTTGTTGACCAGTCTGAAAAGCCAGTCGGAAAGCCTTTCTCTGAATGACAAACTTGTTAATCAGGTCCTATCAATGTATGAGTATGCATTTATACACATGAAAGCTTCATGCCCAATTACACCCCATGGACGAGATGTCAGTCAGTGCCCAGTCCATATTTTTTAGTGCTGAGTGTCAAACAGAGGATTAGTGAGTGCCGTTTTCAGAGGCTTTGGGCTGGCTTATTTAGGGAGAAATAGGGTGAAGGGGGTCGTGTTAGTAAGGTGTGAAAGCGTTGCAATGGAGTAACATTGCTCCTTCCCCCTGTACAGCAGGAGGAGGCCCTGGGAACTGTGGAGGAGGTGAAGGAGAAAACCCCATCGCTCATGCCTTCTGACTACCTGCTGGACATCAACAAGGTTCTGCTGGCCATGGCCGACAATGAGCTTCTGCTCAATTCCAGCGAACTCAGCAGTGGTCTGTACGAGGACTTCTCCAGCCAGGAGGATGCGCTCAAGGTGAGAGAGAGGGATGGAGGGTCGGAGGATGAGGGGGAGTGGGGAGGTACAGAGAAGTGAGAAGGGGAAGGTCACTGGAGCCACCTGTGAATTTTGCACCCTTTGCCACTAGGTGGAGCAAAGGTCGTCTGTCAATTAAGGGTATGACTATTTGCCATTGTGGGACTACATTTCTTTTTTTTTTTTTTTTTTTTTTAAGATTCTTTTTTTGGGATTTTTCCACTTTATTTGACAGTTACAGTAGATAGGCAGACAGGAAATGCAGGGGAGAGAGGGGGGAGGACATGCAGCAAAGGGCCCTGGCCGGATTCAAAGCCGGGCCACTGCAGTAAGGCCTCGGCCTTTACTTGGCATGCACTCTACCGGATGAGCTACCGGGGCGCGTAGTGGGACTGCATTTCTGTCAGGAGATAACAAATGCAGTAGTTTGTTTGTAGTTTGTAGGATAAAAGTTTAGAGAAACTGGACCTTTACAATGTTTGCTTGTTCAAGAGAATGTGTTTTGTCATTACATTTAAAAAACAAAAACAAATTAAGACTAATTGAATGCTCTGAGATGTGTAGGCTAACTCATACTTTTTGTTTTTCTTGAGCAGGGGAAAGTTTAGTCAAATTAATGATGACTAAATTAGGCTATAATTGCTTGCAAAATGCACAGTCATTCTAAGGTGTCTGTTTTCAGTTTATGGCATAATCAAATTAATATAAAAACAGTAAATGAGCATTAAAACTTGGCATGATGCTGTAGCAAGTTCACAAAGGCTAAAGCAAAGGAGTTTTGGCACACTGCTGAATTTTACAAGCCAAATCATGTTTATGAGCAGTTATGATAGTACAGTTTTCACTGCATGTCAACTGGGCTGAATAACAAACTAAGAAGAAACAAGTAATGCTTAGTGATTCTGTGTCACAAAACATTAAATTGCACTTGAGATCTCAATCATGATGGGTTTTCATATTCATATACCTATGTTAGGGGAAAATCAAATTCTAGTTCATAAATATAAAAATAAGGAACTAAACCATGGGCCCTAGAAACCTGTATATCTTAACATTTAACAAATGCAAGCCATAGTATCACTGTGTTCACCTCATTTACCAGGCAGGAATGAAATGCAAGCCTTTGAGGGTTAACTGAAAAATTAAATTGTATATTCAGGGTCGGTTTCCCCAGTTCAATATGACTTTAAAGAAAATTGAATTTGTGAAAGATGTACAGTGTAACTAAGGAACTTTAAATCATCAAGTTCTGATGATTCCATAAGATGGCTGTGGTTGGTTCATTATTCTGTCCATCTTCAATTGCAACTACCCTCCTGCCTATTTCTTCTTCTGAGTGCTGAGCAGACAAATGTCTGACCCATGACCTGCTAACTGTTATTCACCCAGTAATGATCCATTTGTCAGTGGATGAGTGAGCTGGCCATGAGGTCGCTTGTGGACGACAGTCCTCCAGATAGACTGTGTGCTCTGGGGCCTGTGAGAGATAAAGTCTCTGGGTCCCTGTGGTGCAGCATCACTGTGCTCATTTAGGGGGGAAATTGAGTGGAGCTTCAGAAGGCTGGATGGGATGTCACTTCCCTGCCTCTGTGGGAGATGGACGATCAGGGAGCGTCACAAGAGATTAGTTGCCGGGCAGGCCCAGATCGAAGCCAATAGACTCCTTCAGAAAGAGGAACTATGTACGCGAGCGGCTAGGTGCCCCCTTTTTTTCCTCTTCGTAACTGTTCCCATCTGTCAGTGGCATCGGATGTGGTGTGTTCTGATGTGAGTGTTAACATGTTGGGTGATTGGGGCCATGGATACACAGACATGTTAGCCATTTAAGACCTTTGTGTGCCTCAGAACATCAAGGACAGTCTGGAGAGGCTTGGGGACCAGGTGGCCGTGCTTCACGAGAGGCAGCCTGACGCCATCCAGGAAGCGTCGCGGGTCGAGGTGGTCCAGATTGGGGACGCGCTTACCCAGCTGAACGCAGAGTGGGACCGGGTCAACAGGATGTACAACGACCGCAAAGGGTAAGTGCTGACTTGACCGTCCTGTTTTGAATATGTTTATGTCCTTATTTTTCCCCTTCAGAGTTCCTTTCCAATGTTCTCACTCTAGTACTATGCACTCATGTCTTGAATTACAGATTGATTCAGTTTTATTTTCCTAAGCATTTGTTTTCTATCTAAAAGGCTGGTCTCTTTAAGAGCTGATCCCCCAATAAGGTGTTTTCACTGGATTTTCTTTCATATGGGGCTTAGCATATTCCTACAGCCCCGGAGTTGACATTTATCTACAGGTCAGTGGAGAATTGTGTTCTTTTCTTGGGCTGACCTTTTAGGGTGTTGGTGAGTATCTCTATGAGTGGCACTGACCTATTCGAGATGAAGGAGGGGGTGTTTTGCAATTCTAACTTGCTTTGCCTGTAAGATGATTCACAATTTTGATGCTTTGTGTCAAGAAAGGCATGTGGTACTCTGAATAAAAGACTGAATAAAAGATTGAACACATTGCTGACATGAACAAAGATTTTGATGCACAAAGAACAGTTTTATCAAAGCTTGCCGTATTGTAAATAATAGGACAGAGATTAACATGACTTTGTATCTTTGCATTGCTTTCATGTCAAAGGGAGTGTTTACTATGTGCCAAACTCTTTTTTGGGATATTTAGATATTTTATAAATGTAAATGTGACTAGTAAATACGATAATTTATAAGAAGAAGGCAGCACTTTTCTGAACTGAACATAAGAATCCGCTGGCTGCTTATATTGCTACGTCCTTTACCAGTATCTTTTTTGTTTGTGGGTTAATGGAGGGCAGAAACAGTCTGACAGCCTGGTGTTCTTTATCATGGAAAGCTAATGGAGTGACTATCCCTAAAGTAATGCTTACATTCCCCCAAGATAAAATTCGCACACGTTTTATATGTTGCTAAGACTTGTGAAGGCCCTGACTGAGGTGAAAAGAGTGTTTTGAAAAGCAATTTAAGTACCATCGCAAGGACAATGTTGTTTATTCCTTATTGTGTGAAATGTTTTCCTCATTGTGCTTGGTCTTTTGAGGACAAGAAAAATAAATTAAAAACATGTAATTGTGTACAGACAGTCTCCTGGTTATGCACGTCCGACTTACAGATAACTTATACTTGCAAACAGACTGCCATAAAGCGTATTACATTAAAAGTTCAAGTTAAATACAGTAGTCCCTAATAACGAACGCACGCACACACTACAGTGTGATGCTCATGAAAACATTCCGTGGCTTCGGTTCAAGATGTTTTAGTGTATTTGGAAGTGTTTCTTAAGTGTTTTACATGGATAGAAATGAACGTTTTTGAACATTTGACTAACTGACGCTAAATACGAACCGTATGTACCTGTTCCGACAAATTCAACTTAAAGACAGACTTTGGAAGGGATCTCATTCGTAATCCGGGGACTGGCGGTATTGTAATTGCTTTTACTTTGATTCAAGCTTAAATGTGATTTTTAAATCAAAATCAAACATCAGAGGATGTGTATGTTTTCTGCACTATTTATACAGTATTTTTGCTTTTCAAAATGAGTTGGTAGATGTTGACTTTCTGCTGTCTCTTGTAAAACATCGACCGCAGAACTCCAGGAAACAGTCATTTCTAGCTCATCAGTTACTATACTATAAATATGATGGCTAATGAAAGCTTGGTTCAACTCCCAAGGGAGCTGACTGCAAAAGATCTCCTACAGGAGCCTGATTTCCATCCAAGAAGAAAAAAAATCCCTGTCACATAGCATAACTAATTATGGTTATAAGATAAAATTGGTATTACATTTGTTCTACATTTTTCCTATCATAAAGTGACACGTCAGACATCATGTAGAGAATTTTTACTGGTGTTATCCTCTTTGCCCTTCTGTATGCTAGCCTGAGTTCTTAAAATGTAAAAAAACCCTATAAAAAAAGTCATTCTTGCAGGTCTAAACAGTTAAAATATGTATGGATGTAGGAAATAATCAGGCATCGACTGATTACATACATTTTTTTGTTCCATTCTGTTTGGCAGACATAAGATAAATGATTCTGATAATTTGAGCCTGGCATATCTTTAACAGGGTTTGTTATTTCTTGAATGTGTGCTGACACTTGCTTGTATTCAAGGTTAATAAAAAACACTGAAACTTAGTATATTTACTTATCATTTGACTTTAATGGTACATATACAGCTGTGTCTTGAAAAGAATGGCTGCCATGTTTTCTGTAGTTGCTCATTTTTCCATTGGAGTCAGTAGCACCCAGTAATACCAGTAACACCCCTGCCTGCAGGTGCTTTGACAAGGCTGTGGAGGAGTGGCGGCAGTTCCACTGTGACTTGAATGACCTGAGCCAGTGGGTGGGCGAGACTGAGCAGGTGTTGGCTGATGGAAAAGGGCCTGATGGCAGCGTGGATCCAGAGAAGATCAAAGTGCACCAGGAGGTGAGAGCAAGCACCCACCACACTCTGTTTTCTGCTGTCATTCTTGCTGTATACCAGGGATCTGTAACATTAGAGACTTGGAGGAGGGCAGCTTGGTTTGGGGAGGGAAGTTGAACTAAATACGTGGGTCAAAATACTAAGTAAAACATTTTGAAGGCAAACTTAGATTTTGTACTAAGGCTATATCAGTGATCAAATATATATTGTCAGCATCAGTTTTTCCAAGTAGATTCAAAAGGCTGTTTCCTTTGGATGAGGAAATTATTCTTAAATCATATTCAGCTGCAGTTGAAAATGCGAAGTCTTTAATTGGCGTAGCATGCATATTTAAGGAGAGTGCTTCGCCTTGGAGAGCAAAGCATATTGAAATTCAAGGTCTGGCATTAACTTGAATGTCATCTTCTCAGAAATTTGTAAATGACTATCTTTCATACATTCTTTGTTCTTAAAATTATGCTGCATAGAATAAATAAAATATGTTTCAGAACACGGAAAAATGAAATGACTGCATTTTATATGAAATACTTCACACAACATTTTGTAATTGTATGTGGAGAAAAGCTGTGACATTAAAACAAATTTTGAGGGGTCATGTTAAAAACAAGGTTTCATGAGTGCATGGTATGTCTATACAAAAACTGTACTGTACTTTGTTTTTACAATGAAGATGAAGTTTTGCAAATTTTGCATTGGCATTCAGCCATACCCAATGAGACTTTTTTTAGATTAACATTTTTAAACCGTTTTCAGACTTTAATTTAACGCATCACACAATGTCATTAAAGTAATACAACAAAATTGCTTTTTTCTTGATTGGCAATAATAGCAGGCATTACAATTATAAATGAACACTGAGCCTGTCCAATGGAATGTGCTGAAGTTATTGAGCTGTGATTTCTTTCCCATGAAGACTTGAGCAAGAAGTGTTGTCAGTTTAAGGAATCGTGCAGTAGCAATGGTGAGTGGGACAGGAATCTTTTGGATCAGGAATAGAACTAGACACACAATTGGTGCTCTGTGTGTTTGCAGGAGCTGGAAGAGGGCTTTGTCAGCCACCAGCCAATCCTGTCCATGCTCAACCAGACGGGTGAGGGCATCATTGGCCAGCTCTCTGCCCCTGACAGCAACCTGCTGGAGGAGAAGCTGGAGAGCCTCAACCAGCGCTGGAGGAATGTCCACCACGAAATCCGTGAGCGCCAGCGCAGGTAACCGTGTCGATGACCCCAGTTCCACCAGGCACCACTGTTATCAACAGTATTGACTTTGGCTTTGTTGCCCTAAGTGAAGAAATACTTTTTACAGCACAGACAGTCATGGAACAAAACACAAAGAACCTACAACCAAGGGGAGGCCAGCTATGTTTCTTGAGAGCTACAGGGTGTGCTGCTTCTTGCTATTGCTCAGCAATCAATAAATTAGTAAGTTTTTTACAGTGTTAACTTACCTCACCTTGGTTGTTAGATCTAATCTGGTTGCTGTGTTTAAGCTACAACAAAAATGCGGTATTTCTGTAGCTAACTAGGATCAATTATGGGAAAAGTTCTGTTATTACATATTGTTAGTTTAATAGAACCCCTCCCAATTTTGAGATGAGCAAGGATGCTGTCCTAAAAGTGGAAGTGCCTCCTATTGTTACTCTTGGCATGCTCCTGCTATGCCACAGCTGCGGATGTGTTGAGCGCTGAAAAAAGCCTCAAGCAGCTGTAGTGCTGTTAGACAGAAACCTGGCTGTTAACTTACTGTTGACTTTCTTTGAACCAATACTCAGCAGTGGGTAGAGAAGTACCAAAAGTCATCCAAGTAAGAATGAGTTTGAGACTTTGGTCATCAGTTTATTAAGTCATAACGCTGTTTCTCCAAACCCTGATTCAGGGGTGCAACGCTAGCATTAATCTAGATGATCTGTAAATTATCCAGATGACTTAGAGTCATTAATTCAGTGTTTCACTGCTTTATTAGGTGTATCGCATCACAAACAGAGTGATTTAAGTAAAGGTGTTATTAGGTTTATTTTTGGCTATTTCTGCCCATTTTTAATCACTGATTAAGATTAATTTGTTGTTGTTGTATTCATTGCAGGGCTTTTAACAATTAACTGAACAGCTAATTAAGCTTCTTCTGGATGCCAGAGCAAATTTAAGGGGCAGGCATTAACAAAATGTCAAATAGAGTCCTTTCCTTGCATTTATAATAAAAACAAAAATACCTCCAACAATATGTTTGTTTTCACACTGGATGTGTACCAGATAAGCTGTCAGAAGATATTAAATAGATTGCTGTTCAATTAAAAGCTCAATCAAATGTAATAAGTTTAAATCGGTTGGAACAAAACACAGCATTCACAGTGCACTGCACACGACCAAGGCTTAGAATACAAATATGAATATGCACGCTAAATAAATGTTGCAGACTTATTTCAGGAAGGTTAATTGCCTTAAGAATATTGCTCTCTAGCTTCCCATGCCTTCAGCATTGTGTGTCACATTCTACTCATGACCAATGGGACACACAATGAGAATGGCTCATGACCAATGGGAATGGATAACTGCATCAGTCCCCATCATTTGCCCAGATTTTAGTGTTTATGATGGCGACTGGTGTCTTTTATGCTTCTCCCCAGGTTAGCGGGTGGTGACCCAGCATTAGCAGACCTGGCCAGGCGGGCGGATGAGCTGGCGCTGTGGCTGGAGCAGGCCGAGTGTGCCGTGGGGACCCTGCCTGTCACTGCCACCGGGACCGACAAGAACCTTAAAGAGCTGAAGGCAAGTGAGCCGTGTTTCGTCGTCTCCTGTGTTCCCTCCCTCAAATGTATCGCTTCCTATCACCGCTCTCTTCTCTCCTCCCCTACCCTCCCCCAGTGCTCACCGCACACGTTTATTGCCACCGCTGTTACTGCCGCGCCCAGATTTATCGCTCCCATCCTGCAGCCTTATCTGATAACAACACACCTGCCCAGGGGTGATAACGAACCTCCTGTCCCACCATCCGTGTCACAATAAGTCACGCTTATCGCCAAGAGCAAAGATTTTTACCATAAGATGGGACTCTACACTGCTCTTAACATGGTGGAACATCTCTCTTTGGTTGCATGCTTTTATCCCGCCATGCATCACTACCTGGTTCTGTGCTGTGGAACACATACTCGCTCTTGCTGTCCTTTGATGCACACCCACCAGTAGAATTCAGTCTTCTTATTGTGCGCACCAATCGGAAGCTCTGTTTTCCTGCCTGATAGGGAGAACTGTTATTTAAATCTGCCTTAATCTCTCCTGTTGTTTTTACCCCTACACACAAACACATGCTCACACACCAGGCTCTGGCAGAGGAAATGGATACCCAGAATGAACAGCTATGCTGGCTCAACAAGAACGCTCCACACATCTTGGCCAGCAAAACTGTGAGCCTGCAAGAGAGAGACCAGCATATGAGCCGACTGAGAGCCGTCAACATGAACTGGAGCAACGTAAGGAAAAGACACACAAGGATACACACATGCACACATCCACACAGGCATACGCAAATAAATACACATTCCTGCATGCATACTTTTTTTTTGCATGCACACACACACAAAGACCTGAACAGATCCATACACGAACACACATACACACACATACATTGAGGCGCTCTCTCTCCCTCTCTTCCTCATGAGCAAACAGAAGTCCCTGTGACCTTAAAAATGAGCAGTTGTTTGTGAGCGCAGTGGCAGAAATGACTGTGTGTTGTGTGGAAGATGAATCACTAGTTAAGGCCCATGCCCTTTCACTCAAGCTGTAAAGTCTGCAGAGGAAATGAGTCTGAATGACTCGGGGTTACCTGTGCTAATGCGGTGATTACTCTCTTACCTCTCAAAAATCTTTCATAAATGACCCTTAAGTCAAGAAATGTGTCATTTGTAATTTTTGTGGGGAGATGGAATAATCCCAGTTAAAGCAGCAACAACAAACCTGACAGAGCTGTTAACACTGCTTAAAATCACAGTTAAACAGACCTCTGCTGGCATGAGGGCAAACAGTGTTACCAAGGCATTTAGTTTACAAACTGGACTAACAGTATAACAGCCTAACAGTAGAAAAAACTAAGTATTTGAATTTATTACTGCATCCATACTGTGCTTTATTGATTTAGCTGCTGTCTCTCTGTACATCGGTAAATTGCAGGAGGATGTATATTCAGCAGCCTGTAGGATAGGGCTTTGTGGTGTCAAACAGGAGGGTTGAACTGGAGATGTATTTGATTTAATTCTGGGCAGGACAATGGAAATTTATCCTTGGTTTTATTTCTTCTTTCCTGCAATGGACTGTCCTGACCCTTGCCTCAGGTGACCCGGGATCTACTGGACAAAGTGGGCGAGGTGGAGTCCAACCTGCAGAGCCATGGTCAGTTCCAGGACAAGATGAACCGGCTGACCGACTGGGTTATCCTCACCCACCAGACTCTGCGCACAAGGGGGCCAGGGGCCCTGTCCCCGTCAGAATATCAGGTACCTGAAAATCAGCACTGTAGTCACCCCCCACTCAACATACTTCCAAACCTCAGACTTAACTACCATAGAATTCTTCCCTAAGCACCCCGTACCTCAACCACCACAAAATTTACTCCCAGACTAGATACCCCAAACCTCAAATCTCAAACTCAGCCACCACAGAGTTAAATATGTCTAGTTTAATATTGATCTCAGTTAGCTGCAGTAAAGTGTTTAAAAATCCCCATCCCAGAAATCCCAAAGTCACAGTGATGTATTGGCTTATATATGATGTATATGCTTGTATGTCAACCATTTTAAATTCTTGTGGTAAAACCTACACAAACAAGGTCAAAGGTCATTTCTATGTTTTTGATTGTTTTGATATTTTCCATGCAGGGTCCATCGAACAGATGTGTCACAAATCCAGACAACAGCATATGCCAGAAAAAAATATTCAAAATTACTTGAACTTATGTCTGCACTGTTTGTCACAGTAATTCACAGTAATTGTCACTCAGACAGGGAAATGGTGTGGAACAGCTACCAGACGGTTTTGCAGTTTATTTTAGCTTTGCACTGTTTTTTCTGTCTTTTACCTTGCATAGATCCTAGAGGCCTCTTTGAGGGAACGCAAGAGAGATTTGGAGGAATTGCTTTCCCGATCTATTGAGCTGCAGAAACGACAGCAGCTTCTTCCACAGGAGAAGGTGTGTGTCGTTGACAGTCCCTCTCAAGCGACTGAAAACTGTGTTTGACTGAGGGTGGAATAATTGAGGAAACGTAAGCCTGAACAGAACATTGAACACTGTAAAATAACACATTCCTACTGTGCCATGTAAACCTTCAACTTGGAACACAACAAATGCCTGGAAAACAAGAAGTGATTTCAGGAAGGCTTTTTTCGCAACTCATTTCACAGTCTACAAATATGAATAAAATGAATGTGCAGTCAAATCTATAATTTCTTTCCAATTTTCAATACCCGAGGCACAAAAGTGTGTCAGCTCAAAGGGTGCACTGATGCAGCTGAATTAATTTGACATGGGGAAGTATGGGGAAATATCCTGCTTACCATAATTACAAAGGCAAAGGAAGTAGTGTTCATATTACTTTTATCCTTGCCTTTTCAACTTCCACACAAACATTTGTGAAATTGATGAACAAGCTTTTCTCCACATGCAGGCTAAATTTGAAAGAAATTAGCATGGTAGATGTCCGTTGACAGCAAATATTAGGCTCACTGTCTTTGTCTTCATTCGGTGTGCTGTGCTGTGCTGTTGTGCAATGGGGGTGGTTGGGGTGTTGAATCTGACTTGGCCTTGTCACCATGGCAGCATTCAGTGTGCCCTGAACCCCTAGGTGGGTAGAGCAGCTCTCAACCCCCTTGTAACCCCCCATTCCCCTCCCTCAGAGTAAGGTGGAGCAGCTTGCTGCTGACTGGAAGGCGCTGGACGTGACTGTCAAGGAGGTGGCACAGCACCCGGCAACCAGCTGGACCCAGCAGGTTGCCCAGCAGCCACTCTCAGGTATCGAAGCAGATTTTTGTTCTGATTGGAGGACTCAAAATGGGTGATAGAGCACCTTTTTGGGATGTTCGCTGATCCCATGATGGCACCTGGTTTTAATCTTGAGTGCAGCTGCACTGTCAAACCCTTTAGAAAGGCCAATTTTGCTTCAGTAGAAGTGCAAATGTACAATCTGCAGCAAAATAATGTTATTTAAATTAATGGTAGTATCTGCTAGGCAAGTAAGTATTGTGAGTCCATGTCTTATGAACATTGATATTACCAAGTTTTCTTTAAGAGGTACAGCATTCACCCTTTAGTCACCATTATCATCTTCTTCCTGAAGTGTGTGTTAAGATGATTTAACCACAAATGAAGATAGTCAGTGGAATGGATGACTAACCACAGTTTAAGTTTTTACCTGAAACAGGTATATTTTAGCTGTTTATAAGTTAACATAATCACTGGTGTGTGTGTGTGATTATGAGTCACACCTGTCTGGAGAAGCTGAAAAGCTTTGAGCTTGGTGAATTGAGCACCCCTCCCTTTGTGCCCATGCCTGTGCCAGTGTCGGTGCCCTCGGCAGTCCAGATGGCGAGCCTGATGAGCGGGGACCCAAGGCACCAGACCCCCCGCAGCCCGGAGCTGGTGGCCCCCACGGACCTCAATGAAACTGCCACCGAGCTCGCTGACTGGCTGCTTCTCATCGACCAAATGCTCAAGTCCAACATCGTTACTGTGGGCGACGTGGACGAGATCCGCACCACCATCGGCCGCCTGCAGGTAACATGCTTCCTCATCGCTGGGGAGGGCTCACAGTAACTTCTTGAATCAGACTTTTATATTTTCCCTTTGGTAGAGAGTGGTCTTTCAGATTTTAGCTCTGCTGCAGTTGTTCCCCCTCAGGCTAAAGCTCACATAGTCCCCTGGCATTGGCTGCATAGTGTTTTGCAATAATAGAGCATATTTAATTCACAATGACGTTTTGGGCAGGTGACGAAGAACGACCTAGAACAAAGACACCCTCAGCTTGAGGAAATCTTCACTCTGGCCCAGAACATCAAGAACAAGACATCCAACCTGGATGTGCGCACATCCATCACAGAGAAACGTAAGTTTGTACATCTAAAATTGGCAAAGACTCTCCTCAACTGAATGCCAGTAAGTTAGCAATCATTGACTGCATTGGCATAGCTGTATAATCAATTAAATGTTCTAATTACTTTGTTGTCTTTTGAGCTGTTTTTAGTTAATTACAATTTAATTAAATATATGCATTGCTTGCCTGCTTCAGACTACCTGACTGTACAATGCATAAGCCAGCATGTTGTGTGTGCTCTAACTAGTGGAGAAGGTACGCTGCCAGTGGGATAACACGCAGCATGGCGTGGAGGCCCGGCTCCTGCAGCTGGATCGCATGACCACCCATAGCAAGCAGTGGGAGGAGCAGAGGAGGGAGGTGAATGCTCTGATTGGTCAGAATGAAATGCGGCTGCACAACCTGTTGCAGCTGTCCAGAGAGCCGCTGACAAAGCAGCTGAGCGACAACAAGGTGAGGGGGTGTATGCACAGGCACCCATCCATGCATTGTGGCAGATTCAATCTAACTGCGCTGCACCATATATACCTTAATTAGGAGGCAAGGAATTTACTCAGATGTCACTCTCTCTCACAATTTTGAGCATTCCATGTGCAAGAAATTCCAGGTACTGGGAACAGACATTAATGCATTTTATAAAGAGGCACAGGCAGGTTTAAATTTAAAATGTTATGTTCCAAATTCTGTTTTTAATGATTGCAGTAAGAGGCAAAGAAATCATTTTCAGACAGGAAAAGGCATTCAGCCAGATATGTCTCACAGACAAAATAGACTGACATTCTAATATGCATTTCATATTTACTGAAAAATGCTACTGTTTTGATTGGAACTTTCTGTGTTAAAAATAACTAGATCTATTATATTTCATTCCAAGTGTGCAATTGTACTTAATTACAAAAATGTCAGCGTGACAAGTGCTTTAGGTTGTGTCATGCTATTTCCACCCCAGATTTAAATGAAAGGACATTTTACTGTGTTAATGAGAAAAGGCCCATGTCTGAAATGGCTTTTCTCTGGGAAATATTACATACTGTTAGCTGCTGATGAGAGAATAGGAGCTTCACTTTTAGACGTCACTTTGATCAGTTTTTGTGAACAATGAATTATAAAGCAAAGCCTGACAAGAAGGTAATCGTTTGTGATATTTCCCATGGGCTAATTGCAAATCTTTATGATGTCCAATGATTGAGGGAAAAGTTGAAACAGTTCCCTTAGTGCACAGTAGAGGGCGCTTGAGTCTAATCTGGCCTCGGTTCTCTGTCATCTGACAGTGTTCTGTAGCCTGAGCTCAAAATCCGCGGTGACTTTGGAGCTCAGATTGGACAGGATTAAAACATTTCTCATGCCAGAGCCATTAACGTCTGCAAACACACAAATCCGATCATGATAAAGTCATAGCTTGATATTTTTTCCAAATACAGTTTTTTTTTAAATTTACATTTCACACAGTTTCAGGGTAGAGGGGGTGGGGTGGGTATTGTAAACACATTAAATACAAGTGTAGTCTGCTGCATAGTCGACTAATATCACTGAACTGTTGCAATATTCAAGTAGATATTTCAATAAAAACCTTCCTAGATAATAAACACATCTTGACAACAATTTAACAAAGTACATTTCAGTGGAATCAACCATGGCAGATTAGTTTCTTCAGCAGCAGTTGATGCAGCAAATAAAATATATGAAGTGTGTACTGAGAGTAAAATGAGCCTCCTCCCTGAGCACAATGCAGGACGAAGGCTGCTGGATTTTTATAACATCTAAATACATCAATACCAAACATTTCCCAAGATGACTTATGGGTGGGCACACCCACCACATATGTAGGTATGTGCCAACCCTTGAAAAGCAACTACAAAGACTATTGTCTTTTTTATATCTGAAATCAACAATGTTATATAAAATTAAAGAGAAAGATAGTTTTATAACCCAGTGCATTGAGGACATAAATATATTGTCCCAGATGGAGTTCCAGTCAAAAAACAATGCTTAAATTATTAAGTTCTCTGCTCAAAACACAGGAGGCAGCAAGAGTTTTGATGATGTAAGATCCAAAGTTGCTGTGCAAGGCTGACAGAAGGCCTACCGTGTGGTTCCATTGCGGAAAAGGATTTTACTTTGGGAAGGGTAGGCCCAGCCTGTGGCAAAGCTGACCAACGCTTTACATGAAAAACAGGGCTTTAGAAGGAACAGCTTGTTGTTGGGAACAGATTCTTGTAAATGTTTCATGATCAAAATGGCTTTGAGTGGCAGTTATTAGTCATTAGTGCTGACTTGGGCACTCCCTTACCCAAATAGGTGCATTCAGCCCATAATAATCGGTGAATGCATTAACACATGAGAATGTCAATTCATTGCCGAAGACTAGCAGTACATAGCCATACCTTTCTAATGCACATACAGAAATTACAAATCACTACTTGTTTCCACTTGGCAGTTACTGATTGCACAGGAAGGTCAGTGAATTGAAGGAAACAGATGTGGATATTTGCAAAATATCAATGGTTTAGCAATTATTAACTATTCTTATGTTCTTATTTAGTGTACATTAACAAACTGTTACATTAAGTCAAAAGATCATTAGTTTCTTCACTAAGGGTTAACTTCATTGTGCATTCTAAACTCCTAAAAAGTCTGAAACTGACAATTATGAAAACTAGTCAGCTTATATTTTCACCAAGCCCTGTTTAAACATTCTCAGTACACTAAGGAAAAGTCTCTTTCATGTCTTGTCATATGCAGACATTAGCTAACAAACCTGAAGTTTTTAGAGAAGGCAGGAAATGACACTGTGAAAAGCATGTCTGGTCATCATCTGTGCAAATGGATGGAATTCTAAATATGGTGCGACGTTGAGATTATGCAACTGAAGTGCTTTTTTTCAGGTGTTCTTGCAAGATTTGAGTAAAGGCCAGATAGCTGTTGCCTCGTTCAATGAGCTGTCCAGCCAGCTCCTGCAGGAGTACTCTGCCGATGACACCAGGAGGTTAAAGGAGGTCACGGACACGCACAACATGGCCTGGAACGCCATCAACAACCGGTACACCCCGACCACCTGCCTGCACACATTTAACTTATAAAATGACTAAACAACCATAATCCCTTTTATTATAAGCATGTCCTTCTTTCAGTGGTTAATACACGAGAATATGTTTTGGTGTTATCATTGTGAATGAAAAACATTGAGTAGTTTTAAAACCCCCTCCCCCGAGACTGATGTGGCTTAGCTGTGTGAAGAGCTGCTTAAACTGCAAACCCTTGGTTTCAACCACAGGGGACACGCATTGCATTGCAATTACAAATGTAACTTGCCTTAGAGGTCAAACAGGCAGCACCTCACAGAGCTGCTTCCTCAAAGCCCTGCTGCAGCACTGATCCTGGAAATTAAAACTCACAACGCCGCACATGGACCTCAGCTACTGCACTTTCAACAGAAACGCATCCCATACAGGTTTGACAGAGAGTCATCTGAAGGAATACCTGGTATAACTGCCTTTTTTAATAAGGATGTATCATATACAATGACACTCCACAGATTAGCAACATATGACTGTCTTTGCAGTAGGTACACAATCTGTACCATTGCAATTTCAAAAGCGACACAACGTGTAATGCTGAACTTTCAATAGAGATGCAGTGTATACCACTGTGATTTCAATATAGATGTAATGAATACCACTGAGCTTTCAGTAAACTTATCCTGTGCATAGCATGTAGCCTTGAGGGCATGTGCATCATGAAGAGTAACATGGTGAGTAACACACCATGTTACTCTTCATAGCAGCTGTGTGCTACAGATCTGACTCACACACACAAACCACCCACTGTGTGACCAGCCAAGCGAACGCCCGTGTCTCCCTCCCACTGCTGCCAGCATGGGTCCCGCACGTGGCTGATATCAGAGCTCCGCTCCAAACCGAGAAACCGTTCACAGCAGTATGATCTTGGCAGTGTCAGAAGCCCACACCAACAAGGGCCATGAATTTGTTATGAAATACTCAACAAAAGAACCAGGTCTGTCTTGTGTGTTAAATAAGGTATGTCCTATTTTTTGTTCATAGAGTTCACCCTGAACAGAGTTGGTGTTCTCATTCCAAATCAATTACTTGCTTCTATCAGCACCTGGTTTGTGTTGTGCATAAGGTTCCATTACCCCCTCTGTCATTCATTTCAGTCAGCCTCTCTTGTGAATCATTATACAGGACGACATCTCATTTTCCAAAATATTTGTGCTGATATTGTTATTTTTGGACTATTAATTTGCAATGGTTCTGTGATGGCTAGGGAGTTTTGGGACTCCATTATTACTATGTAAATCTGGTGTTGGTGTCTGAGAAATAGCAATAGCCTATAAACTCTAGAGCCTGGTGTAATGGGTGACGGCCATAAGGTTGTAATTATTCCAGAAATTATGGAATAATCATTGCAGGGGTTGGCTGGGGCTCAATGTGTATGGTTAAAGGATAGTGTGTGAGGTTTAGGGGCACACATGTGACTCATAGGCAGGAGATGAGTGCTGCTGAGGCCCCATCTCGAGAAATTTTCTGCCCCACTGCTAGCCGCTCCCGCCCATGGATACAGAAGAACACACCGCTGCTGAGATATGTGCAGATTACAGCAGGAAATTCTACAGAAAGCCTGCATGATGTTTGCAGAGAAATTTTTTCCATTACTGTCAAAGAGTGATGGGGTGTTTTGTTTACTGTAGGTGAGATTTTTTTGTTACGTAAACACAGTGTATTAAAGTTTTCCGTTATAACACAAATATACTCGTACACTTTCTTTTGGCATCTGAAACAAAATCATCCATCATATGTTGTAGTGTTCCTATACTTTTTATGAGCATGATCAAGATAAAATTCCCTTTAAAAAGGTGCCCGCAATGGTGCATCTGGGTTTTGAACCTGAAACCTTGAAGTTGAGAGTCTTGGGACTGGGCTCTGTACAGTAACACAAAAGTAATGCACTTCACAGTGGCTGTCATGATTTGTGGTTATTCTATGGTAAAGAATACACTTGGTTGTATAGTGAATGGTGGGTTGTAGTGGGTGTGATGTGAAATCATGTTCAGTGTGTAGTAAATTTGGGTTACAGTTGGTGTGAATTTGAGGTCAGTGAAGTTGGGTCGCAGTCTGCATTCAGTGAAGCTGAGTGTTTAAAGAAGTTGAGTTGTAGTCGGTGCCTTGTTTAGTGACCGAAGTTCACTCCACTGCTCCTCTCCAGGGCAAATGACCGGCAAGCTTGTCTGGATGCAGAGCTGAAGAGCCTTCAGGCCTCCCTCAAGGATTTGGAGGGCTTCCTCAAGTGGCTGCAGGAGGCGGAGACCACTGTCAACGTGCTGGCTGACGCCTCCCAACGGGAGGAGCTCTCCCAGGACTCCGCCCGCATCAAGGAACTGAGGGGTCAGCTAGAGGTAAGCATCATGCAACCAGAATGTTTGAAGTCAGCTGGACTCATGAGTGTTCTTGCAGTGTTTGTGCTGTTCTGTATTTGTCTGTGTTTGTACTTATTGCAGTCAGAACAATGGTCACCATGGCCTGGTGGTGTATCTTCCGTGCATTCTGAGCCAATCCAAAAAAATCAGCTTAGCTCGGGTTATCACATTTATTCTTGTCACTATGAATTTAGCTGACACAAGCAGGGTGGCTTGAACTGACAAGGCCAACCCCTGTCCAGACAGCCATCATCAACAGCTGTGGGCTGACCGATTGATCCGCCACTGCTTACTGTGCTGGGATCAGTTGTGGCAGGAAAAGCGTGCTGCATCACCTTCAGTTGAATTCACGAGCTCTGTCTGGGATTCATTCACTCTCGCAGATTAATCGATGCAGTCTCTCATCCAAAAACACGTGTAATTGGGGACAATCCCTTTCTGCTGTTGAAATATGAGCCTTGTTTAAATTTGACAATGGCTTCTGCTTCATCCCCTGTACAGTAGATGAGAAGAATCAGAGGGGCTTTGTGCTGTTTAGCTGTGTTTTATTTTGCATGTTCACCACTCTTTCCTGGCTCCTTGCCTGACAAAGGTTTTTGTTGTTGAAAAGGACTGAATTTGAAAGATAAATTGATTCCTTTTAGAGCTTTCCTCTCTGTAAGACAGAGAAACGATTGTGGCAGAGATTCTGCCTTTGCCGGCGTGACTTTGGGTGTCAGTTGAAATTGGACCAGATGAAACAGTCTTTCATTGTGCTGGGTTCTCTGTTTCATCAGAAGCAGCTTTTCGCTGTCCCACTCCTGCAGGGTCTCTCTTCCACCTGAGCAATCAAGCGCTTAATTGCAGCTAATCACAGCCTTAATTGAACCAGTTTAGGCACTGCTTCCAGCAATAAGAGTATTAGTCATTGAAGGAGCTGGGAAAATTGGACTATGGCCCAACAACACTAGGACTATCGGCTTCCGATCCAAAGATACAATACTGTATAAATCACACACACACACATGCACACACAAATGTATATGTAAGCACCAGAATGTTCTGTGCAGCAATATATGAATCTTAATGCCCTATTGTTTTTAAAGGCAGATATTTCCTGCGATGGGATAAAGAAATGTTATTCCATTTTCTGCTTGTATAGTTTCATCACTCTTCCCATGTTTCTATGCGGAGGACAAACAACACATCTCTCGCCCCTAGAGACTTCATCTCCTGATCAAACTGACAGACTCACCCAGCCTGTCACCCTGCGATAATCCTTTTTCATTAAAAAACGCTTTTGCTGGGAAAATTCTAGGCCATGAAATACGGGTGGAAAGGGCTGGTGTTGTTGCTAAGCTATCGGTACTCCAGGTTTCCCCAACGCAAACTCAAAAGGACACCAAAAAGATCATCAGGGTGTTGTCTCTGGCAGTGATGCACGGGCTTGCTCCTTTTTCACTTTGTGTGCCTGTGTATGTGCGTATGTGCACCATGTTGTTAAACTGATTGGCTGTGTTTCTGTTTTCAGTGAGGATGAATGAGAATGTCCTGTTCTGAGAATTTCCAGTGATGTGACATTCACCAGTACGCCACTTTCCGAAAGCTGTAAAACTGTGAGCCGGCTGAGGCGGGTGGTGGAGGTGTGATTTATCATCTGCACTTAAAGCTAAAGGAAAAATTAAGTGCTGAGAGGGAAGGGAAATTGGCAGTGGTGGGGGGGGGTCTCCTGAACTCTGAACTACAGAATACTGTAGCCCAGCTTGGGGTGAAAGTCAATGATCACTCTAACTGTAGCTTGATTTAAATGAAGAATCTGTGTAATGTACCACCTAGGCGTTGTTTTTCTTTCACTCACTGGTATCCCTGAGGGTGGAGAGAAAAATCATGTGGATTGTGAAAAGCTGAGCACATTTTTTGTACCATTCAGCCTGTGATTTACACATTTTTTGCAGACCACAGCCATGTTACTCAAGTGATAGGTCACTCACCATTAATCAGTATCAGACAGAAAAGCCTATAGCCTCATAAGAACACAGCTGTGTAACTCTCAGGATTGCAAAGGCAAGGTGTCACATGGTGCCATATTAAAATTCAGGTGCCATTGCAGAGCCCGATGGGGAACAGGGGTCTCACATCCCCTGATTGACCTTACAGATGCAGTGGGTTGTGTTTTTCTGATGAAAACGTTGGTTAATTGCACAGGATTGTGGATTACCATGTGTGTTTATCTGTGTATCTGTGGGGGATGGGAGCTTTCAATTTGTAGATTTGAGTGGGGGAAAAAGGAACTTGCTCTAAACAGGAGTGTACACCATAACAGTTCCTCCAGATTTTACCGACTAGAGCATTCATCTTTGCACTGCAGCAGACTGTTCAGGTCACCAAACATTTATGTAAGATAATCAGAACGTGGTGTTTAACCCCAGCAGTTACATGTGCTAATGTTTTACTGCAATCCTCTGCTGTCCACATGCTTTGCGTGGAAAATAGGGTCTTTGAATCTGTCACTCAGTAGCACTGGGAACAAATGCATCAATGATATATTCATCTATAATTAACACAATCACCATAAAGCGTGAAATGAAGCCTGCATTATTCAAAGGACAGTTTATTAAAGCTGGGTTTGGTTCCTTCATTAAGGCAATAAAACCTGACAGGCAGACGCCGTCCGCGTGTGGATCTCGTCTGTGGTTCAGAAAGCCGCTCTCATTCCGCTTTGTACGTCACCCTGGTAATGGAATAGAATAATCCCTGTGGCATGAGCTGCACTGGCTCCAGAAGTGCATGTAATACTGCAGTTCCATGGTCTGTCACGTATTCCCGGGAATATTCAGAGCAGGGAGTGCGGAGGACCCCACACTCTCCTCCTCTCTTTTGTCCTCTCTCTCTCTCACTCACTCTCTCTCCCTTTCTCCCTCCCTCTCTCTGTCCTTACTCTGGGATCGTAGCAGGCTCTCTCTTCACTCTGCAATTGTGTCAGAGGATCAGCTCATCCCGGATAGAGACTCCCGCTTGCAAGCCGTTTGTTCTTCTCTCTCCCTCTCCCACTCTCTGTTCTCTCTTTGTCACTCTTCTTCTCCTGCTGTCTCCTGCTGGAGAAATGTCATTACGTCTTTTTTAGCTGAAAAAGCAGCTGTCAGGGTGTCGGGCTGTGGTGAGGTGCCAAATCCCCCTGCCTCCCCTCTGGGAAGCTCCTTTTGTCTCCTCTGTCTTTTGCCATCCGTCCGATCTGTGCTCTCTCCTCTCTCCCTCTCTCTCTCTCTCTCTTTCCTCTCTCTCTAGCTCTCTCTCTCTCTCCTCTCCTCTCTCTTGCGCGCACCGGTCTCCGGTTCTCCACTTTCCAGCGTGCACTCACCAAGCACCAGGAGCCAGCTGTGCTGCCCCCCTCTTCAGTGGAACTTCAGGCACCAACCTGCACCTCTTCGGCACTCCGTGCACTCGTGGCTCCTTTTAGGACAGCAGGGGAAGCTCACCCACTTTGCTGTGACCTCTGACCCCTCGTCACCCCTCCCCCTCCAGCCACATCAGGGCTGTACGTACAGAGTCAGGCGTGTTGCCTCCTCATCCTTCTTTTTGAGAGAGAGAGTGTGTGTGTGTGTGTGTGTGTGTGTGTGTGTGTGTGTGTCAGTGTGACTGAGTGAGTGAGTGAGTGAGTGAGTGAGTGGGGTGGGGGTGGGGTGGGGGGCGAACAGGAGCATGCTCAGAAAGGGGAAGGACTCGTCACGCAGGAGGCACGAGGATACGAGCGGTGCTCTCGGTTTACGATGCAAATTCTGAGGCGCCTGCAGAAGTCGGGCAAGCTTAAGATGATGGCTGTGGTGAGGAGCTCCCTACAGAAAGTGGTGGTCTTCTTACACCGGCTGCAGAGGATGGCTATCTCCTCCCCCCGCTACCACAAACTCTGCAAGGTGAGCCCCTCTCCTCCGCTCTCTGTTCTTGTGCTCCACACTTTATTTCACACTTTCAATAATTCAAGTAAGTTGGCTGTCTCAGACGAGATTGTTTTTCATTATTACATTAACTCCTGTTCATGCTGTAATTATTTTTTATTTTTGAGCTTATAGTTAGATTTTTCCAGCTTTGATCATTAATAGCTTTCATTTGTCAGAAGTGTGTTTCATTTAGTTTGCTGTCCATGAGAATGCTGCCCTGTGGTCTTTTATAGCTCCTCTGAAGTAGTAAGTGATTGTTTGCATTCCCTGGTCTTCAGGAACTTCTAATGCATTCCCTTCTCAGTTTAGTAAATGTAACTTTCACTCAGAAAGGGAACTTTGCTCTGTGTTACATTAGCAATCGTGGTGCCCATAAAGTGTTCTATCACGTACTGTACTGTAGGAGATGAATGCAGTGAAATGGTAAAAGTATCATTGCTGTTGGTTTTCAGCGCAGGCAGCATTTGTCAGAGCCGCTGAAGGAGGTAGAGGAGGTGAACAGGGTGAGGGGAGCAGTGGTGGTGATGGACAGAGTGAGGGGCATGTCTCCCACTCCTTGCAGACACAGGAGCTGTCTTTGGGTGATGACAGGAGGAGTGGACCCTGGGGTCCCGGAGTAGAGTGAAGTAATCTCACACCACACAAGCAATTGATAGATCCAGTTAGATCACTCTGTCCGGCCACCTGTCTGCACTTGAGCCTTCAGAGCTTAACTATCTGGAATCCATACTGGTCACTTACCCAAGTTAGGGAGCGGGGGTTGTCTAAAATGAAAGGATCAGACACCTTTGCTTTCTCTCTCTCTCTCTGTTTTTTAACCCTTACCCCCCTACCCACACAGGCAGAGCAAAACTAACCCCCTCAGGGCAGGAGCTTATCATTTTTGTGTCCGTTAAACCCCCTGGGCAGTAACATCACTCTTGGCTCAGTTAACCTCTCCCCCTTAGCAGTTTCATCACTCTTGGCTCGTTTAACCCCCCTGGGAAGCCTCCCTGCCCACTGGGACGGAACATTGGCCTGTAATGCTGATGGTTTCCATGCTCCCTTAACCATTCCTGCTGCCAGCCTGTCACAGCCATTTTGGCTCCAGTCCACTCAGCAAACTTCAATGTTGTGATTGTTTAATGAGCGTTGTTTTATGTTAAATGGTGCCAGAGGGTGTTTTGGGTGGGGGCAGCTGCGTTTTCTGTGGAGGGAGAATCTCAGAGGAATGTTGCATGCCCACTCACCACTGCCGCGTGAGGGACCTACAGCCGCTGTTAACATTCTGACTGCACAGTCTGAGAGCGTGCAGCACTGACAGGAGGGAGAAGCAGGGCCATAAACATCTCCCAAATATCTCCTCATCTGCCCTGAATTCACTCCTGCCCTGTTACAATGCAGGCTTGGAGAAGGCTTCTGTGGGAACACAGGCTAGACGCACATTGTTATCTCCGCTCTGTGAATGGAGTCACTCAGGATTTTGTTGCGCGAATTTGCACTGGAGCTTCAGAGCCAAAGTCACTTGTGGTTTTTTACAGTGTCAGTGGATTATAGTGACACTGTTTCAAATCATATGCAAAGGGGGCTGGGATACGTTGTCTGCTGTAGGCTGTGTTATTACTGCTGGTATCTAACCACAGATGTGCAAAGAGCCATGCGACTCATTAATAAGAGTCAGAAAGGCAGAACTTAACAGAGATAATGTACTCCTGCTAAGATGGGTTGGCTAATCTTTTGGCTAATTAATACAATAATTTTTTTTTTTTTTTTTTTAAAGGAATTGATCATTTTCATAGATATTGGGCAGTAAACATGAGTTTGTAATCTTCCCCCTCTGAAAATAGTCCTCCAGCATCCCTGGTTTGTGTTCCAGCAGTTTGTCAAAAGGTGTCTTGAGGGTTGCGCTTATGGCCAAGAGAGGGGAAAAAGTAGATCGCTGCCTTCTGCTGTCACACTATACCATCATGCATTGAGGCCGTCTTGTAGCGCAACATTAATAACAGCCTGCTGAGCTAATGGCTGTTTCATGGCGGGTCTCTGTGGGGAGGGCAGGATAAGTCTGAGGTGGCATTGAGAGCAGAGCCCCAGCATTGCCTCTCCAGTGTTTAATGAGACAGTTAAAGTCCCGTTTGCCGTACAGTACTGCCGCCGCTCATGGCTATTTGCATTTCTCCCAGGCCCTCTGGTGCGTCCCTCTTTAATTGCAGTCATTAAAAGCTCTGAAGGGCACTGGGGCCTCCAGGGGCCCCTGTCGCATTGTGTCCCTTCATTAAAAACAATGAGGAGCTAAACCTGCTATGTCATGGACACCACCCAGCCTCCGCACAGCTCCAGAATACACAAAATATTCCCATTGGGGTCTGCTGTGTTCACCAGCTAATAACTCCCCCCACTTCCTGGAGAGCTGGGCTCATTGCATTCTCATGCCTATTCTGCTCAGAATCTTTCCGTCATTTGAACTGACTTGTGCCACTCCTTCCCTGCATAGTTACGTGTTTTCTCAAAGGACTGGAAATACGTTGAATTGATGTCTTAAGATTTCATAACACAGGCAGCAACTGAAGCTCATGGCCGACAGGTGCATCATAAATATAGCTTCTTGGGTGGCCTTTTTATTCCCCATATATTGCTTTTTATTTTGTGTAATTACGAGTTTTCTTCTATACACTTGTGTCCCTGATATTGAGAAACACATCTCAGATGTATTGAACAGCTTGAGAAATAACCACAAAATGGCAAAGGAGGCAATTAGAGAGTGTTAAGCTCTTATGTAGTGCTGTTTGTATGATACACTGCCTGGCGGAGAGGCCATCTGTGAAAAGGGCTCTAGATTTCAATAGGTGTACTAGCTGAATGTGGGGAAAAAAGGCTTTAATCACCTCTCAGACATGAGTAATTAGTTTGTGTGTTCCACTTAGCTGAGGCAAAAATGAAAAGGGGGGACTAAAAAACATGTCATAAGATACTGAAGCCAAAATAATGCTTGGGTCTGCTGGTTTTGAAGTGAACCTCACAGTGGAGGGTCTTCTTTGGACACCCGTAATTATAGCACGTTCTGTTATCCTTACAGGGCTAGTGAGGAATAAGCACTGTTACTGCACTTGTTTTATTAACATCCGCTACTGGGCTCTTCTGTCTCCTGTCTCTCTGCAGGACCTCCCCAGGCTAATGTCAACCGAGACGTGTTTATTTCCTAACTGCCATGGCAGCTGTATCTCTGAATCTCTTCCTCCTGACACAGTCACTGTGTTAAATCAGCTTCCACAGGGGGATGTGCTTGAGCTCAGCATTGTGTGCTTTTGCTCTGGTCAGGGCATGTGGTCTTAGGCTTGGACAGCGGGTTTGCATACACCCCAGAACACTGGTCTGCTTGATAGCCTTTTACTACAGCAGTATAACCACATTAAACATGAGTCATACATCCTGCATAAAAATTGATTGCAAAGTTGTAAACATTTTAAGTTGCCCAGGATAATTATCGGTAAAAAGCACAAATACATGTAACTTGTTAAAAACAGTGCTAACCATAAGTAGGTACAGCGGAGAAAGAAAATCTCACATAACGATGTGGGACCTTGTTAAGCCTTGTCAGAATATCCTCCGTGCCGGTGGGAGCATGGCTTCACCCGCCATGCTGATGCCAGGACTCTGCTCTCGACACCTGGCCAGGGTGATTAATGGTTTCTGGGGGCCGGCTTGGTGATTTTCTGTGCTCCTCATAAGAGACTTCTCCTTGCTGACACATCCTACCTGCAGCAGGTCCAAGAGGAAAAAAATAAATAAAGAAATTGGATCATTATTCTTTTTTCTATTTTTGGCTCCTGAAAAACAATCTTGGAATAGCTCAGGGACTCATCCCTCTCATTCTTAAGTTCAGGACTTGCTAAGTAGGCTAGAAAAACACAGGCCGCACAGTGCGAATCAGACAGGAGGTACATATTAGTAATATGCCTGTGGTAACAGCCGTTTAATCTTGAACTGCTAGGTGTTTAACACCGTACCAGTAGGACACTGTGCATAGCCCTCTGGCCAGTGTGATCACATCACTGTAGGGGTGATGAGGCACCAGCATTACGCCTCAGGCAGGGTGGCGGGGGAGTGGTGACAGACAACCCACTCCATGATCAATAGTGTGCCAGCCAGCTAACGAGCAGGAAGGACTGCCCTCATTAGAGACTGCATTCAAATCCTCAACTGTCTTCCCCTTGGATGTGCCAAGTGCATGTGGTAAGAACAGGGTGCATCATAATTATTTTATGTTATGAATTAATTTTTATTTTATTGATTTCATTAATGGGCAATTCAAGTTTGTCAAAAGTTAGATTATTGAATTCTCATGACCTACTCTATACACAGAGCAATATCCCTGCTTGGGTTTTTTTTTTTTTTTTTTTTTTTTTTTTTTTTTTAAACAGAGGGATGGATCTGTCATTAATCTTCTGTGTCATATAGAACTAACTTAAAACAAATTTGTATTTTTTATTGATGAAGTGGCTGTTTTTGAAGTGATTTCTCTCCCTCCCAACTTGCTCATAAGGAAAACATGAACAAAAATGGTACACAGAAACTGACAAAGTGAATAAACATTGTCTTTGCCTCTTAATTGTCTCTCATGGAGCCTTATTCGACTACAGAGTATATTCCTTCTAAGGGCTGAATTTGCATTTCACTTGCACGTTTAATAACATGCCTGGCTTGATTTACTTTGAGAGAAGGCTCTGCTACAGTGAATGCATTGTCATGCTGTACGTTTGGGATATGTTTGCAAGTGATATTCCACATACTGAATACTGAAAAATGCCATTTTAAAAGGCTCTGTATTCAGGCGAGCACTGACAGGACTCATGGATATCTGGCAGCTGATTGGCCTAATTGAGAACAGGCAGTGGGGAGGCACAACTGCCAAACTGTCATCAAACAGAAGTCAACATTTCAGTTTCAGTACACTCCCAAATAAAAAAGGAGAATTATTGCGTCACTACGAGCTTAAAATAAACCTGACTAAAAATAAACTGTGTAATCTCACAGAGTGAAGCAGCTAGGAGCATGATTAATTAGCAGAGGTCTTGTTTTTGTAGAAAGATGGAGAGATTATTTGGTGACTTGCTGGAAACCCAGTGCCACAAGACATAGCGGTGAGAAATAAAACAGAACAGAGATGTTAAAAGCAGGTAGCAGGACCGTAGATCCTAAAAGAGGAAGCCCTTATCCAGCTGTAGCAGAGCTTTTATGAGCAGTGCTGAGTTAATCTCCACAGAAAGAAACCCATCAGGAACTCCGCAAACAGTGGTTTTACCTGCACTCTGGGCCGAGTTGAATAGCACAGATAAACAGCCATTGTGGTTCTATTTCTGATATTTGTACAGCACAGAGAAAATTATTTTGGTTACGGTCCAGAAGCCAAGTTTTATCAAGTTTTTTTTTTTTTTTTTTGAGTGCTACCCCTGCACACCTCAAATAGAAGAGGCAGCAAGCGACTATGTATAAGATATCTGATAGCAATGTGACTTGAATTATGGTTTGACTTAGGTGTGACAGAAGTCACCATGTACTGTGTTGAAAATGAAAAAAGAATAGCTGTCCCTGCTCCATGCTCCTGGTCTGTTTGGAGAGCATGTAACACCTGTGTGCTTTCCCCTGTCTGCAATAATAACACCTGCACTCCAGGGACAGTGGTGCTTACCATCTGATCCTACAGCACCTTCCTGAATCATGTGTGTGGCCCCTGAACAAACTGCACCGCCAATCCCCTGAAACGTCACTCACTCCTGTGGCTGTGAACATATTTACACTTTAATCGATTTTTAATTCTCACAATGGAAACTCCTGTGCTGAAATCAGCAGGGAAGTTGTTGATTGAGGATCAGTAGTGATCTCTCTGAGCTTAGCTGCCTAGGACGTGAACAGTGCTGGTAGAGGAGAGGAATTTACACATACCATAGGTCAGCACTAAGCATTTCCATAGCCTTTCATTCCCATGCTTCATTTGAGAACAGACAGTAAGTATATGCCAGAAAAGAGCTTAGTCATGGAGTCATTTTACTTAAAGACCTGCCTGCATACCTCCCTACTTTGTTCTGCATATCCACCCACCCTTTTACCCTCTCCTGTCTGATGCGCTAAAGCTAATGTGAAGCTGGGTTTGGTTAGCGTTTGGGTGGTAGACCTTGTGGGACAAACCATGTTGCTACTGGAAATGGTATGTTGCACTGAAAGAAATGCAATTGTTTGAAAGAGACATGAAATCAAGATCCCACTTTTCGGTCATCACTAAAAATCCATTGCAGTTATGACATTAAATTGGTGTCATCTGTGGTGTCATTGTTTCTGGCAATAAGGGGGTTGGTGCATCCCACCGGCCAATCGCCTCTGTTTTAATTTTGATGAGAAAATGTTGGATCCTTCTCAAGTGGCAACAAGTGTATTTATATCTTAATATCCTTTAAAAAAATTAAAAAAACAGACTTCGGTATGTTGTATTAATGTGGTCATCATGCCTTGACAATGATGGTGATGAAAATGACATTGTCAATGAGGATGCGTTATAGTATGATGATGATTTTGATAAGGTAAATGTTGCTGCTGAAGGTGATATTGATAAGTGATGACAAAGGTCATAATGCATGTAATGGAGGTGACAGTGATGATGACAGACACAGAGAATATAACACCTTTAAAAATAACGATGCTTTATAATTCTCTCGGTCTCATACCAAGAAGACAAACCACCCCCAAAGTGCTAACAAGGAGAGGGAAAGAAGGGACTAGAATGAAAATGATTCCATTTTCACAGAACACCCAAATGCAGACCTTTTTAAAACATTAGCAGGATTATAGGACACATTAGAAAGCAATTATCTGTGGTCTTCATGGGACATGTGGGAAAGGGAGGGAGGCTTAATCTGGTCGTTAATGTGAGTGCCCACTGCGGAGCCCCAGTTCCCAGAAAGGAGAGCGGATGGATTAGCCAAGTGTCTAATTAGAGCCTTGTAAGCAGACTGAGAAAACGAGCGACTGGCTCCTAGCTCCTTTCCCAGTTTGAAGACCTTAAGTGTTTTTCTTCATTTTTTTAGTGTTTAGATGTTGATTAAGATTTAGAATGCAGGGACAATCATGAGACTAAAGGGACAGTTTAACATGTGCTTGGAAAGGTCCTCTGTAAGGTCCACATGCACTGTGCAAGGAACATTTGGGGCGTACACTCTCCATTCACACTCTGTTTTTTATGAAGTGTCCTTTATTCACACCTCATCAGCCACCAAAAGTGAGAAGGTATTGTCACAGCACTTGTTTTCTAAATCATGAAGAAAGAGTGGAATGGATTGACATTTTTCCTTTGCACTGGAACGTAGCCCTCGTACCCAATGGGCATGTTGGGTTTCTTCCTCAGCTTGCATTTCCAAATGCTAATTGAGGAAGAAACTTCTGTGGAGAGTTCAAAGTAAATTTCAAAGACAACCTGGGTAATACATGATAACAGAAAAATACAGGGGGTCCGTTCCTGCGACTTGTTGTAAGCCGATTTTGGACATAAGTTGGAATTTATACCTAAATTATACCTAAGTTAACACCTTAAGTCACTCACTCTGTACACACAACACGTGAAGGACATATAAAATACAGTAATTAAATGAAACAGTAATAAAAAAAAAAGAGAACAATTTCTTATCTTTATTTCTGTGTTCGTATTTACGAACCAAACCGCGTAGGTCGAAAATAGGTTTTTTAAATAATTTATGGAAGTGAAACGTCGTAACCCGAGGACTCCCTGTAATGTGGTTGTAGGATTCCAGCACTCAGCCTTGGCTACTCTTGAAGGCCAGTTAAGCACCAAGTGTCCTTCAGTAGAAGGTTAAGTGTGCACAGAACTTTTTAGTGATCCGTTTTAGCACTGGTTTAATGAAGAGCAAAGCGCCCAGAGCTCACACAGAAGCCACTTGCAGGAATCTAAATATCACTGCAGCATGAAAACAATCAACATGTGTGTTGTATGACCATGAATACATGAGAGATACCTACAAATTAAGACAAATTGTTTGGTCAGTAAGTTTATTTGGACAGTTTCTCCTCACTCCTCCTGTGCATCAACTGAATACACTGGCTTCCAAACCAGTGATTGTGTGGTGATGTTCTTTTTAACTCCAGATAAGTCAAGTCATAGTGGTAATGACGATTAGTGATATCCTAGGTGTTCGTGACAGCTATTAACGCATGTGAGCATCTGTGTATGTGCATGCATGTGAGAGCATGTAAATGAGTAAGTAGTAGTAGTAGTTTGACAGCCTCAGACAAGCTCTCAAAAGTGACCAGAGCAAATTAATAGAACTTATTTCTGTCCTGGAGTCTGTTCCCTGACTTACATTTTCCTCTAAAAAAAAGCTTGTAAAAAAAAAAAAAAAAAAAAAACTTGCTAAGCACTACTCATTTGAGCATGGTGGATGCCAAAATATAGCCTGTCAGTTGCCTGGAAGACAATCATGTCCTGTTCTGCTATTGGCTATTTCTGCCCCCCATTTGACTGCCTGTCCTATCACTGCTGCTTTAGTTCCGTCCTTTCAAGGAGACTGCCTTCTCTCTACGTGCTCTTCCACAGCCCTCTTCCGTTCACCTATAACATCAGTCTGAGAGTGGGCTCTTCAGTCTTCTTAAATGCATCAGTGTGTGACCTTGTCTGACTCACATCGCAAACAGTCATGCAATAAACCTCATCACTCTCGTTCTCACTTTCTGTTGAGCAGAGAAGAATTATCTTTTGCGTTTCTCCTGTCCTCCTTAGCCCTTGACAGGAGGCCTTAGAGTAGCTTGAGTAAGTATTCCATTTCAGGTGCTTTGATGTGTCATCTGCCTTTTTTGTCACATTTGGGAACCTATCAGCGTACGTCTGGCTGAAAATGTCACAGCCACAAAATGATTGGCAGAAAAACTGACAGGTACGCTCAATATGTGTACCTCTTCCCTTTTGGTGACCTTCCATCTGACAGATGAACAAGGCCAACTTCAGCACACCTGAGAAATCCACGTGATGATACTGTATATTTCTGCATCTCCTTCCAGACCGTTTGCTCAAAACATCTAAAGGCTGTGACCGCAAAGTAGATTCCTCCATGGCGATTTTAGGAAATGTCTTACAAGACAAGTAGCAACAGAGAAGTTTGAATAAAATGATTGAGTATTCAGAAAAATGGGTGTGTGGAACAGTACAGAAATTGGATTGCAACTGTTGGGTTGCAGTTTCACATCTGTGCATCCAGTATACAGGGTTAGAAGCGAAACCTTGGCAACAGTGTTTCTGCATCTGCCTGAAATTCTGTGTATGTGTGTGATGATATTTTTTGTAATTGTTTTTTTTTTTTTTTTTTTTTTTTTTTTAAGTTTCAGTGAAATCCTACAAAAATGGATTTGTTGTTGAGAGTTCAGTCTGCAGTGTAAAGAGACCATCATGCTGTCCTTCCCTCGCTTTCACAGCCACCATAAGAATAGTCTGCACACAAAAGAACCGCTTTATTGTCCCCACAATAGATCTTAATTGTGTGGCATGTGAAGATGAGGTTAAAAATGGTACTGCACTACATCATGTGTGATGTAAAATATATCAATGGTATCTATACAATATTCGGCATTGAACATTTTTTGTGGATTGTTGTCATGATTATCAAGTGGTTTGTGTTCATTAGATATGGACATGAATGACATATGATCTTGACTGAAGAAAATGGAATAGGAGCTTGCTGTATGTGAGGGAAACCATTTCTCCCAATAGTTTTAAAAAGGTGGATGTTTTTCAGGGCCAAGTAAGATTGTTGTTGCCATTGACTTGTATGTCTTCATATAGAATAATGAGCAGCAATAGAGAAAAAATATGAATAATTGGTATTGCTTATTATTGCGATTAATTGCTTACTGGAGGGAATTGTTTCTGTGTTCATGTATTTTCTGAAATGAATCAGGTTAAATAAGTTGTTCAGAGGTTGCTGCACCATTACCTCCTTGAGATTCAGCCCCGATATTATTTGGCAATAGGTTCCAAAACAATGAACGCTATCATCCAAATTTTGTTTGCCCAAATTTTGTTTCACTTCCTCAGTGGAGACTTTGAAGGCTGCAGGCCGTGATGGGACAGGTGTTGTTGGGTTTACAGAGTGACAGTTCTGAGGTTATGGCTTTAACCAGGTGGTCATCTGGTCGAGTGCTGATTAAATGATGTAGTCTCAGTTTAGTTGCACAAAGTCTGCAGATGTCTTAATGTAGCAGAAGGTGTTCCATGACCTTTTGGTAAACTGAGCATATTGGCCTGGTGGGTAAGGATTTTCTGAGAAGAGTTACAGGTGAAATTCCCCATTGTAGCACAGCTCCTGTGCTCCTGAGCAGATGCATCAATGGCTAATGTATAAGATGTACAATAAATAAGGCAGTCTACTTGGCAATGGATTCATTAAGTAATTCAATTGTCATCATGACAGTATGGCAGTTGTAGTAATAAAAATGTATTTTGAATATATGCAGTGGATTTTATCTTAGTTGTCATGTATTCTGTTGCCTTTTACTCATGTAGTTTTTAAGATTATTGTATTTATTTATTTATTTTTGCATTTTTCCACTTTATTTGACAGTTACAGTAGAGAGACAGACAGGAAATGCAGAGGAGAGAGGGGGAAGACATGCAGTAATGGGCCCAGGCCGGATTAGAGCCTGTGCCGCTGCGGTGGGGCCTTGGCCTTGTGTGGTACGTGCTCTGCCTTTTGAGGTACCAGAGCGCCCCTTTACCCATGTAGTTAACTTCCTTTTCTGCTCCTTTGTCTGCCATCTTGGAAGATATGAAGGCCTGTATGAGTCGCACAACAGTTGCATGACACAGGGACAGATGGCAAGAGCAAGAGGGAGAGTGTCATATACTGAGAGGCTAAACCAGGAGTCAAAGTTCCGAGGAAACAATCACACCGCAGGGAAGTACGAAATGACAAAGGCAGAGCATCCATACAAGGTAGATGTTCAATCATACACGATTTCCTTTTTTCCCTCTCCCAAAAAGCTAAATCCAGATCCTGTTGCTTTTTCATCTTTCCCTTCTGTGTGCATGAATCCTCAAAGAGTGAGATCACAGTTCAAGTCTGCAATCACCTCACAGAACCCCATCTCACAGAGAGGCTTTTAACTATGGTACTTTGCCTGACTTTGATTCACAACATGCTGGTTCTGAAAGCCATCGTTCCTCTAATTACGCTTTGGCACATTTGAGATTATATGGGAAAGGAGGGCTGCTATTTGGTTGTGACAGACATTCACTTATTTATTTATTTTTTTTGGCCTGCCTCGGGTGCATTTCCAAGCCCATTAGACAGAAGAATGCATGTCCTGAAGTATTGTTTCAGAAATCCTGTCTGCAACTTTGTCTTTGAAGCAAAACTTCAGTCTTTTGACTTACCCTCCGTTTCAACAATTTTGTGGAATTGTAAATGTGAATAAACAGTTTTATTCCAAACTGTACAGCAGTTTAAAGAAATACTGAAATTATGTTTTTCTCTATACAACCCCCACACAGAGTATCTCTTGTGTTTCTGTTCTGGGCATTATGTGTCAAACCTGTTTTGGCACTCTGAATTTTGAAACTGGAGAGGACTGCTTGGACTAGTTTTGGTGATAATTAGCTGTGGATGTGTATTCAGTTACTCAGTCTATTATTGATTGTTACTATGAATATATTTTACAGTTAATGTCCATTTTTCCATATTTTATTCATATGTTCAGGAGTTGATTTGTCTGTCAGATGTCTGTTTCCAGCGCATTTTATGGCTACATGCTCCTGAAGTTTGGCAAGTGACTAAGTATGACAGGAACACAGGACATCACAGCTGAAAGACAGTTTAAAATCAGCAGCAGTGTGAATGTCTTTAATGGTGATGGTGCTAGGGTCAGTGGTGCTCCGTGTGTTGACTCTAAGCATGTCTGTCTCTGCTCCATCCTGTCACAGATATGGTCTAGACCTCATATTCAGTTCATATCCTGTTTAAAATATCAACTGAAATAGCAACATTTGTTTTTGTTTTCCTTGCTACTGCAGCTCTTTAGAGTGTTCTGCTTTAAAATTTTTCAGTGCTGAACTATTCCTTCTTGCAGGTAATTTTCAGTCATATTTTGTCAGCCCCAAGTTCGCTGTAAGCTCCATAATGCCAGAGGGGAATAAAACTATGTTAATACAAGGAGAGGCAAAGGCAGACTTGATTAGATTTAAAAGTGATGCGCCAACATGCTCATACTCAACTTGTCAAAACAGCCGTATGTAAGCCTGTGGACTGCTGAGAACTCTAAGGGAGTAAAAAGTGATGCACAGAGTCAAATGTGACATGGCCCTCAGCCTCTTTGGGTCACTGACTCATTTTCTCTAACTGGGCTTATGGAAGCCGATCAGGTTAGTTGAGCATGCTTATCTCTCTCTGTGAAGTACGCCATGACGCCAACACACCCCTCTTTTGCGGTTTGCCCTGATTGCCTGATTTGCAACTTGCTTTCAAATGAAATTACATATGGGTAACTAGAATTATTTAAAAAAATGCAAGTCTGTGTGAGAAAAAAGAGCTCTGTATGAATATACATGTCAGCTGTGTAAGTCAGCAGACTCATCCTGATTTTGAGATGAACATATTTTGAGTGTAGACCCCATGAATCTGATGTGTAAAAAGGGGAAACTGTGGAAGTGGATTATGAATATAATGAGGCCATGCCCCCCTGCTTTAATTGAGGTTCATCTTCCATAATTATGCAGTTAAGAACTTTTATATGTGTGTCATATCACCAAATTAAAATCTCCTCCTTTATTGTTAATTACATTTCAGTGTAGTCATTTAATGAAAGTTAAGATAAACCTTACTGTGCTTTGTATCATCTGTTGCTGTCAGCGGTGTCAGTGTTTGTGTGACACTGCAAATCTGTGTATTAGAAAGGGAAAACAATTATTAGCTTGGAAATAAGAGTGATTCTCAGTTCTTCTGAGACCCGGAGCTGCGGAAATTGTACTCATTCAAGGTGTCCTTATTTGTCCCCAGTGTTGCACTTATAAAAGCTATTTCACAGAGCATCTTTAAATCTTTGATGTAAATCTTCCATACACTATGTACTACTAGCTTTCCTAAAATGAGCTATTTCTAAGGGGGGAACCCGATTAATCTGTTAATTACCTGAAGGAGGGGCAGCTACTTTTTAAATAAATGTTATTACATTATCAGACTTATCACATTTTTAAAATTCATATTTTAGATTAATATTGTTATGTTTTATTTTTTAATACTAATCCCACCCAATATAAAACCATTTTAAAGTGTGGTTTTGCTGACCACAGTTACCTTTACATGAGGATGAGTGATCGATTTTACGTACAACCAATTATAACAGACAGAAACTGTCCAGCTGTAAGCAGCCTGAGACCCCTTAGTGCTGCCCGCCTGTCAGAGTCTGCAGACTGACTGTGTCCCAATGAGGAGTCAGCAGCAGACTGTATTCTCTCTGTCAGCATCATCACCTTTAACTAGAGAATGACTGCAGTTATAAAGGAGTGTGTAGCCATGGAGAGATCTCCATTCCGACCCCAAAAGCACAGAGGCTTGGGATACATTTATCACTGAATGCAATGATGGTCTTTCTGGATTACTTATTTTGCTGTTTTATGCTTATTCATTGGGCTTGCTTCAGAGGTTAGTATGTTTTATGTACTTTGGAGCAGAGAAAATGTTGATACGCAAAGTGTTTTAGGCCACAACATTGTCAGACAGTCCTCAACAATTACAAATCATTGAACGTAATCATCTTCAAAAAATAATGGAGTTGTGATAGTTTTTGTACGTCTAGCATGGGTTATTAAAAAAATAAGGTTTGTTTAAGGCCACATCCTTGATGATCAATCAAAAATCAACATGAATACCCTATCACCTCTACAGCTGGCCAGGATGAATTTTATTATCCATCCATCATTATTTGAAATCTTAATTCATATTTTAGATGTTTATACAAAGTGACTTGAACCCGTATTTTTAAATTTCTGTAAGTCATGTCTGCCAGCACTCATCCCACATGGACAGATGGTACTTGTGAGCCTAAAACCGAAGACCACTCACTGCTGTACTTGACAGTAATTTGCACCAGTGTCAATTCTGCACTCTGCACAAGAAAAGCTGAAAAAAGCCTTTCTTTTTTAAACCAACTCACAGAGGGTGCCTGACAGGTCCCCTTGCTGCATTGTGGGGACACCAGTGTATATGTATGACTGTCTAATAAGTGGGCTGGGGACAGGGCTGTGCTGGCTTTGGGGGGGATGGTGGGGGGTACTGGATTAGAGACAGAGATGTTCTGGCTACGTATGAGTGCTTCTCACGTTCGTTCTCAATTTCTTCCACTGTAATTCTACCAGGCCAGAAGTGTCAGCCGAGGGGATGGATTCTGGCTCGGGGACAAGACGCACCATGACAGCCTCTGAGTGTAAAAACACCTCTCCATTAACATTCAGTATAAAGGAATCACTCTCCAGCTTTCATGCAAACAGAGGAAGGGAAATAAAAACACACACTGGGACCATGATGGACCAGCTTGGAACACTTAAACTTGTGTGTCTGAAATGTCGGTTTCAGATTTACGTGTGATAATTTTGTCTTATTTTCTCATTATTGCAAGGTCTGTGTTGTTTCTAAATGCTGCATTTTGAGTTCAAGAGTCTTTCTTGGAAAAATGATTGAGAATTGCAAGTGTGCAGTCCTGAGGCCTTGAGTGGGAAAAACGTGTGGCAATGAATGTGCTTGTATATGTGTGAATGAAGCGATGTGTAATGGTTAGAGAGCTGGGCTTGTAACTCCAAGGTTGCAGGTTCATTTCTTTGGGTGGACATAGCTGTTGTATCTTTAAGCCTTAACCCAGCTAATTTCCTTAAATATCCAGCTGTATAAATGGATCATGTGTAAAAGTATAAGTTGCTCTGGATAAGAGCGCCTGCTAAATTCCTTGATGTAAAGAAATGCAACGTTGCAGTGTTATAAGAATCCAGATGATACCTTCAGCTTTATCCCACAAGTATCAAAGGGAGAAGTTTCTGAAGTTTGAGGACTGTTTCCTTATCTCTTTTGTGATGAATGCGAAGATAGGATCCACTAGTGAAACCATGGACCTCACAAGTAGAGATTTACTGAAAGACAACATACTATGGAAATGTGTTGCAGCTTATAGATGCAAAATAAACCCTTAAACTCTGAGTAAAATCAGGCTTCTATCTCTTGCAACCGAAGGACTTTAACTGTGTTGGTGGGCACACAGCACTCTTTTCCCTTTTTTAATCTCAGTCGTGGAGTGAGTGTGTGTGTGGTTGTGTGCTCACGTGTGTGTGCTTGTATGCAAGTCAGCGAGTGTGAGGGTTTTTTTCCGCTTCACTTGCCATTTCTCCCAAGGGGGCTGATACACCGTGTACATCCAATATGTTTTGCACAGATTTCACATTCAGAGACTTAAAGGTTTATATGACACTCATGTTTGGTACACCATGTTATAATCGCATTTATGCTGGAGATTAAGTACTTATTTTGAAGGGATTTAACATTAAGAAGATGCAAAATCAATTTAGGACATAAATCTTGGTTTTTAACACTTCGCAAACCGGTCAAACTATGAACCGGAAAATATATGCTTAGTCAATTTGTCCTAGTTTTGTCACTTAGGTTTAACTCGATTGGTACCATTGATGCTTCCATACTGCTCTGATACTTTTACCGAAAACTGGTTTTATTAAATTATTTTCAGGATTGAATATTTTGAATTAACTACATGAATTTGATATGATAATTTATCGCGTGCAACTGCAAAAAAGGCTGCTCTCATTTCTGCAGGACAATGCAATGTGTTTTGAGTTTATATTAACATTTGTCATACACATTAGATTTTAAAACCACAGAAGCTACAGAAGCCATTTTATTCAAATGGCAAAAGCTTTTTGCCATGCTGCTGCTCTTTAAATATGAAAATTACAGTATTGAAAAAAATCTGAATCCTATCAGCCATCAGCTTTATAGTTAACTTGTAGTAATAAGCTTAGCTTAATGATTAAAGCAGGTTTCTTTGCTTTCTTTTGGACATTTTTACCTCATTGGTCAGTGAAATAAAGGGAAAATACTGGACATGAAATTAAAAGATGGAGCCATGTAGGCTCTCGCACACTGTGGATAGGTAAAGGCCTCAATTCCGCTGTTGTGAAATTAGGATTTTTGTTAATGAAACTCTATTTAGCATTCTCTTAATACAGTGTAATATGAAACAGCACACTGAAGGTTGTATTATCTTCGATTTTTGCAGTTCAGTTCTGGCAGCCTTTGTGGAATTGAATTGCTGGACTCTTACAGAGTTGCTGCTGCTCTGGAATTCTGTGGTAAACTGAAAAATAAAATTAATTACCATGGTTTGAATATTTTGTTGTTCCGTTGTTGAATCAAGTGGTATGTCCCAAAATGTTGAGCCTTAAATGTGAAATAATTGTTAGGTGTTCAAACTTATGTTTTTGAAATATTCTCTAACATTAGAGGGGTGGACAAGAGGTGTATTTATGCATCTGTCCCATTAAAGACATACACCGGGAGCCTTTTTGTAATTATAGATGTTTTAAAAGCAATCACATTACTGCAGCGGAGGCAAACGAGTACTTTATTATGTTGCTTTGACATTTAAATGGTTGGCACCCTCTAAATTACTTTACCTAATTCAGAGTAAAGGCATGTCTATTAAAAAGCCACTGCGGCTATGGCGCAATTAATTTGTAGCATTAATCTTATTGTAATTAACATTGTCTAGGCTACCTTTCCTTCAGAATAACACATTCTAAAAGGCATTTGTAAACTTTACAGTGTTTTCTCCAGGTTTCTCCTGCATGGATTAGTTCACCTATGAGCGTACAGCTGAAAGAAACCACTTTGTCATCTGGATGGGCAAAGCTTGGATTGTGTGTTAGGTGGTGAAGACATAATGTTCAAGAAGTGCCGCTGACTTAATGGCTTGTCTTTGGAGATCAGTGTCGCAGTGGTAAGCAGAGTGTTGGCACAGTGCAGGTTGCTCACTGATGGTATCATGCTGATGTACCGCAGATGCTTTGCTCTAACCATGTTCTGTCATTTTAAGCTGTGCAGCTCTCTTTGGTGCTTTAACTCCAGCACCACGTACGAGACATCGACACGAATCAAAATATATGAGCACCTGAAGACAATATAAAGGAGTGGTGGCTGTTACCACCTTTGGCGTAATAGCCCTTCTCACTGTACCCACTTTATTAAATCTCAAAAGCAATTTATCAGCCGGGGAGTCAAAGAATTCCACTTTTTATTTTTACTCTCCGTAATTTCCCAGGCCAGACAAGGTGACCTGCTCCTTGATGGTTCTCTTGCTGACTGCAGCCAGATGCACTGGCATGGTATTGAACAGAAAGAAAACATTGTGCAGAAAGGGGATATGTATTGATGTAATTCAGTTTTTATTGACCACACCTACGAAGCCAATCCAACATAAATCCTGATGTTGGCTGTGCAATACCATTTGGCTCCTGCTCATCACGGATTTGTCCCAAAGCCATTTTCCTTTTTTTTTTTTTTTTGTTTTATTTCTGTTGTACTTTACAGTGCACTGAGGCATTTTTATATTATCCAACAGTGCAGGGAAGAACTGTTCTTTCCCAGTTGGTACCCTGATCACTCTGATAGATTCATTTGATTAATTGTATTAAATGTGGCTTTTGAGCTAAACTATAGTAACTGTCTGGCTGTGGGGTTTATTGATAAAGTAGAGTTATTTCCTGCCCTGCAGGCTGTCCAGTGTCTGTGGGGTGCAGTCGTGTTCATCAAAGCAGTGGATTAAAGTGGTTGCTTTTTAACTGATGTCAGAGCTGCACGAAAAAAGAATTCAGGGCCGTTTCTCAGGGCTTAGCTCCTACCACAAAAACGGGAAATGCTTCATGCTTTCAGCTGAATGAGCTTTTAAGAATTTTAAGACCTAATCAAAGCTAAGACATGTCTTTTTTGCACTGTAATGGCGATTTGCTTCTCAAAAGAATAATATCATTATTCTCTCGACTTGCTTTACATCATAATAAAGAGAAAGACCATATGACTAAAAAAATCAGGATCCTCAAAGATGCCTGCTTTTCTTGAAGTTTTGTTTTGTCTGGAGATGCTCACATTACAGAAACAGAAAAGCTTGGAGGTTGGTTGTTTTGAAAGAGCGATGATCTCATATTTTCAGAATAATTGGATGTTCAGTGCATTTTTATGGAGATTTAAAATGGCGGCTTGGGGAGAGGTTATGGCCCTAGGGAAAAGGAGCAGCTGGCAGAGGACATCAGCATGTACCGTTAAGCTTTTGATTTGGATTTTAAAGCGAGCATCACAATATGTTGAGCACAGGCGTGTATCCTGACTCAGGCCGAATTCCAATGTTCTCCTTCGTGTAAACAGATTGTTTTTTTTGGAGCTGGGATTTCTTTCTATCATTATAATTAGAATGAAGCAAGCTTCTAACCTGTATCTTGATCTCGGACCATCAAAGGTGTTCCTTCTAACAAGACATCTGATATGTCTACTCTTCCTTGCACTGGAATTTTATTCTGTGGATAAAAAAGCATCTTTGTGTCAAAGGCAATATTGGAATTCATACCATCTTATCTTGTTTCCAGAGGCCAGCACGAAAAGCCCCCAGTAATCACCTTAGCAATAAATATACACCATTCAAAAACATATTTATACAGGTCCCCTCAATCTCTTTACTGTCCTCTAATAAAGTTAAAGTGTGTGATAGTATGTTGTCATCCAGTCTTTTTTGACTATTCGGAAGTAAGAATAGTTTGTCATTTTTAATTCCATGTTTATCTAAAGAAGAATAGTGAGAATGAATTTGGAACTTCAGTGTTTTCTCTTACTTTAGAGGTTGCTTTTGTCAGCCACTGAAAGGGCTGAGACATTAAAACAACAATGCTGCATTGTTCAGTTTTAAAAAGAGCACAGGAAAACTAAATCAACAATGATTGACAGGAATCGACAGGAAATTGTGTGTATGTGATTTATTTCGTTCTTGTTACAAATATGTTACTATTCTGTCACAGGTATGTAGGCTGTACTTAAATGGGTCAGCTTCAAACTTAACACGGCAGGGAACATGACTAAATCAAAACCTGCTGAAATAAGAAAGCATTCTGTTATAAGAGAGAGGGGTATAGAAAGGATGAGAAATTGAAAGAAAGTGAGAGAATGAGAGAGGCCTGTTCCTATTTTACTTCTGGTAATTCATCAAAGTACAAGGAAGGAATGTCAGTTAACAGTGCTAATATGTGTCATGTGGAGAGTGGAAATAGACTGCAGTTTGGGGAGATAACTGCCTGGGTTTTTTTTTTTTTTTAGGACGTTGCCTTTACGGTTGCTTCTGCTTGCACATCAAATGTCTCTCCCACAGTCTGCCAGGCAGACGGAGAACATTACACTTATCTCCCATCTAGCAGCCCTTAATGGGAATCTTAGCCACCAGAAAACCCTGCCCTTGAAAAGTTAACTGTTTGTGGCTTGCCTGTCTCTGCTTCCTGTGCTGTTAGATAATGAAATTGAGGCATAGTTGGAATATACAAGTATAATCTTGTGCATTACTTCATTAGTCTAAAGTGCAGATTTAAAACCAAATACTTAAATATTCGGACACTGAAATGAGGAGGGAACCTGTGTCTCCTTGGCAACCTGCACACGCAGCTTTCTGCTTCAGAGCTTCTGTTTTCCAGTAATTTAGGGAACCTATGAAGCGGTTCGGCCCTCACAGCCGGCTGCAAACATGCATTTAAATTACAAGAAGACATCCGCTCCCCTCAAAACGCATTCCTGTCCCTTTTTAAAAAGCTTCACCCAATCTATTTTTCAATAATTACATTTGCGCCAGGCGGTGATCGCAAGCTGTAAGCGGGCTGACCTTTCCCTCTCCCATCAATTTCCCCATGTTCCAGCGGCAGGACTTTCCTGCACTCTTTCCACCCATGCAAAAAAAAAAAAAAATCTGCTGGATCATAATGCTATTGATTAGAACTGATAAAAGGCATACATCATTATAATTGCATTTTCAGGCGATAATTAGAAAAGGCTGACCCAGAGGTGACTGGCGAAAGGGCGCTTCTTCCAGCAAGTCCCCGCAAGCTCTTGATGTTCTCAATGTGACAGGAGACAGCGCACCACCCATGTCAAAGCATTGGGTCGCTGTCATGATGAAAACCGTGTACAAATGACACTATGAGTCATTCAGAAGACTTTTCCAGGCTTTAATAACTTTTTAATTATGAGCTTTATGAGACTTTGCCTTATTTTGACTGTTTTTTATTCAAGTTTCTTTCTGTCTTTTTCTTCCCCCTTTCTCTTTCTATAGTCGTGCCTGAATGGTTGGTACAGTACAAAGACAAACCCATCTGTGTAGAGACCTCAGTATCTTTCTTACAAATGGGGTCAACAAACAAAAACAGTAGAATAAATGATAAATTAAAATGCATACAAATATATGTAAATGTAACATGGGTGATAATGAGATAATGCCATGTGTAGTATGGCCTTCTGTGAAGGCCACATGGTAAATAATGTAAAATTAGTTCACAGGCTAATCTGAGCTGAGCAAAGAATAATCTTGTCTGTGTTTGTGTCTGCTTGTGCGTGCGTGCGTGCGTGCGTGCGTGCGTGCGTGCGTGTGAGCAAACATTCGTATGAGTATGTGGGAAAGATTGTGTGTGCGTGTGCACACATATTTGTGGTTTTGGTTGTATGTGCATGAGAGTTTGTGCATGTTGTTGATCTGTATGCTCCTGCTCGCTAAACTGGCCAGCTGTAGACAAACTGTATCCTGCCCATCACTGTGCTCTGAGAAAAATGTGCGATCACATCATGGACTAAAAAGTAATTAAATGGTGAATGACACTAAGCGTTGACAGAAGCCACCTTTGAGTTGGAGGTAATCCGTGATTGCTGCGTAAACTGCCATTGGACTATATATATTATTTTCTTCCTCATTTTACAGTAAAGAGAGACATTTATGCAGTGGGTTTTTTGTGTAGGCATAAGGGATCTGGAAATGGTCATGAAGTCCACTATCAGTATCCAGGACCCAGGAGATGAATGTGTTTGCTGTTGGATCATTGTCGCCTGTGCCCTGATTGCTTTGGACACAGGCTTGAGGTCGCTCGCTGCTGTCCATTGCCTGAAACACACAACTGAAAGACATGCTACAGTTTCAGTAGCCAGTGTTATGTGATTGTATCCTTGACTACAGCATGTGATTCTGTGGTGGTGTTCTGACCGATAATCACACATACTATTGTGTTTGATGTTGTTCCGCTAATTAGAGCGGGGGTGTCTTAAAAAATATTTGTACTCTCTTTCTCAAAGATCAAAGTACAGCAGCATGAAGAGATATGATCGCTTTCAAACATGTATTCAGTGAGGATCGTGCATCTGGAAGGAAATCTGTTGACAGATCTGTCAGTTATCCCTCCGTCCCATCTGCACCCCCCAGTTAATAATTCACCATGACAGCAACTGTGCTAAAGTTAGTGATTCACACAGGTCTCCCAGCTGATAGGTGCATTTTATGCATCAATTCAATAAAAGGCAGATTGTAACTGGCAGTCTAATGTACTTTGGCTGTAAAGAGTGTTTACAATGACTCTGGTTTTTTCTGTTGGGGGCTTTTGAGACCCCTTAGGACCCCAAATCTGGGCAGAACCCCATGAGTGATCTCTCCCACTTCAGACAGAATTTTGTCTCACTTGTTGATTAGATTGGTCCTAACACAACCTGAGATTCCCTTTGACAACTAGTTCTGCATACCAGCTCGGCATGGAGTTGAGTGCTGTGTGGCTTTAACTGAATCATGCAATGTTCTGAACAGCTGCAGCTTCCACTCATTTGCATTTCGGCTTATACCGGATCTCCTAAGGATGCCATGCAAGACACAGAACTGTGTCACTGTGGTCTTCTGTGATTTCTTTTTTTCCTTTCTCTTCCTCCCACCCCTTTTCTCTCGCGTACATCCACATGATGGCTCAGAGGGCATTAAACCCTAAGCTTCTTTTGGACACTCAAGTACGTAGACATGAATTTGCTCTGTTTTTGTGTAATCAGTATTGGAATTAAACAAACAACCGATCCTCCAAAAAAGAGGCTCTAAAATAGGACACTTCATCCTCTTGAGCATTTGTCTGCGGCGTTTTATTTTCTGCACTGCCTGTTTTTGATTGACGTTCCTCGTATAAGATCTGCTCAGTGAACAGCAGTAACACTGTACGGAACATGATAAATGCATTGATCTGCTTTTTTTGGCTTGTCATACAGATGAAGGCAAAGAGCAGCCTCTTTCATCTGACAGCGAGCCGTTATATGTCCACACACCATGGAATGACCTGTTCATGTTGTTCGCTGTTTGTTATAAGAAGTGGCTGTCATCACAAAGAAAGTAGATAAGTGGTCATTTTCCCCTCTACCTTTGTGCTTAAGAAGGTGTTACTGATTTATTGCATCCATTTGCTCAGAAACTAGATTTTTTTTCTGCTGTATTGTAATAAAAATTAAGGAAAGGATACTGAAGGTGTTAGAAAACTAATGAGACTACATTGTTTCTTTCATCCCTTGTGACCCAAGCCACGAGTTTGTTGATTAACTTTCAGATGTAGATTTCCAAATGCCTGAATCTAATGGAACAGATTTTTGTCTGTTGTTCTGTTTAATTAGGTTAATTAGGTACATTTTTAGTACCTAATTGGAGAGAGCATTTATGATTCAGGAACTTTGCTTGGGTACAGCCCAAAGTACCCATTGTAAACAAACTTAGGCATTTTTCTTTGGCTAGAATTTTCAGCTTTGAAGTTTGCCATATGTAGTGAGAGTATTGTAAATGGCTATTTAAATGAATGTAAATGAAAACGTCAGAGCTGTGAGTTGTGTGAGCAGAGGCATCTTTTTCCCAGAGTCATTAGAATGACCTGTGATTCTGCCATTTCCATCCATTTAATGATAGATGCCAAAGTGGCCGAGCCTGCTGGGTAATTTATGTGTGGAGCTGGGTCCGAGCAGTCTGCCACTTTAAGTCGCAGTACAGGAAGTAGCTGGGCCCCGTAAAGCTTGGGCAACTGCGTCTCAGCGGCTCTGAGCCCAGACATTCTGTTTCTAGATCCTGCTGAAAATTACATTTAAAACTTGCAGAATGGCCTCAGATCCACTGCAGTAAGTATCATTTCCGGCAAGGGGGAGCTTTATGAGCAAATTGGTTTAAAAGACCTGTTTCACACAACAATTAAACAACGAATGGCTCACTGAAACTATGAAAAGACTTTGTAATTATTTTACGTTTGGTGACTCGGTTTGTTTAAACAAGTTTTTAAAATATGTTGTAAATATTTCTGATACTGTAGGGCAAAAATTGTGATTCTCCTCTCCCTGCTGTCCAGGGTATCAGACTGTCTAGCTTCATTTCAAAATCATTTCTACTACAAAATCAGGAATATATTTTGTTTATCGTGATGCTGACTGCTCTCTCTTCAACAAAATCGGCCACTTGCTTCCTTGAGAACAGGCCGCATTTTTAACACCTGGGCGCTGTCGGATTCTATCGATCACTATTCCAAGTTGTTTCTCTCTTAGTCTTAATTATTTTTTTCTTCACTATTGCAGCAGTTCTTGTGGAACTGGCGGGTCTGAAATGGCATCTGTATTGCCTCAGTCTTTATGGGATCTCCTAACGAGCCGTTTGAGGCATTGGGCTCGTAATAGTAATTGGAAGACAGGCACTAACGGGAGAGTGATGGCACTCCCGGTTCCTGGACTCATCAGGAAGGCACACCGTCAATCACAGGAATGGTCCTCCACAACAGTGGCCCTTCAGATCACCCCAGCAGCAGCAATCAACCGGCACCATCAGCCCACAACGACTGGACTGCCAATTACCACTCTTAACATGGCACCTGCAGGAGCAGTTACACACCCCAACTGTGTGTCATAAACAGCACTGCATCCTCTCGCACGCTTCTGCAAAATTATCAGCCTGCAATCGGCTCCCTTTAAAACTCCTTTTCGGCAATGCCAGTTAACTTTTTTTCCTTTGAATGTGTAAATAATTGCAAATCAGTTCTTTTGTATGTCAAAGTGAATTTAGGATAGCTTACTCATTTATAGAATAACGTGGTGGTTTTCAAACACTGTTTCAAGTGCAACACAAAGAAAAGCAGTAAAAAGACAGTATTAAACAATGATGTAAATGAGGGAAAAGTAAATAACTGAACTAAATTATTGGTTCAGCAAACAGAATATTTTAAATTGGTGTGATAATGTGCAATGACAAGACAGTATGGTAAGGAAAATATCAATGATCTTTTAGATTTATAGCAAGAACATGTGCATATTATTTTGCGTTAACACGTACGTGTAATGAAATTCCTCTGTAATTTTACATAGGAAACCATTCATTGATAGGAGTCTGTGAGGCAGTTAATTATTTGCAGTTAATTAATGTGCAAATGGAAGGAAATGGTTGCATGCTTTATAATTTTGTATGCAACCCAGGTGATTTCTAATTAAGCGGAAAATTTGGGAATTTAGTTTTACAATTCAAGTACAATAAGCTCTCCCATTAAAGTTTTTGATTATTTCCATGTTCTCAAATAACTAAGCCATTCAATTAGCCATTCAGTGAATATCCAGGCTTGACTGCCTTGTGTCATTAAGCCCATATTGGCATCAACAAATATGATCTCACATCCGAGGGGAAAATGCACATTATTCTGTCTCTGCCCCAATAAAGAAAAAGACCTCTTCTGCAGGATTGACGCACAGCATCTGAGAGCCATAAAGCCACAGTGACAGGAAACCCAGAACCATCCTGGGCCTGTGCCACCAGCTAATCGAAACAGAACGATTCAGAAAATAAGTCAGAGCCAGAGCGTTTCTTCTCCAGCTTGAATCATTGCGGGATGCTGGGCTGGGCCACCGGCAGGAGGCTTTTCATTTGGGTGAGTAGCATGAGTCGTGCCAGGGGTCAGCAAAGGACCGCGCTTGGCCTCTTCAATTTTCTTGTTCGGATTGGTTTATGACGCAGTGGAGAGCCCAAAAGCCACAGCACAAATTGCACACTCCAGCAGTAACGACACACACCACACCCATTTAATCGGGTATTAGATGTGGAGCTGTGCAGTGTACCCACGAGACTTTGTGTTATGAGCTGTTGTTTGTCTCAGCCATGGCTGGAGGGGAGGCCTCTGCCACAGGTGATCCCTTCATTTAGCACTGACAGGCTTGAGTCAGTATTGGTTATATTATAGGGCAATAAATCTTTCAGAGACCAGTTGCCATGGCATGTTTGATGGACCTCAGAGAGGTGATGCAGCAAGGGTAATCTACCACCCAGGTTCCCATGGTAATAATGGAGAGAGGAGCCATGGGGGTCAAAGCCATCTCTCATGGTGAGGCATCAGGCCGGTGACCCCCCCCCACCACACCAACAAAGTCACATTTCTCCATCATGTTTTTGTGACTCCTCCTGTCTCAGGCTTAGGTGATCACGCTCCCTCCACCTCCAGCCCTGCCCACACCACATCTCCTTTGAAAAGTCACCATGGACATGAGAAAAATCTATTGGTGCCATTAGAGAGGTGCCACAGGCCACAGGTGAGAGAGATCATCCATGCAGCGGCCTTTTTACAATAGTTGTAGGCCCCGCCCTCCTTGAAGCTCTTCACTGTAAATTCACTGCAAACAGTCTTTATCCCAAGTTTCAAGCCCTGTTGACTTTTGAGCATGTTAGCAATTTGATGGCCCTGAGCAGATCACTTTGAATTTAATCATGATTAAAAAGAATAATTCTTGTGCAGGGCCCCGTTTTGATCCAGCTACAGCCCTTGGTGCAGTGATGTGTTTTGCAGTCCGGAAATGAAGCTATTGAATTTTTTTTTTTTTTTTTAGAGAGAGAGAGCTATATATATAATATATAATATATCTATATATATAAATAAACACACACACACACATTTTTTTAGAATTTAGTTAAACACATTTATTTCACTGTCAGTCAGTTGGTGTTCTGCCTGTCAGTCGCAGAGCCATGGAATTTAAATAGCTCTGAATCCATGTAGTATTGTATCTGCTGTACTGTCTAGTGGCTTGTTTACAGGGTTGTGATTTTGACTGTTATAAAAGTGGGAGGTGGTGGTGATAATGGCTCTGTTCCTGTGAGTCTGGGGAAGTTTTACTCCCTTATCTGTCTGCCCATGCCCAAAGCAGCAGTGTCCACCCTGCCCATCAGGGACTCCCGGGGGACATGTTTATATCTGCGCCCCAACAGTGTCTCCGCTCTGGGCGTGGGAGGCTCTTCTCGGCCCAATTGCAGGACATGAAATATTCCAATGCCACGTTCTCCAACGAAATCCCTCCAGAGGGCCAGTGGCCTGTCTGTGGCCGATCTTTAATGACTCTGTCTGCCTTTTCTTGGCAGGGACACATGCTGCCAATTCACCAGAGCACTGCTCTATTTTTGCAGAAATGCAACTCTGCTGATTTAGTCTTTAGCCTTTCCTCGTTGTTTAGCTTACCATCAGTTTTTAGACTTATCAGGAGTTTTTTTCCCTCTAGATGTGGTACCTAACTACGTGCAGCCAAGCTGTCATGAAAAAACCTTTGGGAGAATCTCAGGCTGAGGGGGTAAACCAGGTTGTGAGGTAGAGCTCAAAATTCCCTCAGTTCCTGTGTAAGACTGTTTGTGCTGACAGGGAGCGTTCTTTCCTGTCAGGATTTAACAGCGTCACAGTAATCACTCAGAGGTGCATCTCTGAAATAATGAGTGTTCCTGCACAAACCTCTCTCTGTCTCTTAAGCCCTTAAGGCAGCTCTCCTTAAGGAAAGTGGTTGGAGTTGGTCTCAGGGAATGGTCTGTGTTGTGCTTCCTCTCTTCAGTCAGAGGTGTGGCTACAGTACCTGTGGACAGGAGGAAAAGGGTTTCTGTGGCAGCTTTTCAGACTGCATGCATTTATTTATGTTTGAGCTGTAACTGAAGCACAGTTCCTCCAGGGCTGTCTAATGTAGGATTTGCTTCATTGAACCAGCTCAACAGCAGGTAATGTGGCTTCTTGGTAACTTAGAAACTCAGAAACAAATTAAGGCACATATTGTCAGTAGCCAGTATGAGCTCTTAGGTTTGATTTGCTGTTGCAGTTTCATTTGAGTTCCTGTCTAAACTGACCTTTAATGTGCTTGGGAGATGGAATGTCCATGAGCAGGTCTTTAGTATTCTGGAGGTGAGGTGAGCAGACATTCAGTAAGTGTTGAGTCAATATGCCCCCTCTCCCCCAGCATCCTGCAGGAGAGAGCTGCAAATTGGGTCCATTCCTTTGGCATCACCAGAGGACAGTCTTTGTTCCTGGAAGTGTTGCACCATGAATGAAATGCCCATTTCTGCCCTTCTGCCAGGCAATGCTCAAAAGAGACTAGTGACAAAAGTTTCCTTAATGAAAACAGATTCCAGCTGCAGCCGGTACTGTACTATAATCAGAGTTTCAGACTGAAAAGAAACCTCACCATGCATCTGCAAGAGAAACAGAGGCTGATGGTAACATAATCCAGCTCCCACCGTGACTTAAGAACCCTTCCAGCCTGCTACAGCGGGAGCTTTAATTGTGTTCTGTTTCCTTTGTAATGTAAAAATAACCTTACAGAACATGGTAGACAAATTCACAAAGTAATGCTTCTTTCCCCTGGGGGCATTTATACAGGCGTAATTTTTTGAAAAAGTATTTGTCCATATTTATTTGAAAGGTACTGGAAGAAAAGGCCCTCTTGCTCTTGGAAAATTGCAAGTCGATTTGAGTGAAGGAATCTGACATTTTATTTGAAGTTGTTTTTTTCAGCATGTAGTAGTTGCTGTTGAAAGAAAGAGTTCTATCATTGTAATTGGCCTTGTGAGGAAGGATGTAAATGCTTAATGACTAATTCCGCAGGTGTTTTTATCCCACTGTCTTTGAACATTTACAGAAAGACCAAGTTACAAGTAAAAGGGCATTTATATTATGTACTGAAGCAGTGTTTAACAAGGGTTCTTCTCAAATACACTTTGGTGTGTCAGCATTTATTACAGTCGCAACACCAGAGTTTAATTTATCTGGCAAAACTCAAGAGTTCGTGACAAACTCACTGTCTTTTTTATTAAAACATATTTTTAGGGACTTCTATATACCTTAAACTGTAGCAGACCTGTGCCTCTTTTGGTGAAGGTGCTGGACAGTAAGGTGAGGATTGATGGATGTGTGCTTGTGGAAACACTGAAAATACTGAACATTAATGAAAGATGAAATTATTGTGAAATTATGAAGTTTTTGTGTGGTAGCTAAATTGTGAAATGGAATTCTCATTGCTTAGTGACCAAGTGTATGTTAAATGTTTCTGTGCAACACTTTCTTAACTTGTTTTGGTGTGGATGAGGATGGTTTGACAGTGATGGAGAAATAAGACTGGAGCGCTGCAGATTTGACTCCTGTGTGTGGCTCTGAAAAGCAATACAAGACATGCCCAGTCAAGCTGCATATTTGGATGTAGACTATTGACTATTCCTGAAAAGCTGCAGTACCTACAGTAAAAATAGACTTGTTGTTAATAGCTAAAATAAAAGTGGAAAGGTGGGTTTTTTCCATGGAAACTTCCTTTCTCACACCCACTGCTACTGTTAAGTTGACTTTCTGACACTTTTCTGAATATTTACTCAGTTGCAGGTGTGTGGTAGCTGAGATGGTCATGTTTATTTAAGCCGTAACAGAAACAAGTCTTAAGATTCAGCTTAATGTTTTTGCCATCCGGCTGGTGTCTTAATATCAGCGGGTCAGATGAAACAGCAATAGGTATGGCTGTCAGTGAGTGATGTGTTCATTGTCTTCCTGTGGAACTCTAGGATAGCTGTCTGAGATAACAGTGCTTCAGGGTTTCCAGACTTCTATTCATTTTAGGCTCTGCTGTTCTGCTTTGTGTCAGGATCATAGCCTTCCTCATCCTCCTCTTCCTCTTTCTTCAAACAGCCTGGCTTGGCAAAGCCTGAGAAATCTCATTCAGCATTTCCCTCTTTTTTTGTCTGTCCAAATGGATCCACCTGCTGCTTGGCTGTACTGCCCCCCTCCTCTGTCCGTCAGCGCGGCCGCTCTGTTAATCTGGTGTCACACAGCAGATGCGCGAGAAGCCTGCCAGCTCTCCCCTGGATCCGATTCTTCCCCTTCAGGGAGTATTGGCCTTCTCCAACCTGCTTTTCCTTCTCTTTTTCCTCTCATTCTGCCACTTCTTCATCCATCCATTTTCCCTGTTAACAATTCCCTGAGTTCTGTTCATTCATTTGGTGTACATCTTCAAACCCTTCTTTGTCCTTCCTCAGTCTTTTCTTTTAGCCCTTCCACTTTCTTTTTGCTTCTCTGAATAATTTTTTCCACATCCCTTGTATGCCTTTTGGTCTCTATTTTTCAATCTGTGTTCAACCAGTTCAACCAGATCATCCTCCACCTTTTCTTCCATCACTTCTTCAATTGCCTCTCTGTCTCATCTTTCTCCACTCATTCCACCATTGCTTACTTCCTGTTTCCTGTCAGCTCCCTCCACTTCTCCCAGGTAACAGTGCAGAGCACAAAATTTCTCTCTGGTTTTTACCCCGCTAGATTTTATGCACAGAAGAAATACTTTGGAAATGGTTGCAGATGTGTCAAATATGCTTGACATTACAGAACATGGGATATTGTTTTAGAAAGTAGTAAGAAAATTAACCCTCTGGGCATGAATACTCAGTTTTATTGATGTTTACATTTCTGAATGATTTTGCAACACCATTTTTTAATTATAGCATGCAAGATATGGCAGAACAAGTGGGCTTTTAAAGATGTTTTTAGTTTTTGCTCTCAGACTTGTCTTCATGCCATGCACCCATAGGCAGTATCTTGTTGGCTGTTCTATCCATACCCCAAGCTTCAGTGTTTTTCCAGTTAATTTCCAGTCCCTTTCACTAGAAACTAATGAGCATCATCAACAGGGCATCATTTCCCTACTGTGATGCACCTGCCATATTTTGCGCACTGATCATTTCTCCTTTCATATATTTTATATTGAATTCCCTGTACGGCAAAATGTTGTTCTCCAGTTCAGTGTGCTTAAATTTCCCCCAGTACAGCCACGGTTGTTTAAGTGGCTACTATGAGATTGTGCTGTTTTGCTCAGTACGTGCTGTTCTTTTGGCATACCTGTTGTGCAGGTAGCAGTCACACACAGTGGCACATGTCGCTTCTGATCAATCATTATGAGCTCCAGGCCAGCCATTATCTTCACCATCTGGGTCAAGGTCTAACATCCATGTGCTCTTGTTGTTTTTAGACTCAATGTGTTACCAGAGGAAATTGCTCCATCAACACACCTCCATCAAATTGTGTAGGTCTGTGTATGGGCAGAGGTGGATAGGGTCACTGGTGCTGAAAGTGAAAATTGTGGGCTTTTTTCATGTACCACAGGATACACAAAGCCCTTGTGGACTGACCATAGCATACATTTTGTTCACTAATGAAATTCTTGAAGAAGGATTTTGTTAGACAACAAATGCGTATACATGCATGCACTTGTTGGAATTGAGACGCATACACAGGTCTCCATCTCAAGCAGAAATAATTTCATGTAGAACCCAATCATCCTAATTGCTCCAGCCATAAATATAGCCAAATATAGCTAGGCACATTAAGCTTTTTAGTTAAATAGCCTGTAAAAGATTCTGTGTGCATGTGATACCAGGACATGTTTTAATTATCTTGATTTTAATATACCAGAAGGGTTTTGGGCAATCAAAAGGGTACATTTCAAAGTCAATCATTTGCATTTGTGGTACATTATTAATGGACCACCTGCCCTGTTTCTGGAGCGCTGAAGCTTTTAGATCAGGTATCATGCCATGTGCTATAGACACCCTAGCTTTTCAGTGAATATCTTATACACAAACCTTAACGCTCCATGCCACTGTTAAACGGTATCCAGTGGATGGTTTGTGTTAAAGAGGGAAATAAATGCTCTCTGTGGTTGGATGGAGGCCACACTGGGAAGCTCAGCTTCCTCCCCTGGTTGTGAATGTGTGCTGCTGGTTTGACATATGGAAATGAAAGGCTCCTGCAGCTTCAGTTCTGGACCTTTTCCGATCTGAAAGGTTTTAGGGAGGAAATGATTTCAAAATCCCCAGTGGGCAGTGACCTCAGAGGAGAGAGAAGGTGTGGACAAACACACTTTTACTCTCTCTCACTTTTGTACAAAAAAACCACATTCATACTTACACACACACACACACACACACACACACACACACACACACACACACACACACACACACACACACACACACACACACACACACACACACACACACACACACACACATTTATACATAAAAGCACACACTTTTCATAACACACCCGATAATCACATCACAGACACACACATTCTCACAGACATCTATGGGGCAGGCAGTTTTGTTAATCCTTCAAACAGGTCACTGTCACTGCTAGTGAGTCAAGTTGAGCTGTTGAGATAATGTCAGAGCCACACCCACAGGAAGTGACCCCATGTCGGTGGTTCAGGGAGGCGCCACACATGTGGAATGCTGGTCTGTGATAGAGCACAGATAGCAGGCCCTCAGGGAGGTCCACCCCCTGTGGAATGTAATCAAATGGGCCACACGTTCACATCTCCACATCTCTCTGCCTGGTCAAGGCAGGGGCACTCCATGCCTGCATTTACACAAAGATTCATAGAACTTTCATTATCCCAGACCCCCTCTCCTTATTCATGTGATTCCAATCTATTCCACCGATTTACATGGGTAATGTGAACCCTTGAAGAAGATGATTTCCATCATTTTATTATGCCATGCCACAAGTGCCGGCAGAGGAAGTGACCCAGCCATGCTGGTGGAAAGCATGGGGTATAAGTCTTGACAAGGCCATGTTTTTCAGCTGCCTCGCAGGGGAAATTTGATGAAGGAGGTGATTTCGGAATCGCCGGACCTGTGTGTGTGTGTTAAGATGCAGCTGTGCAGCACAAAGCGTGCTCAAATGTTCATTTGATCCTCATGTACTTGCGCTCCTCTGGGATGACACTTTTCCAAACAGAAGGATTTTATGTGTATGTGTGTGTGTGTGTGTATTTCTGTGGAAAAGAAAGGAGAGAAACTGTGTGTGTTATGTTATGCATGCATCTTTCTGTGCACATATGGGTATGTGTGTGCGTACGTTTGCGTGTGTGCAGTTTTGAATGTGCATGCACACGTATATGTGTGTTTGCATGCTTGTGTGTGTGTGTGTTGTGGTAGGATGACTCTGCAGGGCTCCAAATCCTTTGAGACTCAATTCAAAAATTTTCACTCCTGCAGGCATCTCGGTTGATGCGGAACTAGGGTACCACATTCCCTAGGAACACAGTTCTTCCAAGGACTCACCTGGTTTAACCTCAGAAGGAGCTCTGCTTTGTTCTGGGGGGAAGCTGCTTCATCTTCTTTAGAATGCAGGGTCTAAACAGCAAATTAATGGACATGCTTCACAGAGATGCTGTTTGTGCTTGCTTTTGGCCTTCAGGTTGTAGTGTGTCGCACAGCAGCATCTTGTTGGTCACACTACCTGCCTTGTCACCTTATATCAGCCTAACACTTCACATATTCCTCTGAAGAGAGCTTGTTTTCTGTCACAGGCCTCGGTTAAATGTGTGTGTAAGCCCCCACAAACCCCCTGCCAAACCCCCCTAAACATGATTTACTCCCTGCTACCTCTGATGACCTTTTACCAGAGAATACAGCACTGTGGGAATACTGCAAAGCTAACATTTAAAAGCACTTACAGGTGGTTTTTTGGCTCACTCTTTTACCAGTTACATTTTTCGTCATTTGATGGGAACCTACCCCTCTTTTGCTCCCGCATTTTGTCTTGCATCTCGCATCCCACATCTCGACCAAATTGAACACATTGCAGATTGGTCAGGTCAGTCTGTCAACGAGACACCAGGTTTTTCTCGGCAGGTGGAGAAAACTGTGAATATGTTCTTCCAGGCTCATACAATCACTCTTGAATGAAAGTAAGTCTTCTGAGGCTGCAGGTTGTAGCCTGAATAGCAATGACTTCAGAGAACATGCAGAAGGTAAATGGCAATTAAATGCAAGGTTGCAGTCTACATTTTTATTACAAATATTCAAATATTCATCTTATGAAAAAATTGTATTTAATTCCTTGTGGTGTGAAGAAGGGAAGAACAGGCATGTGTTTGTGGGTGAGTCATTGTGAAAGCAGTTTATTACAATCTCTCTCCATGCCTCTACCCACAGTTTCTTGATTAGTGAATGAAAGAGAAAGCTTCCCTCATAGACTACTGACATCTGTTGACCCTGAGTGATGCTTTCTCTCAGGCAAACATACAAAGCTGTCAGTAAACAAAGAAATATTATTTTGAACGGGCTTGTTTAAATCCAATTGGCTGTTTATGAAACATCTCCCCTGAAAAACATTCTGAATTATGGGAAATGAAGCTTTTGAAATCAGTGACCATGCTTACGGAGGAAGGACAAAATGACACTGATGTGAACAACCAGTAACTTTTATTACACAACAAACTTCATAACAAAGCCACTGCACTGAATATCCATTGAACATTATTGTATTGTAGGCAAACGCTTCTTACACTGTAACATTGATTTCCAAGTGGAGCTACCAGGAATTATTCAGTGGGCTGTCATTTAAGGCATGGCTCTAAACCTTTTCAAAATATTACGGTGCACTAATATGCTTCACTGCCTGTCCGCTGAACCAGCCGCTGAGCGCTGAGCTCAGCGCATGCTAACCTTCAGCAACCAAAATGGATCCGCCCTCGTTAATTTTGCTAATGTGTTCGCAGTAAAAATAGGTAAGGATTCATTGGAAGTCAAGCAAATGGGGCTTGGTAGAGCACTCCCAACTGCTCGGTGTGGGGGCACCATGTTGTCCCACCTGCTTTTAATTAGTTTGTCAGTAAACAGCACGACTCATTTCAAGCTGTAGTCCGGATTCATTTATCACTGGCGAACACATTATATTAGCTGCGACTGACAAGTGCTTTGGCACAGCGCTGGTGAGCACAAATGGGAGTGTGTGCGGAAATCAAGCTTTTCAGGGAAAGCGCAAATAGAACTGCTTCCCAGCCCTGTTTCTATGCTGACATACATTTTAGCTCTGGCAAGAGGAGAACACTTTCTCAGAGCCGAATTAGAACCATTGTAGAACCATCGATGTGTGGTCATCAGCATGTTCTCTGCTTTGTGTGTGTAATGTACAAACTTTTCGCATGTCTATTAAAGGCGTCACAGTAAATCAAATCTCCAAAAATCTGAGTTACACAAAAAGCTAGTTTGATGGAAAAAGCAATATTTTGAGGCCTTATAAGAGTAATAGAAATGTACAAAAAGAACTTCAGTGAATGCTGGAATTGTGTTAATTTAGTAATGCAGTTGGCATCTTGACCCAGAGGAGTTGTGCTGGAAGATCAAAGCAGTTCTCATTTCAGCTCACTTTTCAGGATAGTGATAACACATGGAGCCTGATCTAATACTGATTACTGAAAGATCTGCATATAAAACAAGCCTTTTGTTTTGACCTCATTTCAATAGGACAGTCAGGTGTGCCATTGTTGTGCATTAGGCTTCATTTGGTTGGTGAATACACCAATAAGTGTAAAATCACCATTTCTATTAACCTCTATAATGTTGCAGAGTTCTTATCATTTGTGGTACCTATGATTTTTTTTTTTACTTCATTGTGATTTCTAATCTGCAGTTTTACTCACCGTATTGCTCAAATTTTCTAATTTTTATAAAGAAAATCACATTTTCCTCTAGTTGTGATTTATAAAAGAGCTCTTGGATAATTAGTTCCATGTCCATTTCATGTTCCTGCTTTGCCTTGTCATGGGATCTTGATGTTACCTCTTGATGTAGTGCACATTATGATACAGCACGAATTCCATTTTTTTACTTGTGAACCTCTGTTGTCAAAAACAGACACTCAAGTTTCTTACGAGAGCTGGACATCATGGTGAGCCAGAAGGGGCGTTTTAGTGTTCTGGAATGCAGGTGTTGGGCTAAGCCTTCAGCAGAGCTCACTTTAAGCTCTTCTATTTTCTCGCTGTCTCAGATGGCAGAGTTTGCAACGGCGAGGATCAGAGGAGGCCATTGAAGTGTGTCTCCACCAGCACTCTGATCCAGGGAGGAGAATTACAGGCAGATGTGCAAGGGGTGACTAGAGCCCCAAACTACTCTCATTCCCCTCTCTCTCCCACTCTCCCCCAAGCCAGAGGCCAGATCGAGGCTCATTCTACCTCCTTATAATGACAGTAATCCTCTTAGCTGTAGAAATGCAGCATAACTTTTACCTCGTGTTCTCTTTGTGTGGAAGGATGCACTGTAGGTGTATGGACATTTCCTTCAGTGGAACTCCTTCGTGGTCGCTGAACTGCCAGAGAATACTTACATTTGCTTTGGTCATAAGGTTATACAAGGAAGTATTTTGGGAATACATTTTTAATCATGTTTAGAGGCATTCCCATTTTCAGTCTTGTAAAACTCTTGCATCTTTCTAATGTTTGCATACACCATATTCCTCTGGTGTTTGATGTTGTGAAAATGACCTGTGTTTTTAAAGACAGAAAATACATATTGTGTACATAGGCTGCATGTGACTGAGATGCTTTTTTAACCTCAAATATAAATTCTATTCAGCAATCATGGAGACATACTCTAGTCTAGTTTTCTTTAAATAGTTAGTTTTGTTTTCTTCTTGTTGGAGTCATGTCTCATATGGTCTCCATTAGGATCCAGAACACATTTTAGCCCTTCTCCTGCTGACTGGATATGTACACAAATGAAGTATTGGTGTTATGAATTTTATTCGAAACCTATATGTGTGTATCCCCCTCAGGTCACTGTTAAACACTGGAATAAAACAGCTGAAAATAGTATTGTGAACCAGAAGTGTATTTGTGTCATTTAGAGGCAAAGGTGTGGGAACCTTGTACAAAAACTGAAGGAAAATGGGTGGACCTCATTTAGACCTTTACTGAGGGGAGTTTTTGGAGGTTCTGATCTTAACCACTAAAATGAGGGGTAGTGCGTTTCTGTAAAGGTAATATAAATAAATTTGACAAAAGGCCTTTTCATCACCGAAACACAGCTTAACTTTTCAATAAATTCTTTTGCTCCTCTTAAGGTGCACATGTTTTAACGATCATGGGCCTCTATTGTCGGACAGGTAGCGACCGAACCGTTAAAGAAGAGCTTGGCCCTTTGCACTCCCCCCCCACCCCCATCATCTGTGGGCAGACTGAAGTGGTGCCAAGAGAGGCCTCAGGAAGTGGGAGTGTGCTAGGTTACTGAGGGGGGTGAGAGGGGAGGGGAGGGAAGAGGAGGGACGGCGTATTAAAATAATAAACAGCTGCTGGGAGCAGGAGGGATCTCACAAACTGGCGGTCGGCTGGGCCAGAGACGACAACAGAGCCCTCCCTACTCAAACCTGTGGCTGAACGGACCAACACCAAGGCGACCAGCAGGGCAATGAGGGGCAGGACGAGAGGGCTGGAGCAGCTGGCGCTCCCCGGGCGGGGCTGAATGTGCCACCCCTCCCTGAATTTGATGTTCCAACGGGTCACACAGGCTCCCATAAAGAGAGGGACATTCTTCTGCGGCGTGCCTCTACAGTTAACATTGCTGATTGTGGTGCAGCTATGCTGTCATGAGAGCTAAGAACCCGCTCCACCATTCTTCATGTGAGCAGTCATTTTCTTACCCTCTCTCTTACTTTATTTTTTTCCTGTCATGGAAACAGTACCTTCATTAAGAGCTCAATAGACAAGGACCATGTGCTTTTTTTTTTTGTTTTGTTTTTTGTTGTTTTTTTTCCCTTCTCCTAGCTCCGGCACTGGGACAGAGGCCTTTTTATAAGTGTAATTGAGAACAAACGTCAGTCCAGGGGCCCTGGAGTAAACATTTTTTGTGAGGCATGGAGACGGCAGGTCATTAGGGGGGGAGGGAGGAGGAATCCAGTGCCTGCCACAAAGCACAGAGAGGACGTGATTTTAACCCCACCCACACTGCTACAACAGCACCTTCTGCCACCCCCTTGACCATGGAACCCGGCAAGTTTCTGCGTCACTTTCGGGATTCTTGCTGATCCAGGGAAAGATGATGTTACCATGTGGCCAGGCAAGGCGAACCGACAGTTGCTGCGGTAGTGGAAGGTGTCTACTTCGGAAACATCCACACCGGAGGACTTGGATTAAGCTGGCTCCGACCAAGAGGACCCCAAACTTGGAGATGTAGTCTTTAGAGGAGTCCCCAAGACCAGACTATGATTGGGTTGAACTTCAGCTTGCAGGAGTTGCTTAGGAAACTCGAACAGGTATATGCAGGGATGAAGAGGAGCATGTCCATTTGGTAGCAGAATGGCCTTTCCACTCAGCCACCACAGCTGCTCTCTCACTGGCCAGCAGCTCTAGGCCGGGTCTCAGATCAGATGGCTAACTTTCCGATGCAAATCACTGGATACAAAAACCGGTTACTTCTCTCACTGGTGCAATGCATGAAAAAGCCCTTCTTTAATCAGTTTTCTCCTACCCTATTAGGTTCATTCAGTCAAATTAGAGCAATCTAAATTTATCATTTGGGTTATTAAAGATAAGAAGCAATTATTTCTTTACGTAATAAAGGCAGTTAATTTTTTTTGTGCTTTTTAAATGTGCTACATAGCCTTGAGCATAGTGGAGAGTAGCTGTGGCAAGTCCATTACAGCTTGTAAAGTCTTAATTCCCTTGGTGTGCTGTGGTCTTAAACTTGAACACTAACTTGTACTAAAGCCTGTGGTTATCACTTCTTAATATTCCAAAGTCCTTTCCCTCCACATTATGTTTTTGTCATGCCACAGAAAGTATAACATGCTTTACAGGTGGTGAGATCTGTTTTAAAATGAAAATAATAAAGAGTTTTTGTGCAGCCAGCTGGCAGCAGTGGGACCCTCGTTTGGCCAAGGCCTGTCACCGTATATGGTTTTATAGCTCTAGCACCTTTTCCAGTTTATTGTTGCTCCTGCATCTCCCCCAGCAGGTCTGCATAATTGCTAGCAGCCCCGCCACTCTGGAGGTCTGATCGCCACTGTCAGTTTGGGTAATGAGGCCTGGGCGTCTTCCTCCTCAACCTCATGTAAATGTTTACGGGCAGAGTTTTGTATCGAGTGGAGAGGGTGTAACATTGGCGGATTGGTTCTCTGATGAAGGGCCAAAGTCTTGGTCTTCAAGGTCTCTAACTCAAAGTTACGAATGCAAACTATTGCTCTTTGAAAAGGAAATACTGTTCCATCTTGGGCTCAGAATATATACTTTGTCTTGGTTTCATTTATTTGCCAGGTGGAAGTGTGTGCAAGTGAATGCCCCCTCTTCTTTTGTTTATAGATTCAGTGTATTATTTTTAAAACCTCAGTAAAGGTTAGCTTTGTGTTTCTGGGTGTGTGAAAACTTGGCTGGCTGTGTGCGGATCATCAGGGCGTCACGGTGGGCCTTGCAGCCTTGTCTCTGCAACTCTTCCGCGGGTCAGGGAGCAGCTTAGATGTGCCGGCCCCTCTGTTCTTAACCGTCCACTGTGGGATCACAGCTCTGTATGTGATGCACAAACTGTTTAAATAGGGAGCAACAGCAAATTTAAATAGAAAAAGGCACCTGGATGCAATATACATGATGTGCTAGACGGTGTCTCATCACATTTAGCATAATTCCCAAAAATGATTGATGCTCAGAATCTTTCATACAAACAGGTGATGGTAGCTCGGTGCACTGTCGTATTTGAACACAGTAGAGTGCCGTTGTCACTCTCGCTGTTGGAGAGGGCATCTTGTAATCACCCGTTTAATTCCCCGCTCTCACTTCTACACAAACGTGTGGGCTGCAGGACAGGCGGCCTTGAATTCATTTCTGGGAACTGTGAAGGGTTGTGTGACTGATCCTGATTAAACGCCAGGGCTGAACTGCAGGGCTATTGCTCTGTTCCTCTGAGCACCTAATAGATTTTAGCTCCAGGACTCTTCAGACTCTCAAAGCAAGGCAGCGTGTGGAGCCACAGCAGTTTCTTCCCATTGATTGCTCTACGTCCCGCTGTAAGAAAGTTCCACTGATCCTTCATTTTTTTCCTGTGGAAAACACACCTACCAATTGCACCAATTTAATTTAGATAAATTTCAACCACTATGTCATTTGAAGTAATATTGTGGTATTCCAAAAATGTGTATTTAGCAAATGATAAATTTATGTTATGAACAGTCTTGCTATTTATTGATAATGTAGGTGATTAAGAATACACAAATCTTTTAACCATAATGTGGTGGTACTGGAAAAACTTTCCACAAATAAATCTTCCCCAAGTAAAATAAACACATCTTTTCTCATAAGAAAAAAGCAAGCAAAAAAGGGGCAGTCTCTTTTTTTATTTGTAATTTTTTTTATCAATCGGTCTTGTCTGAGGGGTACATTAATCCATACAACACAATGTACCGTGTAACTCCAGAAATAGTGCTGATTTGTTCAGAAATGTAGCACAGGAAATAAAGATGGGCCCATGTAGAATAAAAGGGCTGTTCTGCTTACTGTATGCTGGTTTTATGCAGCTTGAAATGTAGATTTAATCTCAAAGGAGAGTGATCCCCACTAAAATTTACACCACTCAGCAGTTACATTTCAGGATCACACCGAAAGGAGGTCCCGTTTCGTTCCGGGACAGTAACAGTAAAACGATACTTGACCCTCAGTAGCAGTGGCAGGTTTTGCCAGTGTAAACTTAGGACTTGTGACTCGAGCACTTACGGTTGGCGTGGCCTGCACAGGACGACTTTGGAGGGAGCACAGAGGGGCACTATGTGAATGAGATGGTCAAGGTCCAGACAGAGTGCAAACTCCCTGGTGTGAGGCAGGCTTGATAAAGGGGGCTCACAGCTACACTCTCCTCCATCCACACGCCTGAATGCGGGGCTTTGAGTGCTGAACCGTGTCATTCCCAGTACCAGCTCACCTCACACAAGCTACCTTCTTCTCAACCACTGTGGACAATGTCAATCATCCCTTAGTGCCAGCATTTCGTCTGTTCAGTCACCGTCTGTTTACCTGCTGCATACGTGTCTTCCAGTTCTGCTGTGAGTTCGTATGTCAGGTTTTTTTCCCACGACTGTTTGATCCTGTTTGCCATTTTAATTAACGCAGGGTAATTTGTATTTCATGCCGCCACCCCTCCCCCTTCTTCATCCAGTCGTACTCAAACCTGAGGCTTTGATCAAAGCCTGCCTCAATAATGTGTAGAACACTAAAGCGATGTGCACTTCAGAGGGTTGAAGTGCTCCACACTGTCTGTCTTAATTTAGTTTTTTTTTTTTTTTTTTTTTTTTTTGCTTTTGAAGCTCTGTTTAGGAAGATTATCCTGTAATTGTTTTGTATGGGCTCTTTCCCTCTCTGCAATGAGCAACTTGTATTTGTTCCTGCACATGCGTTTCCCTACTGATTATGGGGGAAAATGATAAAAAGAGCCAGTCGTTCGGGACACAGAGAAGCACTCCTGATTACAGGCAGCTTTGAGGCTATAAATAGACAGGAGGCAGTCTCAGCACCAGGGTCGTCATCATGGAGACAGTGTTTAATAATGTAGCCCTGTTCCCTGTGTGATGCCCGTCGTGCCCCTGGGACCAGCGCTTGCTTCCTGCCTGCTGCTGCTGCTGCCAGGTGGAGGTCCCCTGGTGAATGCTGCACTGTCCCTGTCATTTGTAAAACATCATTTAGCTTACTTTGCTGCTATCTGTTTTGTATTAAAGTGTCAACAGAATGTTTTATGCTGATTTCGAAGTGGATCTCTAAACTTTCTGACCATCATCCGAACACATCCCCCAAGGTTGTTGCACACTGTCCTCTGATTCTTTTCTCTCTCTCTTTGTAGGATATCCAGGCAGAGATTGATGCCCATAATGACATCTTCAAGAGCGTGGATGGCAACAGGCCAAAGATGGTCAAGGCGCTGGGCAACTCAGAGGAGGCCATGTTCCTTCAGCAGCGGCTGGATGACATGAACCAGCGCTGGACTGAACTGAAGGCCAAGTCTGCAAACATCAGGTCAGCCTGCCCTCCTTCAAGACATACTGAGGCCCCTGCACGACAAAAGTGCTCTAATACAATTAAATACATCCAGAGCAGATGTTCACACTCTGCTCTTATTTCATACAGCTCATGCTCTCTGCGTGCTAATGGGGACGCTGTAGAATGCTGAGCCATAGGAGCAGGCATTTGTGACTTGTTAAGATTTTTGGCATACTGCAAACTGTAGGAATATGTCTGTTATTCCCTCTTCCCCTCTGACTCACCATACTGTAGCCTGCTGCAGGTCATGCTTCAGCACGTACATAAAATTAAACATCTCAGAAAGCCACCAGCTTTTATGGTTTTGCAACATGGCATCATTTTGTGTTTTCGAAATGTATTTCTTATTTTCATTTAATATTTCATCACGCGTTTGTCTTTTAATGGCCAGGATTTATTAGGCTAATTATCCATTTGATCAAAGGCATCCAGCTTTTAGGAAAGGTCAAGCAGTCCACAAGGCCCAGGAACTATATTCCCCATGATCCTCCTGGGGAAAACTGCTGAGCTGCTGAGCTCACTAGTGTGCTGAGACAGATTGGCATGGCTGTCTAATGAGAATGAATGCAGTTGCTGTTGATCACAGTGAACTCCAGAACCCTGCACAACCCAGAGCATATTCCGCCCCATTATGCTGATATAATACATTAGACATGGGGATGCAAAGTAAACATCTAGATCTACTTAATTACCTTACAGTGCCCCATAATTTTGGAGCCATTAAATTGTAATTGTTGTACATGTACGATTAGAAAGTGCAGCCACTGTGCTACATTTTCAGGCCTTGTTCTGCTGTAATTAGTGTAAGTAGGAGCTGTCAAAACAAACAGTCTGAAAATATCAATCAGACATTGTTTCAGATGTTTTTCTGTCTCTGGTTCTAACATGGCTTCCAAATACTCGTTCCATACATGAACAACTTTGCTGAGTTATTTGGCTATTTTTAGAACAATTAGTTTCAAACTATCCATGTTTAAACTAAAAATAAACAAATAATTGTCTGGTGTGTGCCTTTGATCCTTGGAATATAAAGTGTTCTCAGGTGTTTATGAGGTTTAGGGTACAGATGTGAGAATAAAATGATGTTTTTTTTTTTCCCAGGGTGCACTTGGAGGCCAGTGCAGAGAGGTGGAGTCGGTTGCTGGCCCTGCTGGAAGAGCTCTGGAGATGGCTGAGTCTGAAGGAGGAGGAGCTCTCCAAACAGATGCCCATTGGAGGGGACATTCCCACCCTGCTGCAACAGCACAACCACTGCACGGCAAGGCTCATTTTGTACCAAGACAAGGCTACCTCTCTCCTGCTCTCTTTCTCTCTGTCTTTCTCTTCCTGTCTGTCTTAATCTCTTTCCTCCCCGCGTTTTTCTCTCTGTGTCCATCTGTTTCTGTTCCTGTCTGTTTTCCGGCCTTTTATGTGGCCTGCCCATGGGTCATTCTGGCAGTCTGTCTGACTGTCTGTTCACCTTCTGTCCCAACTGCACACTCACATATGTGTTGTTCTTTGCCACAAATAACTTTAAGTCTGCCCCCTGTACAGCAGTTTTGAAATGGATCAATGCCAGTTTGTTTCCAGTGATTCAAGTGATTTTAAATGGCCTGTACATTTATTTCATCATAAAAACAAGCACTTAAAAAATAACTTCCCAAATGAAATGACTACTGCCCCAGTAAACAACGGCTTTTGATTTTCTGGGTGAATCAGGTGCAAATTTAACTGTGCAGTCAGTTGAGGGCTGTGCTGCCGGGTCGTGGTGGCTCTAGCAGTGCACAGTGTTGATATTAATGAAGGGCGCAGTGAGATGCTATAGCGCATCTGCTGCATCAGAGAGCAGGCCCTCAGGGCACGGTGCAGTCAAGCACAGCGTTGCAATCATCCAAACGTCACGTTCTCGATCCTCTCAGCCCCTTCAGCATAAACTGCCTGAGTCCCATGGCATAACCTGACACATTTCCACATGGCCATCACAGCCCTCAGTCTCTGCTCTGCTGATGGGCCGGGGTCGCCTCTCACTGCGCCCCCCTCCAGTCGCACCTTCTCCGGACAGGCGCATTAGAATTGAGCTACAAGTGCCAGCCCTCTTCACAGCTGGGGGAGCGCAATCATGAATCTCATTCCCAGTCCCTCGCCTACATGAAGACTTAGAAAAACAGCATTTTTTTTTTACATGAGGTAAAAATGACTTATGACAGCTCTTTCAGATATTTATGGACTCCACCTCCCTGCTGTTTCACCATTGTAAGAGTGCAGGTGGAGGGGGGGTTTGGAAAATGGCATTTCCTGTAAAACAGCAGTAGTCAATCTATAATGTTTTCATAGCTTGATTTAGTCAATTTTCTCACTCTGTGGAGGGAACCATTTTTTCACCCTGGATTCTGTAAAATCATTGACAGTCATCCTGAAGGATATATTTCAGCTTTGGGAAAATTTGCGTGGTCGTGTCGATTACTATTTGAATAATACTGTAACTTAGTATTTGAGTGAACCTGTTTGTTCCTGTTCTTGTGTAATAATGCCATTTCCACTCTGTCTCCCCATTTATTCTGATGTTGCCAAGCAGCACGGAACACAGAATGAAGTTTGCAGCACAGTCCAAAGCAAAGGGAACAGAGGCCTGTTTGTTGCAGTTAGAATTGTCCTAGGAGCTAATCGACTCTTGCGTTCCGCAAGACTTTGTGGAGTCAACGCCTCTAGATCAGTCGCTGGATTCTGCAGTTGCTGGATTCTGCGGAATCATTTTTTAAGGTCCACCTACAACTCCCTACACACACCCCCAACCCCAGCCAGACACTGTGCTTTCAGTATCCTGCCAGCATTTCCCGTTCTTTCTCTTGAAAATTCTTACGTTGTGAATAATGAACCCACACACTCGAAAGCCAAAGGATCAGCTTTCATTCGGACCCCTGGGTTTCCCCTTAATAGATGGTCTTTGCATTCCCAATCTGAGACCTTTAATCACCACTTGCTGCCCACACACACAAAGAATGACCAGCCTTGTGAAGGTGTCATGGCCAATTATAGCGCAGGTGGAACCCCACATTTGGAAGAAGTCATGGGGGAGCGGGGTAATGGGGGGGTGGGACAGATATAGAAGTATCCATATGCTGGAATACTCAGTGGGGAATGATTGAAAGTAAGGCACTTAAAAGACCAGTGGGAGAGGTGTGAAAAATGTTTGCGAGAGCATTTGTGCTGGTGTTAAGCATGTTCAGATCAGACTGAAGTCTTGCATGCGAATATTGAAGATGGTGGAGTTCACTAGACAGGGCACCCCTGAGCTGCTGTATTAACAGAACAAACTCTCAGCCTTCACTGCAAGTGCACTCAGCAGACAGACCCACATGTCACATAACCACCAACTTCAGTCATTAGAAAACTGGAGAAAGTGGAGAATGTGATGGTGTAGAAGTTCTCAAACATTTATAGTGCTAAACATTTAAGTGATGAAGTCAGCCCTTATTCGAAAGTATTTTTTTTCACGGTGTAGAAAACCCAGAACCACCAGACTCTGATCTTGAAGTGTAAGGATTTGTAGAACATCCCCTATGATCCCAAATATTACAGCTCCTGTAATCACTTCTGCACTGATTTCCCTCATTTCATTTTCAAGGGGAATTTTCATGTTGTGCACAAATCTGTATGTGTGTCTTTAGTTATTCAAATTAGAATTGATGGTATTTCCTCTTAAAATGCTGGTTCAATTGTCCCCTCCCCAGGCAGGTATGTAAATACAGTGGTTTAAAACAAGGTTAATATATTGACATTAACTATTGATCTCCACTAGGGCTATACAATATTGGAAAAAACTGGCATCCCAAATTTTTTTTCTGCGATATATATTGCAATGAAAAATACAAGAATGTTCACTGGATGACTTGAATAGCTCTATTTGGAAAGATTTAATCATTCTAAAATGATGGGGTTGATTTTGTAGGGGAGTTCATCTGCATGGAAAGTAAAAATAATAGAAAAAAAGCTGAAAAATGCCTCTTTACTGAAATATTTTTTTGCTTTCAGATCTGGCTTTGCACTCATCAGAGAGAGTTTTGTGGTGCCCATTTAAATGATCAAACAAATTAGTCGTGTTGCCTTGTATTTTGGCAACAATTGCGAGGCATTGTTGACAAAGAATCTGTTTTTGGTCAACATCATCTTTTCTGTAGCCGAAATAATTCGATACAACTGACGTTGCATTTCTTTCAGCAACCAAATCTTCCTTTATGGAAAGATTTGGTTGCTTTTTCTCCTGTTCCCCTCTCATTTTTAGGTTGTTGTCGACATCTAGGGGGGTGGAGCCTGCTGTGGTTGTTTGATAAACTGATTAAGAATGATTGTGATTGGTGGTTCGCTGTGCATGCAGAGCCTGCATGTCACTCACTAGCAACAAACTCTGTATCCATGAACCCTTAAAACGGAGTAAACTATGTTATATCAGACAGACCTCTCTTGTAGACTAGTCATGGAAAATGAGAACTGTGTGAGTTTTCCTTTTGTATCAAGCAGCAAAAAAATTGTAACATGACATGTCTGAGTTAATTTGCCTTACTTGACATTGCATGTCCTGCAATTGCGTATGCGCACATCGTGATGACAATGATGAAACAATATATTGTGCAGCCCTAATCTCCACCATATGGCATATATGATTCTAAAAGCTGTCGTTCATTGCATTGTTTATGACCTATTGTGTTTTTCAGTCGCTCAGCACTTCCGGGTGATGGTCACACTTCGTGAGACTGTCACCCAGGTGACATTTTGCTGAATTCTGTTATTTTTGTGTAATGTCTCTGAGCAGATGAACACACCCACCCACAAAGAACAAGAGCACAGAGGGAAAAGGTCTAGCTGACTTAGGTTTCACTTCACAGTTACCATCTGGCACCAAGCCAAAATACATAATCAGTATTGGGGGTTTTGTTTTCAAAAGAGCCAATCAGATTCCTCAGCGCCTTGGCTTACCCTGTCCCTCCTCACGGGTGTGAGTCCGGAATGTCAGGGAGCTAATTAAACACCGCAGCAGTGGGAGCTGATGGAAAGCCTTTTTATGTAAATAGGCAGTGTCCACCCTCAGTAAGGGCAAGAGTGACTCGGACTGCCACAGAGCACAGGCGACTGGGGCCCTGGCAAGGCACAAAATGGTGTCCCTCTTTTGGAATCGCATCAATAAAATTTCTGCTGTATGCAAGTCAAATAACTATCTTTCAAGAGCCCTTGTAATGGTAGGAAAAAAAACAACAAGATTTATTTAAGCTTGTGTGTGTGTGCATGCTAAATTCAAAGCGTATGCAATCATAGACTAGGCTTACAGTTTCATTTTGTTCTCTTTCTATATTTTTCACCTTGAAAATGTAGAGATCTAGTCTGATGAATTCAATCTATGTAGCTAATCTTCACAGCTGAATACTGTTATTAGAACAAAGGGTTATTGGAATAATTGAGTTCTGTATTTGTATGAAAGAAAATGGTTTGATGTATTGATATCTTAAAATTGTTCAAAAATAGCAAAAAGAAATTATTGCTTTATGTGATTGGAAAGTTCAGGAAAGTTAGCTGTTGAAATGCTTTATTGAATAATCAATGGACAGAGAGAGAAGTGGGATCACTGACTATGATTAGGAGGGATTAAAATTCTCTTCGGCAGGATATTGATTTTGTCTGTGTTTTTCTCCTGATTTCCACATAATAGGTTGTATTAATCACACATTTAATTATCTAATAAAAAGCTGCTTTTGTGTCTTTATGATTAAACTCATCAATCAACTTTATTAAATTAACAGCATTAAGGTAACAGTTGCCTGTGGCCCGCAGTGCATTCTGCAGAGTATTATCTTTCTCCCACAGGTTATTTTTTATCAATTATGTGTACACGTTTGTATGTTGCACATTTCATTAACCACTAACATACAAATTACATTCAGTTCATAATTAATTTGGTGTCATGGCAACAGATGTATGCACATGACACATGTATGACAGTTTGATTTGCATAACGTGACAGGCGTGTGCAGTTTCCCAGCCCACAGAGACCAAAAACCAATGTTTATTTTTCAACAGTGAGGGAATATATTTTTATGCGTATTGTGTTGTGTACCATAGTAAATCTGATACAATTCCTGTATGAGGAATCTTATCTGTAATAAAAGGGGAATCACTTGAGTCTGATGCCTTCACCTTTGAATAATAACTCTTCTTTGATAAGCAGGCTCTCATTTTTGACATTCTGAAATCCATTTTAGAGCAGATAGCAGTTTCTCATGCTGTGTCAAGGAATCCTGGGTCTATTTTGAATTCCTGTTTTCTTTGTTGAGGGAACATTTCAGTCCTGGGGCTTAAACCAGCAACCACCCTGTGTCAGGGCTGATCCATAGCACAACAGCTGTTCAACACAATTGTTAGCCAACCCTCTTTTATATACACTGAATTCAGTGCTTGATTGAAGAGGGGGGTCTTCTGAATGGTCTTCTGAATTGCTTTAATCTGATCATTTGGAACATTCATGTTAATCATTTTTCAAAATAAAAGTCGAGTTAAACAGATGGTCTGTAATTTTGTCAGAGACAAAACAATGAATTCCTACAAAACCAGATTTTAAGCTATAAGTAAAAATCTTTTTACACACCTGGCAGAAATTCGAGCTTCTTTTATTTTTGGTTGAACTGGGAACGCCAACCTTAGGCTGTCACAATAGAGAATAGTGAATAATCTACACCAAAAAAACAAAAAAATTAGTGATTCAGATGGCTACAAATGACAGCAGTCCCCTGAGATTTTTATCATCCACATATTGCCTTATCAGCAGAAGGCATAAGGTGGGGAAGACATTTCCATGGGCTATAGCTTGGACTAATGAATAGTTTTGTCATTTTGCAACACGGTCAAGGTCATGTCTTGAAGCAACAATTGAGCACTAGAATATGATTTTGATAAATCACCATGGTATATTTCTGAACACTGTTCTGATAGCAGAGAGTATGGGGTTCTTAAAGCAGAGTTTTAAGGAACAGGGTGTTTTGTAAAAATACCATGTTTACAAACCTGTCCAATCATATCTGAAAAGTAAGTCAGTTTTAAGGTTCCAGTGGGATCTGATTGGTTAATGCACCTTGCTGACATGTGATGTAGAGAGTTTGTCTTCCAAAGAGCTTTCTAAAAACATATAAAATACATCTTCCAGCATTGCGCTTGCAAATTATTCTGGATAAGTTACCTGAGGCAAGGTGACAGGAATGATGACAGATACGAATGTCACACGGTGGTGGGAAATGTTGTCATAGCGATCAGGGAATCCGTGGGCATGGTGAATGATGTTTGGGTAACTTTCTTCAGACTGATTCACTTTCAGGGACGCGCTCCCATGGCAGGAAATTCTGAAGGTAACTGTCTATAAGCCAACTTCCAAAGATGGCAATGCAGTATTCCAACAGTGAACATCTCATATCCTGCTTTGAGCTTCCTACTGAAGACATATCCCCACACAGTCAAGGGGGAAATCAGTGGAACAGTGTGAACCATGAAGGCCTTGGCGTGGTTCGACTTTATCCTCAAAGGCTGCCTTGTCAGTTTGACAACACATTTGTTTACAGCATGAATGCAGAAAATCCTATTAGTGCTTCCTTTCAGTCGTTTGATTTGTATTCTTAGAGTACAGTGATGCTTTAATTTTCAAAGAAATCGGTCAGGTCACAGTTGGTTTTCCTTTTAGAATTCATTCGTATCTTGGGTTTAATTTTTTTTTAAATTAAAGGAACAGTGTTTATGAAAAGCAGTTTTAAAACCAACAGGAGGTTGCAGAATTGTTTTAGTCAGACCATATTTCAGATATTGGTGGTGATTTTTCTAGTTGATCATTGTTTATGCCATGTTAAATGATGTTCTGAGAAAATGGTAAAGCATGCAGTTTTCTGTCACTGAAACAATTCTGCTCACTGCACTACGCACTAATACCACAATGTGTTCAGCATATTTTATATTTATTATAACAAGACATGTTTGAGAATGTATTTTGTTTTACAATTGACTAACCAGTTTATTTCCTGTTAGAGTAGTTAGTTACTAAAATAGCTGAAATTCACGAAATAGAAGATTCTAGAGTCATTTACTAATGAATGGTCCTACTGAATCTGTCATGTCCAAAGACCATGCTCCACCTTTGCTCCATGCCCCAGGCAATGTGACCACGTGCAGCCATGGCAGCAGTTGAACTGGCTAACTTCCTACTTAAGAACTGACGAAGTTCAGCTGCATTGCTCTGAGTCACAGGTGCTTTGAGAGCTGCACATCCTTAATTTGTGTCCCCTTGTGTGCTCAAGGATGATGGTGCGAAAGGATTGGCCGGTCCCACAAAAGCTAAGGCTGCTGCTTCAGATAAAACCATAGAGCTTTTTCATATCATTCTGTGCCTTGTATTTTTACTGTTGGGGAAAATCAATTATGTGTTTTTTTTTCAGTATACAGAACCTGTAGTAATAAAAAACACAAAATGATTTCAAAAAAGCTCTGTAGTTTATTGGATTTGAAAGTGTGGACCCAGCCTTTTATGAAATCATTTGAAAGGAAGAAACTGTCTCAAAAGTCCTTTCAGAAACTATTATGGAAAAGATTTTTTTTTCTTTCCAAAGTCCAATGCATTGTATTGAGGGGAAGCATGTTTATCTCACTTCAGCATTGCTTTCTATTTTTGCATTTTATTTCCATGTTGCAAGATCTTCAATGCAACCAGAAAAAACATTATTTATTATTAGCTATTTACATGAAAGCAATGTGGTTAAAGAAACATAATTTAATATTTTTTTACACTCATGTGAGTTCCCATTTGGTCATGTTTACATTTTGAAGTCATTAGTCTTAATTGCTGTTTTGCCATCATAATCAGTGGAGCAGAAATTCACTGCTTTGCATCTGTTTTTTTCTGTGAAAGGAACAATGACTGAATAGCATATTCACCTGCTTTGACCTTTACATGAATGAAAAATGCTCCAGAAAAAAAATCAGATTTGAAGTAACAATGGAATGTATTGGAATAGTGGTGGTAGTCTGTTAATTTACTTTTCAAGACATTTTTTACACTAGTAACCAAGTCATGTAAAATGCTTTGCCAGGTTCTTTATTTTATTTAAGCGAGGCCATTAGTCTCTTACAAACTTATAGGATGCACCACACAGCAACCTGTGTGGGAACTGTACGCATAAATTCAGTGTATTATTCTTTGAAGAAAGCCGCCGCTGTACGCACATGGAGTTGATTGGTACCCTCAGGCATAGTCTGCTTTATGAGCCCACCTTTTGTGGTCGTCTCTGTCCTTCATATTCAGTGTACAGAGGTAATGAGGTTTGGTGAGTAATTCCGGCTCCTCTGGCCTTCTCCTCGACACTTGGGCTATAATGAATTCTCTGCAGATCCAGAGCGTTGGGCCACCGCCTCCACCTCCTTTCGTTAAGCGGCCTGGTTCAAGGTGGAGCCCTCCAAATGTGCCTCGGGGCTGCTGCACGATGAGTGACAATCCTTGAGCAAGCAGTTTATTTGGAGGCTCAGCTAATTTCACTGTGACCTAAGGGAAATGTCACAGTGCCCTGTTCACTCACTCTCGCTTCACTGCCCATTTTTTCTTCTTTCTCCTTGTATTCCAAATTTGCAGCTCTGCAAGGACACTTATTGAGATGTTGTTATGTCAAAGTTTTTTCTTAATGTAAAATTCCCAGTACTTCAAATAGATTCAAAATTAGGAGTTTTTTTTAACAACTGGAGAGAAATGGATGATGATTCAGTGATTCTGTGATACTTTGTTTTTATGAAGCATTGTCATTATTAATATTTCAAGTTATAAATATATTTTTACTTGCTTTTGTTTCCAAGAATGGCTGTAATTCCATGGTTCAGATGTTTATTTTTTTCATGCCTCAGAGGGTTAGTGTCTGGATATCGCTCAATCTTCAGCTGGCCATAACTATTACCAACATTTACCATCCTTATAGATGCACCTGCCTTAGGCTATTTACATGACACAGGTACACCTCCTACACTTCTCCAGTCTCACGCCCTTCTTTGTACTCCCCCCACCCCACTGTGTGCCTGTTACAGGCCCTGTGGAACGAACTGAAGAGCAGGGAGCCAGTGGTGATCAGCACTCTGGACCAGGCCCGTATGTTTCTAGCTGACCAGCCAATTGAGGGCCCAGAGGAACCACGGAGGAACCTGCAGCCCAAGACGGGTAAGGAGAGCAAAAATGTGGCAGTCCAACTCAGGCAAGGGGTTGCTGCCATGGGTCATGCCACAGGAAACTGTCTTGAAAGCACTTGGCAAGGCTTTAAATTGAACGCCTTTTAAAGTGCAAAAAGAAGTTTAGATGTTTCATGCTCATTAACCATTCTCTGATTTAGCTTGACCTAAGGTTGAGGGTTTTGATGAATGCGCCTACGTAAGCAGATTTTATTAAATCAAGTGAAATTGCATGAATAATTAGTGTCTCCAAAGTGTCGGACGGTGTAACTTGAAGGTGCTGTTGGGGGAGGCTTTGATGTAGATCTCAGATGTTTATGTTCTATAACAGCACATCCCCTGACTAGAATGCATTGATACAGTGAGCATCTTCCCAATGCACCAACTCAACCTGTGACTGGGGAAACTCACTCCCCCAGTACAGATAAGGCACACTCCTGCCTTCCAGCCCCCAGATCTCACAGCTGTCTGCAGTGATAATCAGAGAGACAAGACAGGATTTCATTAGATTTGACTCACATTGGCCCCCAGCATAAGCCAAGCACACCAGTTCCATACAACTGTCTCCTGCCAGGCAACATCTTCTCGACCAGTTTCAGCCCCCACAGCCCGAATACCATAGTTGCAAACATCCAGTACACATGCATCATCCATTCAGCTCTTCTCTGCCTATAAATCACCTCTTCCCCTTCAGTTTGCTCAGTCATAGTCCATCAGCCACCCACGACAGCCTTCATGCAGAAGAGCGCATATGGATGCTCACTCCCTCATTCCAGTGGGATGCACTCAGATGCTTTTACTGATGGTTACATTACAAAGTCACAAGCTGGTTCTTCTCACTGTCATTAGATTCTCACAGGTACTGTGGATACAGTCAAGTAACCATTGAGGACCACAGGAGAGTCATGTTGAGCTTCCTCACAATGTATTGTTTTAATTTTTTGTCCTGAGGGAAGCAGAGCTTACTTTGAAGTCAGTTATGATCACAGTAGTAACAATAATTCTTTCCTCTTTTCTTTGTCCTCTCTCTCATCTTCTCATTAGCAATAATAATAATCTTTGCAAAACAACAGCTCAAAATGTTGTAGCTTACTGAGTAACATAATAAAAAACATTTTAAAAAAGGTCCAGCAGGAACATTTAAGGCTAAGACTTTTTTTAACAAGTTAATTACAGACCCTCTTTATGCTGACATTTAAGTCATTGGTGATTGAACTCATGTCCGAGTTATACCACCAAGGTGCTTTCAGTTGGTTGCCATGTCAGTGGCCCTATACCATAGATATCCCAGGTTCAAGCCAAGAGTATGAAATTAGTCAACTATATGCTTGTGCAGTGGTGACACACATTCTATGATATGTTTCCAGGGGTAAGGTGTGTGTACATTGTCCAACATTTCTTGGGGTCTTTTTGCCTTTGTTCCTTCCTAGTGGCACATCATGCACCTGTAGGTTAGCAATCTCTCGTCATGTAAGGACTGACTTCACCTCCTCATTTTACCCCTTAGTCAGCTATGCTTTGAGAGGCATTGTTGGTGATTCCATATTTAGAATTCTGATTTTAGGTGTTACAATTACACGATGAAAGTTTTGGCACAGGCTCGTTCAAAAATAATTATGGACTTGCTAAGAGAGTTTGGTAACTCCTGGAGTTAATGACTAGTGACAGCACTACACAGTACTGTGCAGTACAGTACTGTGTAGTCTAGCCATGGGCACCTCTCCGGATGGAGAATAATTGTAGTCCATCAATTTTACAGTGGCAGGAGCCACTGCAGTGGCAGAACCTGTCTTAGTTCATTAGCAGTTATGCTTTTTGAGGGTTTTACTTCCCCCTCAAGACAAGGTTGTTCTGTACTGGAGACTCTTTAAACATCTGAAAAATACAAAAAAACTAAGATTAATCATAATTAAATATTAAAGGAATGCCTGTGAGAATGTCTTTGAGACAAGGTCGCTTTGTTGTTTGTTTAAACATTTGACAGGTGTGAGGAGTAATATTTTAAAAATCAAAAGTATGCAGCTTGGACTGCATTCTATTCAGCTGGTTTCAGAGGGGTAACATTTTTCTGTGCCACACATACAAAGAAACAAAGCTCTGTAAATGTACAAAGAAAACTTTTGGATTTGTTGAGTGCTTAACCTTGATCCTGAGAACAAAGAGAAAGAGAGGAGTCTGTGTGGTGTGCTTGATATTGGGCCTTTGAGAAGCACAGGCATGTTCTCTGTGGTTCAGTCATCTGAGAAGCTTTAGGACTACACTTTACCCGGTTTACCCTGCTGCGTACCATAAATTTGATTGTACATCTAATTGTTCAATAGAAGAAGTTGATTTGAAAATAAACCGCCGGTGGAAAGAATTTGATTTGATCCATCCTCACAGGACTTATTTTTCACATAAACAGTGAGGACATGCAGCAGAAGACCAGGGTATATTGTGGTATAGAACCCTTTTCATAATAGTTTCCTCCTTGCCACCAGATCTGACACCTGAGGAGAAGGCCCAGCGAGTGGCCAAGGCCATCCGGAAGCAGACTGCCGAAGTTAAAGAGCGCTGGGAGAGACTGAATGCTCATGCCGGCAGTTGGCAGCAGCAGTTGGATAAGGCCCTGGAAAAGCTGCAGGACCTCCACAGTGCTATGGACCAGCTGGACCTGCGGCTGGCTGAGGCTGAAGACACTAAGGCAGGCTGGCAGCCTGTGGGTGACCTGCTCATTGACTCCCTGCAGGACCACATTGAGAAGACCACTGTAAGTATGGAACAGAGGCCTGTAGGTCAACATGTGCTTAGAGGCTTGGGCAGAAGCATAAAATCACAACTAAAAGGAAATATGTTTTTTACCTGTTATGTAAGGACCTGTAAATTGAACAGCTGTGCTTGAAATGTCATATATGTAACATACTTGTCCTTGAAACAGGCCTTTAGGGAAGAGATTGCACCATTGAAACAGGATGTGAGGGTCATGAATGAACTCTCCAGTCAGCTGACACCACTTGAGGTCCAGCTGTCCCCCAATATGTCCAGGCAGCTGGATGACCTCAACATGCGCTGGAAACTTTTACAGGTGGGGTTTGATTGTGGCTTTGACTTTCAATAACTCCTTTCATTTAATTGTTGAGTTCATTTAATTGTTGAGATGGCTGTCTTCCATCTGATTTTCAGTAAATATCTATAGTGTCATGGGCTAATCTATGAATGCAAGTAGTTATCCTTGTACTTGGTGATGTGCACTTGGCGATATTAGTCATAGTGGCCTGTTAGTTGGTTTGGAGAAAAGTATCTACCAAACCAATAAATATCAGAAGTGTACTGTCATGTATTCTTACCCAATCACTTAGAGATATGTAATTCTTTGGAGATCATAGTTTGCCACATGAAGAATTTGGCAAAAGTCAGTAAGGTTTGCCATGATTTTGATATCAAGAGCCCATTCAGCTTACCACAGGACTTTGATGTAAAATATTTTTTTCTTGGTAACTCTGTCTTCTACCACAGTCGACCCCACTTGCTAACTCGCAGTCATGGTGCAGTAAGAAAGGAGTGTGTAAATGTGAGGGTGGGCCTGAGATTGTCAGCTTCTCAGACAGGCAGCAAAGCACTGGGCATTTCAGGCTGAATCTATTGCAGTAGCCCACACATTCTTCTCAAAGAAACCTCATTATGTGAAGAATTCCTGTATTTGCCACAAGCTGTGGAGCATGACACAGATACCACTATAGGCATATGTATGTATACACACACACACGTACAAACACAGTTCTAGTTCTAGTCTGACAGGAAAAAATCGACAGTGAAATTCACATGAGGCTTTGCTGTTTCATCTGAATCTTTGACAGAAAATGCATGTTATGAATTCCTTTATATAGTGAACACCCCATTAGTCTTGCCTGCCTTTCCTGGTGAAAGTCTGTGTGCTCTTGATGGGGGCTCCATCCCCTAGCTTGGCATACTCATTACGGGTGACACCAGTGGGTTGGGCTATTGAGTGTCAGAGCTTGATTGATCAGAAATGTTGGAGGACAATGATAATGAAGCTGCCTTCCAGGGCATTGCCCTTTGGGTGCAAATCTATCTTTCTCCTCTGATGACTCAAGAAACAAGAAAATAGCAACTGTCAAACCAAAAAAAAAAACAATAGCAGACAAGGACATCCTTGTTGCCTTTTGAACATTCAAAATGTGGGCTGTTTTGGAGAGAAAAACAACACAATTACAATGACCAGTTCCAGTCAAAAAAAATTACAAAATTTATACATTTTTACATGTCTTAGCTTTTAAAATATGTTTACAACCATTACTAAAGTGGATCTTTGTGGAATTTTTTTCTGATTAGCTTTTCAGTTATTTAGCTGTCAGATGTTAGCTTGAGATTTAGCTGAAAGCAGAGATGTGTGTGGCTTCATAGCAGTCATGAGAATGGATTGAGAATGGATTACTGCTCAGCGTGGTCGCATAGTGAAATCTTAGGTTTGACAATGTTTAGGATTAGTTGTCATTGATTCCTATGTGTATACTATTCAGAGCATTATAAAGGTTTGTGTCTCCAAAAAAAATCAATATTTGTGTCAGTGATTGTGAAGGACCTGGGGCTGTGGTTTTGGCAGGGATATGTGAGGGATTCCCTCTACTGACACCACTCTGCCAGGTACTCCGTGATTAGAAGTGATCGATTTGGTGGACAATCAATAAAACTGGAACAAGTGTGTCCATTCACAGGCTCTTTTCTGTCTCCCTATTGGTCCAATCCAACCCTAATGATTTAAATTTAAGACTGAGGAAGGGTTATGTCACTCAGAACCTGCCTTTGTTCTGTACTGTTGATGTGATTGAGTAGAAAAGAGCTTGGCAGTAAGCTGACCACGGGGGGGCTTTTGTGCTTGTCAGTCTTAAGTGTCAGTCAGGAAATTGCAGGCTTTGTCTGCTGGGTATCTGCTGTACTGCTTTGCTGTTCTGTTCATAGTTTTGCTTTTATTTCCACCTTTATTCTGTTAGATGGCTGTTGAGGAGAGACTCAAGCATCTGCAGGAGGCCCATCGGGACTTTGGACCCTCGTCCCAGCATTTCCTGTCCAGTAAGCATCCACCCCACCTCCCTGACATACACACACACATGACTTTAGTCTGTTTCTACTTTTCTTCGTCTCTTTCATTTTGGTGGATGTATTCTGATTTCCCCAAAGAGGCCTGACATTCATAAGCTTCAGCAAACTGAGGTGTACAGCCTGTTAATAATTCAGGGGTTAATTATGCCACTTCCTGACTTCCTCAGTTTTCCGTCACAGATTGAAGCGTTCATTAAGCCGCAAAGTAGAGCACTGGCTTCCTCCTTTCCTGTCCATTTGCTGAAATTAGAGAGGAATGCACGCCCTGCCGTAGCATTCGCTCGTCCTCATGTTTCAGGCCTTATCTGCATAGACTCGACACTTGCCCCCACGCTGTAATCTGACACAGAGAATGGAAATCATGCCCATCTGATTAAGGTGGGGACGGGTAGAATCCAGAGGGCGGATTCCCAGGTCTGTAACAAGCAAACTCTGCAGAGCGGTGGTGACCTCATTTCAATCGCCATGTATTATTCTTTTGTCTCAGAATGACGTGAAGGAATTTGGGTGGAAATGGCTGAATGTTTCAGCTGAGAATGTAGATTCGGTTAAGCTGTTATGACTCTGACAGTTCACTTCCATTAATTTATTTCTGGTGGAATTTGAGGTTGCGTTTTCAGATTTTTGGCCAATATTGCTTGCCTGTCATGTCTGCTGTTTCCTCAGTTTCATTCTTAGTTTCCTTCAAATAATTAAACATTAAATGAGGCCTATGATCACCTTTACAGAAAGCGCATATATAAAATACTATGCATAATGCATTGCAGAATATTTTTCAATGCATTTCTGTTTCTGCTGTAACATTTAATTTAAACACACCATAAAATCCATTCACACAAGTAGATTTGAGACCTCCCCTCCCCTTTTGTTATTTTGGAATTACAATTTCAAGGAGAAGCCTCAAAGGAAGTAATTATTCATGTATGTATTTTGGATATTGTAGTGATGTCCAGAGGGTGCCAAGAAAGTTTGTTCTGTAATCTTACAGTTCATAGCACAGCAGTGTTGTGTGCACTAACATTTATTGTTCATGTTATTCTGATTTGACTAATTAATGTAAGCGCTGTTTAATTTGCATCCATCTCTTTTTATTTTACAGCCTCTGTACAGCTGCCATGGCAGAGAGCTGTGTCTCAAAATAAGGTTCCTTACTACATCAAGTAAGTGTGGTTTTTATGGTTTCTTGCCTGTCTGTGGGTTTGTGCAGAATAGGTCGTTAGGTGGAAGGTCACTCTCACAGTTTTCCCCTGAGCTGTTGCATCCATCCCTCATAAAATTCCTAATGACAGTTTTAAAGGCTTGTCCTCTGCCATTTTTTTGGATGGCTGTCTGCCGTTCCTTGGCCGTTTGCTCAATTTCTAAAATTAAGAGTTTGACCAAACAACTGGCCCTTAGCCAGACAAATGGAACAATTGACTACTATTTTTACAGTTGAACAAATTATCTTTACAAATTATCAGTATTTTCATCCTTAGGTGAAGTCTTTTTATCTGTAGTTTTTACTCAGTAACAGAGGAACAGCTCTCATCAAACATATTTTTTTGTTTAATGTTTATGCTCCTTAACTTTTTTACAGAATGTTAACGGAATGACACTAACACATCCTCACAGAAATCCCAGTGTATCCTAATTGTCTTACCTATAGCAAGGGAGGAACATTGTTTCATTTCATATGATTTGAATTACACTTTCATACGCGTGAGTCAGGTTGTGCACATTATTTCTTGTTAACCAGAGGGTCAGGAGAGGTTAGCATAAATATCCATATCTCCAAGCACTTTGCCAGCTACCCTAGGATGTGCTGCTGAGAGAGATGGTTGTCCTTTGAACACCTGTAATTTGTTTGGCACCAGGGGCTTGCATCTGAGAGGATCAGACATGAAAGGAAAATCTCTCTGAAAGGCTTTGAATGGTAGCAACAGCTGTCTGGGATCACAGATGTTGTCCTCTGTTTGCCCGATTTCTGAACTGGTCCCTGTCAGCAAGGTTATGACCACCATATGGCTCTGCAAAGTCCTTCATTACATGGCAAAGGCGTCAAACTGCAAGCTGTTTAATAGAAAATTACCTCAGGGAAGGAAGCAACCTATTGGATTTTTCCTGTACCAACAGTGCAGTTTTATTTTCACTGATTGGGATGCTGCACCCCGCTTGCAGCATCAATAATTAACGGTTACTCCTCTGACTCTGCAGTACGCTTGTGGAAACCCATAAATGAATGTGGCTAATCAGAGGTCACTTACTGTATGATGAAATTAGAGCTGTGTGGAGATCGCACATGACACATTCATTTGCTTCTCGTCAGCAGCCTCCAGAGCACAAAAAAGGGAATAAATTAAACTCTGTCTTTGGTCCTGGGAATATGAACAAACAGAGAAGTAGAAAAAATGGTAGACAAAGGCTTGCTTATACACAATTGGGTGAAGGCAAAATGATACCTAAAGCATTTCAGTACCTAAAGCATTTTCAGGTACTGACAATATGTTCTGGTTGAAATATTAAACCTCTCAGACCTAATGAGAGTGTCTATAAGTCAAAAATGTTTATTTAATGTCAGGTTTCTTTATAGTCTTATCCTCAAGTAACTCGCACTTCAGTGAGTGATTCAATGTGCGCTGTCATTCCATCCGAAATTACAAAATAAAGGATTAAGGTGCTTTGAAAAGGTGGAGAAAAATGTAGTGTTTTTTTTTGCAGAACATACATTTTTGAAATATGTCATGTGATGAGCTAACAGCATCCATCACTTTTCTTTTGCAGTTAGTTGTGTAGCAGGATTTCTCAGGCAAACAAGAGTTTTGCTTTCTCAGATACATTGTCAGGTACATTGTTGCTCTTCTGTCAGATACATTGCTACTTACCAGAGCATTTGGATCCAGTCATCACAGCAGAGCCTATCTGCTTGCCACAGCTCAGGATCTTGTTCTGAAAACAGCCACATCTGTTAGATCTCCATTATATGACTCAGTTCAGTGATGAATCTAATGATGTATCAGGCAGGTTGGGAGGACTGATTCCATTCCTGCTGCCTCTGTATTATTGCACTTGTTGCCAAGATGAGAGATAAGTATAGTGTTTATTGGGTAGGGGAACAAAAAAATTGCTGTGGGGTTTAGAAAAAGGAATTCGCATGGGTGTGCCATGTCTTTAGCGGAATGGATAAGGGGAGGACAGTCAGTGGAACAGAGTGGCAAGCCAGGGTTGAGGTAGTCTGCAAGATGGATTTGAGATATTTGGATATTTGGATCTGTGTATTTGCAAATTTGGCAGGATGGGATGGAAGAGTGATAATAGTTGGTCCAGATTAGGAACATGCTGGAAGACAAGCCGATAACACTACAGTGCACTATAATTGGTTGTTGGTGTTACTAATAGTGTTGCTGATGGTGATGATATCAACATCAGGGTTCCCAGTGCTGGCCGCTCTGTCCAGGCACCTCCAATAGTCTGGAGCCTCACACTTCGATCACACCCATTCTACTCCTGGCTGTCTGTGTGAAATGAATGATGACTGCCGGGAGGGAGTGGTTATGCAGTGCAGAGCCTGCATTTATAGTACTGCCCTACTGTATTAAACCGAGCAGTTTGTGTTTAAATTCCATACAGGAGACTGCCATTATACTCATGGGCATTTAATACTGAATTGGCATGGCGTTTATGCAGTTGTATAAATAGATGGTGTGTGAAATGGGAAGCTGTGTCAGTCAACAGCTGATGCCTTGCGGTGAAGCTACTGACACCTGCAGCACATCTGATTGATAGCTGCACAGTACAGGACAAATGCATTTATGTATGCATCACATCCATTTCTCATGCAGGCAGCAACTTAAAGATACGTAAATCAAGAAATGCAGGGGCTGGTTCTCCTATGCTGCCATTATGTGAGATCAGTAACAGATTAAGCTCAGCGCAATACATAATTTGAAGGATGCACATACTTTTTTGCAAGCCAGTTTTTACCTTCTATTTTTTTCATTTTCTTCTCATTTGCAGTGACTAATCATATTTGTAGCCCTGCCTTTTTCTGACCTCAGCCAACAATTTGTGAGGGCATACTTGTCAGCCTGTCCCATTACCATAGTATCAACCAGCAATTCAGGAGAGTAGAGAATTGTATCCACTCTACAATCCACCAGCTGCGCTTCAGAGCAATCGCACAGAAGTATTGCACTTCATGTGCAGCTGGAGCAGGCACACAGGAAGTGCCTAATCAAGCAGAAGAGCTCTTGTGCAGTGAGGTAGGAGAAAGCCTGCCGAACAAAATCCTCCCGTTGGTGACATCATGAACAATTGCGCATCGCCCTGTGGGACTCCCAGCCACAGATGGCTCCGGTGCAGTCAGGATTCAGATCCAGACCCTGGCGTGTGGCTCTGCACGTTAATTTGCATCAGTGATTGAAGAGATAAAGCCCTCAGAATTAAGTTCTACTGCTGAGTCAAGTCTGTGAAACACTGCGCCTACAGTGCCTGCTAAATAACATAATTTGTAGTCAGACTCTTGAGTCCAAATAATCTGCTGACACAACACATGGTCAAAATTGTTTTCTTCACCATAACAAAAAAATTCTGCTGTTCACACCCCCTCCCCCAATACAAATTCATACCATGTCTGTATGTATAAGGACTGTGGACACACTTCACTGCATGTAGTCTCACAGTGCATGAATGAAGTAATATGGTCATTTATATTCATTGGTCTACATAGTCAGGAATTTCATTTTTACCACTTGGCTCTCTGTGGAGTGATATGCTGAACATATTTAGTCGAATGTGTTCCATAGTTGTTGTTTTATGGTAATTCTTGGTCATGCAACTTGCCCTGTGAAACGAACCCTGTGGGACACCCATAAACATTGGCTCTTTTGTATCCCTTTTTGCAAGGTTAAGATCTCAAAATCTTGGCAGAAATGGAGCCTCGAAATTTTGAATTTCTTGATCTATTGTGGGCTGAGTGCTCGACTGTCAGGCTTGTCCTTTTTGGGAGCTGCTTTCTGAAGGTCGGGAAGCTTTTGCCAGAGTACTGTGTACTCTTCATCTTTAGACACATCTCAGGCCCATCCCCATTTCTCTTTGATGTCTGTTCCAAAGCACTCCATTACATTGTTTATGCTGAATGCTGTATGTAGGGTTGTGCCAGTGGCAGTCAACAACCCAATCGTATGCATCTGTGGGAACACATGAAGTCTGTGATATCTCAAACTTGTGTTCTCTTGGTGTCTTTGCCAATCCCTCCCAGGAGTTAACAGCATTTGGAGATAGGTGGTGCACTGTTTATGCATTTCTGTAGGATGCAGGTATAAACCCCAAGTGCCATAAGGTTTTCCAGTGGGTATTGTTTTGTTTTTGCCCTAGGAAAAGTTTTCCATATGCAGTTGGTTTCAGAATATGTCAGGCGAATATCTGTCAGCCAATAGAATGAGAGATGAATAGTAATGAACACCTGCTGATGCCAGCTAGTGCCTTTTCCCCATCGTGTTCTGTCAGCGTTATTTTAGGATCTGATCCAATTATTATTAAATAAAAACGCTCTTGTCTCTTGCTGAACAAGGGGCACAGATCTGCTGTTCTAATGTGATACTTTAGAAATTGTGAATGCTGTAAAATGCTATGTTGTTTTATATATTCACCTGCAAACAAATATTAGGCCTGCAGTATGATGATAACAAGCATCACCACTTTGAGAGGCTCAGACTTTGGAGTAAAAAAATGTTCATGATCAGTCATGTCCTTTTGCCAACCATGGGGTATTGCACTGTGTAGCTGTAAACAAATTTAATTTGGAATGGTTGGGAGAAAGGTCAAATAAAGCAACAAAACTCAGCCTAGCAAGTTTTTTTGCCTCTTAGTAACGTGAATGGCGGATAGGAAATTGGACATATGACGCAGAGATTAAAATGGTTTCTGGAGCAGGCTGGGTCCCTAGGCAAAGTGGAATGTGTAGGGCAATTGTTTTGGAAACCGTAGCAGTGCTTCGTTTTTCGATCCGTTGTGCTCAGAATAGCATTATCTCAGCATTGAGGTAAACACCCACTGCTGGCTGGGAAGTCATGCAGAGTATGGTATCTGCCTCCAGGAACACTACTGCTGTAGATTCAACAGAAATTAATAATTCAACAATTTTCAGGCAATTTGACAGCTTTAAGACAATTCATTTGTTGTGCATTGGTAATTATATTAGTGGCATGAAATGCATGGATTTATTTATGTCTCTGTTTCTCATACAAGACATTCCATATAACTGACTGATTTCTCATTTATTGTGCAGAACGAAACGATGAATTGCTGTTGCACCAATGTGGAGGGCAAGCAACAAAGACGAACAGAGGAATCTGGAATAGGGAGTGTTTTGTCTGATTTGGAACTCAATGCATATTTTCTCTCCTTCAATGTATTGCAGCCACCAGACCCAGACGACCTGCTGGGACCATCCCAAAATGACAGAACTGTTTCACACTCTGGGTATGACATCTTCTCCTCTTTACAGTTCACAGTCACAAAACAGGAGCCTAATTAACCCTTAACACTGATGTTGCCATGCATGTCATACTGTGATAGAGTCCTAGACTTTTTAACTGCCAGTAAAAACTAGTATGATGTGCATTAGGTTAGTACTTATGCTTCACTATTGGGTGTTTTCTTTGTAATGAGATTAGGGAAATTGTCTTTTTTTATTTGAATCATCCTAACTTCAGTTTGTTCTCCTTCAATGAATTGGGTGTATGGTTATATGTTTGTTAGATTGTTGTTTATTGGTTGAATCGATTGTTTTTCTATCTATTTGAAGCTGTATCTTTTATAACTGATGTTTTGCTTGGTATTCTGTGCTTAGTATGCCATTAGAGTATAAGCTATAATGGCCTTGTGACTTACTCTGAGGCATATCCCAAATCCTTAAATGAATAATATAGTAAATATCAAAAACAACAGAGGGAGGAAGGCTTTTGTGTGTGTATGTTTTTAAAGACTTCAATTTGATGGAAACTCTTAATTTTGGAAATATACAGTAAACCTTGAAGCACTGAAGCCATCTCTCAAAAAACAGTCTCTAAGGTTCAGCTGAACAAATATTTATCAAATCCTTAGAGGCAAAACTAAAACCTTTTATCGGTCTCCCCATAAATCTTTATCTCATTAATGAAAATGTAGATTTTGGCCATTGTTGCCGACAGGTCCTTTCCTAAAAATATACTGATCTTGAGATCCCAGATGGCTCCGGCAGCATGATTAGATCAGGTTTTGTGAACGAGGCTTGTGGAGTCCGAATGTGGAGGTGTGCATCATCTCTATGTAGTTGCTCTCTGTGGAGAGACTGCCAGTAAGTGTCAGTCTTTTTCTCAAAAGGAAAAGAAAGCAACCCGTAAACAAGGGTGTGCGGGAGGAAATAAATGCTGCAGTTGTATAATTCTCGCTTTGTCCTTTTACCCACAGTCTACTCTTTAAGCTCATTCCACTGCGATGAGGCTAATGAGTCAATGTGTTCATTTTGTGGCATTTAGTGAATATGATGAAAGGAACAACCATAAGCACCTTGTCCAGTTTGTGCCCCCATGTTGAATTAAGTGCCTTTAAGCAGTACTTTTAACTTCTCATGGACGTGCTATAACCTTTGAATGCTATGCTGTTCGTTCATGTTCACACTGGCTGCTTTAAAACCTCAGAAAGGAATGTGTGACCCTTATTAGGGTTGGAGACATGCCTCCCACCATGTGATTGGGTCAAAGGGCCCCTTTCAGAGCAGTGAACAAGTGTGCCCTGGTTTCCTCCTCAGAGATGACCCCCAGTGATCAAGAGGCTCCCTTGTCTTGCCCCCAGCAAACAGGATTAATGGAGTGGGCACATGTAGGAGTGGCCTTTCATCTGTGCAAGTTCCCCTTGCTCCTTGCCAGATGGCTGTTGTGGCATGGGAGCCTCGTTAATTCCAAAACAGAGCCAGAAAAGAGACAGGAGGGCTGAGGTGGTGGGTCAGTTTGAGGTGAATGATGGAAACTGTGACTAGGTTTTCTTTCATACTTTTACCAGTTTTACCCAAACATGTTTGTGGGACTGTCCCAATATTGCTGCACCCTCTTTCAGTTGGGAAGAGACATGCTAGCATGCTTATCCTCTAAATAGCACGTGGATTGCCACCACCTCTCTTTTCTCTGCAGCCCACTGGTTGAGCCGTGCAGTCACTGCTCCAGAGGGTGATGTTACTGCAGTGGGCAGTCAGGTTCCCTGACTGACCAGAGGCATCACTGTGAGGCCATGGACTACCCTGCCAGCTGAGCCTTCCCTGGGCGAGGCTACATCCTCACTCTCGAGCATTCAGTGACAGTTTCCAATTGCACAGTCAGGATTTGATTTACAGAATGGCATCAACAGTGTATTTTATTGTTTTTTGAATGACTTCAAATCCATTATTATTGCAGTCTCCCCAGATGCTCTGTTGACCTTTGAGAGCAATCATATGAATTTGTGCTATAATTTGTGATTATATTGGTACATTGGCCTTTTTTCAGTCACTACACAACTTTGAGGAAATGACCCTAACTTTGATAGCGAAAGATTAGAGGCCATGCCCAGATGTATTTTTGTTTTTCAGTTACGACCATAAAACATCCTGGAAATGTCACATCTATGCATTGCCATGCAGTATGTGCCCCTGAGGCAGTATTGTGAAACTTATTGGAGGATTGTGTGTCATTCTGTGGTGAACTTTTAAACATTTTACCCCATGGTTGTTATTGATGAATGGCTCTCACTTGTAATTAATATAGCATTTATTTGATTTCTAGTTATGGGAACCTGCCACCAGGGATATATTGTATTTTTCCTGCATATTTCCCCATTCTGTCTGTGCAGTCTTAAAAAACCATTTTGTCCCTTCTCAGGTGATTTGAACAATGTCAGATTCTCAGCCTACCGAACTGCAATGAAGATCCGCCGGCTGCAGAAGGCATTGTGCTGTAAGTGTCTTTCTTCCATGTTTATTGCTCCTTGTGTTTATTGTCTGTCTGTCTGTGTCTCTTGAAAATGACCCATAACTTCACCTCCTTTAGTATGAGCACATGCTAAAGCAGCCTGGGTTTTTCCTGAATGCTAGAGCTGCATGGCTATGATACCTGTATTACTTATCTATAATACTTAAACCTGTTAAATGAAAATAATGAAAATGTTTTTCCCTTTCATTCCTACTCTCTAAAGTCTTTCAGACAAATTAAGAAGAGTAGTTTCTTGTACTTTCTTGGAAACACCTTCATTCACAGCATATCTTGGTAAATTCAATTTGTAAAGTGCTTGTACAGGGGAAAAAGAAAATAGGAGCATTTTTTGTAAATGCAGACATTGTATTTGGACTGAAAACATTCAACTGGATCACAGCCAGAACAGCAACAGCACTAGAAGATTACTGAAGCATTAGAAAATTACTAATGGGAATTATTCTGTGCCAGATGATAATGAAGCAGGTGTTAATGTCATTCTGAGGTCTATTCTGAAATGACATGTTTGTGACATTTATTCCTCCTAAGCTACATGTATTGTGCGTGGAGCTTGCGCATGCATTCATTTTTTTATTTATTTATGTTGTACCATAAGAAGTCTATTTTGTTGTATTTTATTGTGCTGGATATTGGATAGCCTACCACACCCCAGTATTGCTTTTATTTTCCTGTAAAGATGACTGCAAGCCTCTGTGATTGTGTCTCTACACCCTGGTGGGTCGTCACTTACTCAAGAACTTGCCAATATTGCTTCTTGCCAATATTGTGCTTCATAAGTAAAGCAGCAGCACTCAAAAAGCCCTGGTATATTGTCAATATAGTTATAGCTAAAGGATGTTGATAGGCATTTTCCAGCATGGCTATATTCATAATAGACCATTTTCTCCAAATAAATAACCAAATGTGGTACTCAACCTGGTCACCACACAATGACTAGCATGCAGCCAACATCATCTGCTAGCTAACCAAAACAGAAGCTTAGAAGCTTGGCTTGAGAATTAGTGCTGGTTAAGTTTTCTGGAGGGTAGAAATTAGTTGACTAGATAGCTAAAACAGAGTTGGCAAGTAATAATTCTAATTACAGTGTGCACATAAATCAGCCCTACAGAGTCATGTTTTATTTTTGTTGAATAGCAACCATTTTTTGTGTAAAGTAGTATATACTCTGGCAGAGGGATAAAATATAGTGGTCTTTCTTGTTAAAGTATTGTTTTTAATTGCAAAGTGCCCTTGACATTGTTTAAGTATGTAATAACCAGTTTATTAAATCATTAAGGTAATTGATGCTGTGCAGTGTGGGCCTAACAGCACCCTATAGTCATGATTATGCTGGCGACATACCATGGCCCCTCAGGCCTTATAGCTTTGTTTTAATGTGCAAGGCTGTATGAGTTGAGCATAGGGGCAGAAAGGTGTGTAATGAGCAGATGGGGTATTTCAAGCTCTCCCATGTGCTCAGAAGAAGGCAAGACAAAACTAGGGTGAATGTGACAGATTCTGAGGTGGTTGCTCTTGAATAAAGTTTTATATTTCATTTTTTAAAACACAATTGAGCATGGTTTAGCTGTCTGATAGTTTCAGTCAATTTCATCAACCGGTCACAGAGCACATTAGCTTACAGCTTCGACAATTCAGGGTTGTTATTTTCGGCCCATTTTGTTATACCAATTTGCATATCTGCAGGTGAACTGAGGTCCCCTGCAAGCTCACCCTGTGAGACATACAAACTGGACTCCCATTATACACCTAATTAGGTTAAATTCCTGCCGATAGGGCATGCATTATAAATCAGCCAGCAACAGTCTCAAACTAGCATCCAAAACAAGATTATTTTCTCAAGAGGAATCAGACAACAATGCCTGTTTGACAGTGGAGTTTGTGTGTTGTTTCTCATTGAATTTAGGTATTCATTATTTTCTGTAATTATGGAGAAAGAGTGAAGTTAGAAAAACAGAAACAATGAAACTGATTTTAACGTGAAAGAAGTCTAAATTATATTACCTGGAGAAAGAGTATATAATGATGTGTATTTTCTAAAGCAAAAATAGGTCATTGATTCCATGTGCTACTTGCACAATCATTTGAAATCACTGTTATGGGCTTTCGAATGTAAGCTTCACAGCACACCCTTGAGCAGGTCGCTAAAATCTCTTGAATAATACATTTCAATAGCAACACACCACTGTGTATTTACATTTTGTTAGTTCATGCATTAAATGTCCTTCTGCCTTGAAAGCATTTTCAACTGTAGTGAGTCAAGTCACCTGAGAATCTTGTAAAATTGTGAGCTGACTGCATCCTAATTATTTTGTGATTAATGTACTTTACATTTTAATTGGGTAATTGCTCAAAAATGTTTTCTGTGGATTAAAAATTAGTGATGAGCAAAAGGGCCAGCCTTGTAGTCTGCGTGTGTCTTGGGCTAGCTGTTAATTTGTCTTGCTGGCTGTTTTGGCAGATTAAAAATATAATCCTTTGAATGAAATTTGCTGTATATCTAATATATTTGAGTTGTTACCAGAATTTGTTTTACAGCAGGGATTTATAGTTTTAGAAACCTCTTAACAAAGGTCATGCTCCTGTATAGGGGTGCCCTACTTGGGTTGAAGAGTCAGATGTAAATTGATCTGAGCATTAGGCCTCTCTAGCAGATCAATCAGCTCAGCTAGGAAGATACTCAATACCGCAATACTTTTCACAAACAGAATTGGCTAATTAGCAATACTGTTGTAGGTTTTTTCCTCCTGCAGACAGCCATAGATGGGATTCAACGATCTAACTTAATGGAACCAACATCTTTGCTTGGGCCTTTTATGAAATCGTGTGAATTACAAACTGAAGTGTATTGCTATGATACATTTTTATTGTATCTCGCAATGTGTACGTTTGACTAAACTTGATGCAACAAACAACAGTTGGTGGCTACTGTTTATTGTTAAAAAACACTTTTGTTAGAGGGAGATTAAACCTGTTTTTTTATACCTCATCAGTGCGACTTAAGTTTCCAGTTTGTTTGGTTAGAGATGGCTCTTGCTTTTGATTAATCAGCAGCTGTGGGAGGTATCGTCAGCAGATTGATTGAACTGTTCCCTGTGTGGTCTGTCTCCCAGAGGGTTTCTCCTGTTTTCCTAACACCAGTTCCTCAGGGGCTTTATTAGACCAGCAAAACAGCAGCAAACACTTGATTAGACGTGCTTCGTTGCCTTTCATGCGTCTGTCACGTCAATTAACGCCTGGCAACCCAATTAAAGCACGAAGCAGGAGATTTTATCCTGTTCCTGTTTGAAAGACAAGGCTGTGTTTGTGAAAGAGAAGTGAAATCCAAATTGTTAGGCAGAAGTCATTAAGCAATCTCCCCATTGCTCATTTGCATATCTGTTTGAGGATAATTAATTATAATGACTAATCTAAATAAAAATGTCATGGTACAAACAGGAAGGGTAGGTGGTAAGGCAGGGTGTGTAGGTGGAAGTGTGGAGCAGTCGTTCGGTAACTTGGCTCATGAGCAAAAAGATTGCAATTTTGATTTCCTGTTTGGTCGCAGCGTTGTACCTTTGTGAAAGGTATTTAGCCTGCAATGCTTCAGTAAGCAACCAGCAGTGTAAATACAACACATTTCATTAAAAAACCTCAAGCAATGTAAATCATCTGGATGAGAGGTTCTGCCAAGTGAATATATAATGTAATGGAATAATAATGGGTTATTAATGGAGGGTTGAGTGTTCTCGCTCACTGTTTTCTGGGCTGTGAATGATGAGGTTTGGTACATTGCACGTCATCTCACCAGTCTGTAGGAGAGGACGAGAAGATGAGAATCATTATCCCCCTCTTGTGTGGTTTTGGCTCGTCTCAGCTTCATCAAGCCAGAACCACTTTTAATGGTGCTGGGGCCTCCTGATTAAATATTCTTTAATTATATTTTTGGTTTGGTTGGCAGGCACTTATATCGATAAGAAAAAAATTACCTTGTGGTGGGTATGGGGAACCATTCAATCCACTACATCCTCATTTGAGTGGACAAATTTAGTTTGCCACTGTAGTATGCATCTTTCACCAAATGTTGTTTTCAGCGATAAAAAAAAAATGGCTTGTCTTGCATAACCCATAATTAACTTTTTTTTATATACATTTTATTCTTTTTCCAAGGCTAATCATACATGCATAGCCCATAATGTCTGCACATAAATGTTGTGGTAGAGCAGCTCTGGAGTGGGAAGAGCACAGGAAACCTGCCCGTCAGGAATAACGTCACCCTGGCAAATGGATGGAGCTATGTGCTCCTAGCCTATCCATAATGCTTTGGTATTCCTTGAGGTAATGATTACTTTGATTTTTGGCCCAACACTTTCTCTGCATCCTCCAGTTTGGCTTACTTGTGTTAATAGGCTTTGACAAGTGCGGCCCCCCGCCATAAGCTGCCGTTTCAGAAACATGCTACTTTCCAGCTATGATTCTGACAGGTAGGAGTACCCTTAGGTCTGGATCAAATGTTAATGAAATACCTACAACCACTTATGTGTGTCTTTATTTCTCTTTTTTTAGTCATTTGTGCTGGCTAATAAAGGTCTAGGTAAATGTTCTTTATCTGTCAATGCAGCTGTCAGCAATGTGACTTTCTGCTGAAATTTACTGTCATCACTGCTGTATTATTATGCTGATAACATCCCCGTTTTATAGCATGTGAATTGACTGTGGACAAGGCCTTGTGGTCTTGTTGCATTAGCAGTTTCCAAAATCCAGAACACTGTAAAGATTTGCTCAGGTAAATCAGTCACACAGGAGCAAGTTGTAGTCATGATTACCTACAGGGGAAGCTAATCACTCTTCACAGAGACAATTACCACATTCCAGGTGTGAGGCTTAATTACTGTTTGTTTGCTGGCAAGTTAGATGGAAAGAGATTACACGTGAGAAGCTTAACACAGCTGTCGAAACGCTGTCTGCATGTGTGCTGTTTTGGATATAATCAATCGTTTTTAGATGAAGACATTTTGAGGTTAACTGGATCAAAGTTCCCTGTGGAGGCTTAAGATAGGGATTTTGTCTCTCTTGCTGAGCGATCCAACAATTGCCCTGCCAGCCTCACATAATAAAGTACTGATGGGCTTTTTCTTTATGTTGGGCCCCTTGTATTCCCACATGAATGTGTAAGTGTCGAAATGAATGAGAGATGGTTTTAGATTGGACAGCCATAAAGTAGGATGAGCAGAGGCAGGAGACTGATTCTTGCCAGGGTGAAGAGGTTTTGGATCATTCTGCCAAGGAGATCCTGCCCAAGGTCCTCATTTTTAAACACAGTCCCAGTATTGACCTTCCCTTCTGAATGCAAATCACTGCAAGGCCTGGAGGCGGGGGCAGACGGGGGCTGGTGCTGTGCTTTGGAGTCTGGTCAACATGGACACAGAGGGTGCCTTAGCCTGAGCCCTGTCTGCAGTGATGGGTTGGAGGATGCAGTTTGTGTTTTAGAAGTGCTCCTCTCCAATTTTCTCCAATTGCCAATTTTCAGTGGGAAATTGGTTGAGTGTCTAGATTCTCTATGTTTGACCAGATTCCTGTAGATATCCTGTATGAGACAGGATACCTTCTGGTAGCCTTTGATGCACATGACCAGATTTCCTGAAAATAGTTTGTACTGTATATTAATATTTTCCTGAAAATACGATATTCTCTTTAATGACCAAGTTTCTTGCAGAAGTTCCGTTACGGATATGACCAGCTTTCTGCAGATATCATATACTGTTTATCATGTTGCTGTAGCTGCCCTACATGACTCCTGTGGAGATTTATGCCCTATGCAGAACCTCCACAACAATAGTATAAAATCAAATGAACAGAAGCTCTGTGTTTCATCAGGGTTATGTTGCTTTGAATTTTCAGTTTTCTTTGGTTCAGATCAGGAAAGAAACAATTTGTCTATAATGACTGTGGAGTTATTAAGCAATTTTTTGACAATTTTTAAACTTTTTTTCAGAACAAATAGAACATTATTGACAAAGGGGAGTATGAACTGTGAATAAGTGTGAATCATATGTCATTTTTATAACATAATTTGGATCACTCCATACTATCTCCTGCTTTTTAAAACAAAATACTGCCTGTCACTGCCATTGTATGCTGTACATTTCTGAAAGAGTCTCTGTAAGACTCATAACATAATCTCTGCAACCTTGTGGTTCCAGATATGGGATGGTGTAATTACATCCACATTACCGTAATGAACATTCATTGTACAGCACATGAAACACTAAATGTGTTCTGCTCGATGAGCTCTTATTAATATTCACTGTACAAATTTCCCTAGGGGGAGAGAGGGAATGAAGGAGAGCGGGATTTGATGTGAATGAGTGAACACTGTCTGGTCTGTGCTTACAGTGGACCTGCTGGATCTAAACGTGGCCCAGAACACCTTCGAGCAGCACAAGCTGACCCAAAACACCCAGCTGCTCAATGTCCCTGACGTCATCAACTGCCTGACAACCATATACGACGGGCTGGAGCAGAACCACAAGGACCTGGTCAACGTCCCCCTCTGTGTGGACATGTGTCTCAACTGGCTTCTCAACGTCTATGACACGTACGTTCATTCTACCATAGACCAGGGTGTGTAAGGCTGCAGTGTCTGCTGTCCACTGTCTGTTGACAATACCAACTCCCAGGAATTCTCAAAAGGCAAAATTAATAGACCGCATTCTCAGTCTGTACCTCATCTTAGTATGTATTTGCTTAGCAAACCCTCATAACCATGGCAAATTGTACAGCTTTCATTTTGCATACAGTATTACTTCAGATGATTGCCACCCATGAATAAACAGCACTCTTATGTAGATGTCTTTTGTAGATTTCAAGGCAATTATTTTAAATTATATGATAGAAATAGTTTTCACAGATTTTTTTATTTGTATTTTTTTATTGTGGTAGGTCATGCACAGCCTTGCACAGTGATGGATTATATGGGGCAGAGCAAGTAAAAAATGTAGTAAACTCATTTTCACACTTGGATTTAGTATGAAAATCATCCAGTTTTGGGTAGGTGATGAAATGAGAAATGGGGCTGTGAAACTCACTGTGTCCCCAATGCCAACAGGGGCCGGAGCGGCAAGATCCGGGTGCTGTCCATGAAGATCGGGCTGCTCTCCCTCTCCAAGGGCCATCTGGAGGAGAAATACAAATGCAAGTGCATAAAAAATCCATTTAGAAGGATCCCTCTTTTATTCTCGCCCCCTAGCTTTAATCCCTGTGTCTGAGCCTGCTATCCAATGCTCCTTCCTCTGCCAGCAAAACAGAATGAGCGGATTTGGAAATTGCTCGTCAGACCTCCCACTTTTTTCATGTGCCAGTCAGCAGTTTTTGTGTTTGTGTGTCGTTGTCATCTTGACAGCTATTTTGTTCTTTGAATTTTGTTGTCTATTTTTTACATCCCAAAACCAATGCCTCCTACACTTTTTCCCCTCTTAGATTTTCAGAGGACATCAAAAAGCCCTTGAGACAGTTCTTAAAAAGTCATTTTTGCTTTGTGGCAAACCTAATTTTGACAGAGCAGAAGTTATTAGTGGTGGAGCATGAAAGGAGTGCATTTAATGAAGAACTTGGAGGTCTGCATTAGATAGATCAATGACTGTTTAAGCATTAAAACCAGTTTCCCTCCACATCTTGTGACATGTCTTGAAAACCTGCAGTAACCCATTTTATGAATCTCACTTAAAGAAACACACTTAGTCACAGATACAGTGCATTCAGAGGTTTTTACCCTCTATTGCAAGCATTCCGAGGACTACTTCAAAGACTTACACAGGTTATCTGGGGTTGAGGTGAATAATCACAGATGAGGTAAAAATCAAACTGAAGGGAGTGGAGTTATGAAGGGATGTTTTGAGCGGAAGGTTTAAAAATCAGTCCTTGCAGCAGGTTTATGTGGTTTCCTCTCAATCAGTAGCTCTTTTTGGTCAAATAATCACTTAATTTGCCTTACTAATTTATCACACAATGACCAGAACATAGAGCTTGAGAAACTTGCTGTAGAAATAGTGAAGGTTATCCAGGAAGAGCTAACTAACTGCTGATGTGAACTCAGTGAGCTGAAAGTACGCATGACATGTCATCAGAACAGAGCAGAAACTGTTCAGTCAGCCAGTCATTTGTTTCATATGCATTGTACAGTAACAGCATGCTGATTTCAGTGGAACCATACCTTTGAGTCAACAACATTCACTGTATTTTTACACAGCAGGTCACTGGTTGTAGATGCTCTGTCTCTTTATGAAATTCCCCATTCTGACGAGAGATTCACGGGGGTATCAAAGGAAAGTCCAGACAAAGGGCATCTGTCTACCTTGACTGTGGCTGTGGGCCGTCAGTGCGGTGGCACAGTCACGTCAGTTTGTTCCAAAAGCCTTTGAAAGGAGACACTATTCCTGTGAGCGTCGGCACCCGAGTGTCAGCTCCCGTTCTGGCTTACACAAGGAACCTGCTGTAGCAGAAAACACATACAGCAATATAACAAGACCTGACATCAAGGGAGAGCTCACACAAGGATCAAAGTTATCGTCAAGCTGAAGGAAGTGCCTGAACATCTGTTTGTTTCCTTTCTCGCTGCATAAATTCTGTTTCAGCAGCACTTCAGACAAGTATTAAAGATAGATTTTTTTATGGTGTGGTGAAATAGATTTACAAGGACTGGCATGCTAACATTAAGATTCACCCTGTCCAGAAATGACCCTGCCTGAAGTTTAGAGGCTGTGAAGGAATTTATTTTTTCTCTGTTGTTGGGGCAATTAATGGTCCTCTACCACTGTGTTTTTGATGTGAAGAGGAGTCATGCCACTGTGTCCAATGGATTAAACTTTTGGGTCAAGCAATCTCATATGTTGGTGACAAAGGTCTTGGTCTGGCCATTTTATGATTCTGCATAAATACTTCTCACCTCTCATCAATGTCTGTTTAAAAACTGCCAGTGGTATTTTTGATCTGTAGATTTCAGGAGCAAAGTTGAAAAAGAATTATCCAGCAAAAAAAAGAGTCTGATAAGATTTTAAATTTAACTGACTTTCACCCACCAGAAATTAAAGGTTTCTGCAGACTAAGAGATCATACTAATGCAGACTGTCAAATATGATTAAGGCTTGAATTTGAAGCGATATTAGTTAATCTCATGACAATAAGATCAGATTTCACAATTAAAAACAAAAAGATTAAAGAAATATATTTATTTTCTGGGCACGGTCCCCCTCTGTCAGTGTGAATTGTGCCATCAGTAATGCCGAGGTGGTTTGATGTGTAATTAAATGCTTGGCTGGGCCTTGTCACTGTGGGAGACGCAGAGGCCCTGTCAGTGGCAGGTTGTTATTCCCTGCGGCACAGCACCCATGGAAGGGCCCAGGTTCCGTCATCCTCACTGCCAAGGCTCCCTGCCCACTCGCTGCCATAAATAGCTGTATCAATACGGAGGAAGGGCCAGCATGATGTATAGAGTGGTATGACCTGCACAGCAGTCAAAACGTGCGGCTCGTGCTCATGGATGACTGTACACTGTGCTTTTGTGCGTGATTGGTGTGAGTGGGTGTTTGTTCACATTTGTGGTCAAGTGTGTGCTTGTGTATGGTGTTGCATGTGTGTGCACATGTGCCCTTATATTTTGTGATGAGTGGGTGTTTGGATATAAATGTAAGTGAGATGTTGGAGAATGTTTGGGAATGCTTCTTAAAGGGTGTGATTTGGGGTGTGTCGTGTGCTTGCTACAGTCTGTGTGCCTGTATTTGCTAATTCACTGAGAAGGGTTAACAATGCTGCTTGTAACGGTCACCCTTGCTGTCCCTTCAGATCTGTTCCGGCAGGTAGCCGGCCCGGGGGACACCTGTGACCAGAGGCAGCTGGGACTGCTGCTGCATGACGCCATTCAGATCCCGCGCCAGCTGGGCGAGGTGGCAGCCTTTGGGGGCAGCAACATTGAGCCCAGTGTCCGCAGCTGCTTCCAGCACGTACGTACTGCTCCCTGTGGCCAGCACGGACTGCTGGTTCCCAAACTCCCCATCAGACCACGGACAGCGATGAGAAGAACTGGGCTAATAGGGGTGTCAGGGCCAATCTGTCCTCTCAAGTTTTCTTAAATGGAAAGCTCTCTGTGACAACAGGCAGCCACATCTTTTGTTCTCATCAAAAACAAGTCAGAGCAAATCTCAGGTCAGCGTGTTTTTCTTATCTTGGCTTCAGGGTCGGAGAAATGTATTGTCTTCATCCTCCAGTTCACTCAGCCTTGAAGCAGTCACGCTGACTATGACCCATGACCTCCAGCACCTACAGTATTGCATTGTTGGAGCTGTTGAGGTTTGCCAGTTAAGTCCCAGATGAATTCCACCTGTGCTTAGGAATAGGGCTGAGAGCTTCAATCCAAGGTGAAATAGTGTACCTTTGGAGATTATAAAAATCAAACATGAACACAGATGGTGTCAGGCCAAGGCACACCATTAGAATTCTCCCTCCTGGGGATGAACGTTGTGGGACATGATTAAATAATTAGTAGAACATATAATATAATCAAACAAAAGGAATGGTAAAAGCCATGTGAGGATTTCTCCCCCTCTGTAGATCCAGTATAAATCTCAGAGCTCATCCACCCGCCCACACCCCTTGTGTTTTGTCAGCTATAAATTCAGCCTAGAAATTAAATTCGGACGTAATAAATTTAGGTAATTTCTCTTGGTGCTCTAAAAATACCCGTTGATGAAATGCCGCTGACATTTGGAACGGCAAAGGTTTAGGAGGACATTTATAAACCTCAAACGGCGCTCCTGTCTAGACTCTTACCACGGCCGTCAAACCTTGACTCATTTCTACCTCTGTCGCCACAGATTACGCTTCTCTTAATGCGCATTGTAACAAAAAAGGTGTACCAAAGAGTCTTGCATCTTATTAGCAGTGTGTAATCAATCTTTAAGTGTAGTAACTCTGTACCAAAGCAGTGGAGATACAGGTAAAAATGTCAGCTTATGACCTCAGGGCTTCCAACATTAAAGAGTATTTCACACTGTGGTGGTTTTAAGGGTGCATTAGTTTGTCAGATATTTCAAGCCAATAAAGACGTCATTGCGCTGCAGATCCAGCTACACTGGAGGCTGGTGACTTTGCTAGGGCTGAGGTAATCACTCCTTCCCTGCATTGAAAACATTTTCTCTTGGATTCATCTCATCAAATGTGCTGTTAGCTGTCAAATCATCTTCAACTAGCATTTTAGATCCGTCATTTTCAAACTGTGTTTCAGGGCACATTCTTGGGGGAAAACTGTGTGTTTATAGTTCGCAAACTATTCACACCATTTAAATTAGGTGCTGCAAATGACGCTCTGCACGTAGGATACAGTCGCATTTATTCGTTCTCTTGTGAGTTTGCACATTTTATCTTCTAATTGTTAATGCAGTTTTGTATTTGAACCTACGTTAGACTACATTTTAATTAGGGATGAGTCTGAAACATTGTGAAACGCAGACAAGTAACAATTTCACCATTATTTTGAACTCATTTTAGGACTGGTTTTAACAAACTTGACAATATATCTGCAAAAATACCTCACCAGGTCACCAACAAGGTGGAGCTGGAGCCGAGGCAGTTTGTGGACTGGATGCGTCTGGAGCCCCAGTCCATGGTATGGCTCCCTGTCCTGCACCGTGTCGCAGCAGCCGAAACAGCCAAGCACCAGGCCAAGTGCAACATTTGCAAGGAGTGTCCCATCGTGGGCTTCAGGTATCACCCTCACCCCCTCCTCACATCAACATGCTAGGGAATCATTCCACAAACAAGAGGTGCTGTCAGCTCTGTTTACACACCCCATGCAGGGTTCCCCCAAGAGGCAAGAGAGAGCAGTGCAGCTCTAAAGGGCAGGCATTTATCTAAATGTCAGCGCCTTAAATATTCCTGTGTGAAAGCCCTCTGGGAGCAGGCACATGGAAATTCAAAAAGGAAGGAGCCCAGCAATACCGCATGCATTCTGTCTCATCTCCGTGATGAGCAGGGTTTTCAGGCTCCAGCATCATTCTGCTGTCTTTGGCAAACCTGTTTTTCCTCTTCCTGTCCCAGTCGTCCTTATGGACGAACGCTGTTGATTGTGAAGGGAAGATTTTAAAAAAACTGTTAATTTCATAACACATCCTCTCTGTATAAAAGTGTTTTGGTATTGAAAATTCTCTTTTTTTTTTTTTTTTTTAGGTGGGTGCTGGTGATGGGTGGGTGGAGGGAGATAAATTTCATTCGACGTTTGACAAAAAGGAAACCTTTGCTGTCGTGTCAGTGATAGATTGCAGAGCAGAAGATGAAAAGTGTGGTGCAGCAATGCGTTGCGTGGGCCGGAGCCTTAATATGGCTGAAGTAGCCATGAGATTCTACAATGACATGGTTCTCCACTTATGCTGCTAGTCACACATTTGAATGATGAATAAATTGTCATTTGTGCCCATGGACCACTGTACATCAGCATTGTTAAAGGCTTTGTAATGGGGCCCTTGGGTGGCTTGCCCAGGTAATGGTTCCTTAATGAGCCACAAGGTCTGGAATTGAATCCTTACCATGCCAGTGTCCACTGTGGCCAGGGGTTCCATGAACAAAGCTATAATTAGCCCTTGCTTTGTGTGGCCATTCCCCACTTCACCTTGCAGTAATGCACCTCTGGTCCATCTGCAGTCTTCCTATGTCAGCTAAGTAAGACATTTCAACCCACAGCACAGTGGCTGTGTAGCCAAGCTGGTGGACAGCAGACTGAAAAGAGCGTGCGTCCATGCAGATGGGTGTGTGTTGGGGAACTGTGTTACTAAGTCTCCAAGGCTGTGAATTTTGTTTAATGAAACAGTCACACTCATGTTGCTATCATCACAGCTTTAGTGCATGAAAGAATGCTTAAAAAATGGTGCCAACAAATATGTTTCTAAGATGGGGGCAAAGAGACATATAGATGAATAGATTAAGGATAGATAACGATAGATAAATGGATGGCGAGATGGATGAATAGATTAACTTTTAATTATAAGATAAAAAGCTGGCAGCTAGAAAGTGATGTTTTTGATGGTGGGTGACTCTACAGTGTAACAGCAAACTAGGTGGGATCTGGTGGAAATTGCAAAGACATGGCCAGTGAGCATCCACCTGTCCCCTGCAGATACCGCAGCCTGAAGCACTTCAACTACGACGTATGCCAGAGCTGCTTCTTCTCCGGACGCACTGCCAAAGGCCACAAGCTCAACTACCCAATGGTGGAGTACTGCACCCCGGTGAGTCCCGTCCACTCCCACACCCACCCACCCCTGTTCCCCCCCTACTTCCAGCCCAGGAGCAGGGCCTGAGCAGCCATCACCTTCTCCACGCCCCACCTCTGAGCTCAGCGATTGCAGAAATACTGTCAATCTCAGATTTTCGCACTGCACCCAACTAGCCGTCGAGCTGTCAGGGACCACCAGTAAATTGGATTCACCTGATCGAGCAGAATGGGTCCTTCTCCCAAGGTTTTTGCCTGGGTGAAATTTCAGATAACAGGGTAGAGTTTTTCTTTTGGTGGGGACATGGTTTATTGGATTAGCAGTGTTAAGGCACAGATTGGAATGGCGTGGATTGCCACAGTTCTGCTGTCAGATATTACCAGAGACCCTGCCTGCAGTAAGCAGCGTCTTTAAAAGCGTGGGATGCAGAAATGGTAATCGTTTGAGTCTTATTTTGAAATGTTACTACTTACCTGAGGTGATGAATCTGTAGAGACACTTTATGCAAACAAGGTTTAGCAATTGTGTCGAGGCACTGAGCTTTACAAATTATCGTTTGTCTTTGTTTTGACTTGAAGCAAGAATAGAATGAGCTCGGGTTTCTGAAGTTAAGCCAGGGATATCAAACTCAGCTCCTCAGGGGCCATTTTTTTTATTTCTAACTACCCCCTCACTCCCTTTCAGTACTTAGCTGAGTCACTTTCCCTGTTCAGCGATTTCACATTTTTGTACATTTTTATTCCCTATTCTTCCCCTTTCTCCACCAGTTTACAAGTGGCATTTGTAATGTAGTCCGGTTCCATTGCTGTAAGGTTACCATAGCTGCGAAGTTCAACTCATTGAAGCTCCCGCTATAGCACAGCCTCTCAAATGTGCACAGCCAGCGACTGCTTGTTTACATTGAACTGTCCATCTGAACTTCTCCTTTACTGCAGCTCAACAAATTAGAGGCACTCATGTAATGCCCTGCCACCTGATCTGTCCCTAGGTCACGCTGTGGCCAAACAAAACAACCCATGTACTGCCCTTGAGGATCTGAAATAAACATACCAAAATCAAAAACCTTTAATATATAGCTCAGCAAAGACAACACAGCTGCCATTTTCCACATCAAATGTATTTCATTCCTATCTGCTAATGTTAATGTTACCAGGAATTTGATTGGTGATGATTTTAATTTCAGTAGCTTTCAGATTAAATTGAAATGAAGCCTCAGAAATGTGGTTCAGTATTGATTCCTGCATATCCAGTGGTCTCTGTTGGGAAGCTTGAAACAGAGCCCTGCACTTGAGGTTTGTCTTTTGTTATCTGCAAAAGTTTTGCAGAATGCTTTCACTGTTGTTGTCTTGAAAATTTGATAATGTCTTAAAAATTTGAAGATATGACTGAATTATTTTTGACCAAAAGACCATGCCACAGAAATCACTTCTGATGTTTATGTTGTTTGGTTCCAAGTAATTCTTTGTAACTGTCTCAGTATTTTAAATTGTCCTAGCCATTTTTCATTCCATTCCCACCCCCATCCCCCTCACTCACAAGTTGTTTTATGTTTTGTTATGGCATACACTGGCAGTTGTAACCTTGTGTTCCCAAAATGTTGCACTCCCTTAATAGTGATAATCTTTGTGCAGAGGCCACTCTTTAAATTAAGCCCTGTGTTGAAACAAATGGTCTTGTTATTAACGGACTGATCACTGGTTCTGCAGAGCTGATATGTCAGAAAGCTCAAAAGACCCTATCAAGCCTGGAACATTAAGCTGCTCTGTTCGACCGTGTATTTATGTGCCTTCAATGGCTGCAGCCACATTTACCAAGCGCCATTGACCAGAAGCTGCCGGGGTTGTGCCTCGCCCTTGAGCAGCCTATTCCGCTACACTTGCTGTGATTTTCTCCTTCAATTGACATTGCACAAATCATCCTTAACAAGCATTAGAGAAGTTGATAGTTTCACAATTTTGTGAGCCATTTTGAAAGGCAAATAGATTTTTTTTTTTTTTGCTGTTCATGAAGCACTGAGGGTGAAGGAACAGCTCTGTTATTAATATGCTGCCCCCTTGGAGCCCCCTGAAGGAGATCACAGCAGTAGGTAGCAGCTGGAAATGGGCTGCCATTAACATTTGGTGCTTAAGTATTGACATGAGTGTTATTGAACTCATTATGGAATGCTGGAGGTCTCAATATTATTGTGAATGTACTTTGATGACAGTGTACTGCTCTTTTTAATTGCTGGCTGCTATATATGTAACAGGAATCGTTCTCCCCTAACCACCTATCGCACCCAATTTTCATGCTGGGTAATCCATTGCTGAATTTGAATGGGATCTTGTAGTGCCTCAAAGTGCTTTTTTTTTTTTTTTTGCTCAACATCTATCCGGCAGGTTCTGGAGAAAACTGTTTTCAGAGCGAGAGTCTGAAGTGCTGTAAATCTTTCTGCCTTTCAGACGACCTCCGGGGAGGACATGCGCGACTTCACCAAAGTGCTGAAAAACAAATTCCGGTCAAAAAAGTACTTTGCCAAGCACCCCCGGCTGGGATACCTGCCTGTCCAGACGGTCCTGGAGGGGGACAACATGGAGACGTAAGTGTCAGAGCCACTGTAACTCCTTTACAGGTAGCCCTGTTCAATCTGGTTATGTTACTATGTGTTCTTTCATCAAGGTACCAGGGCTCTACACCTATTCTGGTGCCAGGAGTCTGCTGTAGGGTGTGGATTTATAACATGCATTAAATCAAACATAAATTGCTATAATGGATTTTAAGTTGAATTGCATTTTGCAGATCCACCAACTTGTGCACAGTCCTCTTTTTGAAAGAGAGTTATGTCGGCTGCTCTCTCCATGGTTGGAGCACTTCTCAGATCTCCGACATCATAAACAAGCTATAAATTACCCTCTCCCCCTTCCCCCCATTTCCTCTGCCAGCCCATGAGGCTTCCCCAAGCTCCTGTCCAGATGCTATCTGTCATCACGCTGACGGATTGTACTGTTTCTCCACTTTTCTTACTCTTTACTTCCCTGCTACCAGAAATGTGTTTTTAAGAAGTAAATGCACAGTTTTTGTGTATATTGAATAACTGCATTTTAAGACTTCAAAGTCTGAACACTACGAAATCGTCACAATAAAGAGACAGACAAATTTGGGACCTTAATGGAATCCTTCCTGTAATTTAAGTCTAATAAATGAATGTTTTACCTGCATGATGATGTATTACTGGTAACACACTAAAAGCCTAATAATTTTGAACAGATTTGAAGTTCATGAACTCCCAACCATGAATACTTCATTATGTTGTGTAGTAAGCAGCTGTAGATATCCTTTAAAAAGTGCCTGCCATTATTTTCACCCAATAAGCAAAGCAGCAAGGTGATAATGTTTTGTATTAGCACATCATATTTGTTTTGCATACCCTATGTTGCTTTGTGTAAACTGACCAAGGGATATCAGGAATCTCATCGCGATGAAAGAATAGTCCACAGGTTTGTTTTTTACCAAACAAATATTTAGTATACCCAAAATTGTAGCATGTTCCCATTACACAGATGGAGGTTACTGGTGTGAGCTCTTGGTTAAATTTTGCAGAGCATCTGGGAATCATAACTTTTGTGCTTACACTGTGTAAAAAAACAACTTAGCAAAAAGTATTGAACACTATTTCACATGTTGTGACTTGCTGAAAGCAACCTGCTATGCCATTATTTATGTCTGCAATAGATATGAAGAGGTTGATGACAAACCAAAAGTGTATAATCTAAAAATTCAAGATTTAGCAAAGACTTTATTATATGTATACAACTATGAGCCCAATGCACAAGAAAATAATTTGCACAGTTAACACACCAGGAAATAACTGCACTTTGCTTAATGTCACACAGCCAGTCAGACAGAATGGAGTCATGTTCCATTAAGTTGAGTCCTACCTCAGTTAACAGCTTAATTGTTGAGATTAGTGCTTGATTAGGCTCCTGCTCATTTTCCTTCCTTTGTAAAAGCAGATGTTATTGCCCTTGTCCCGAATCCTCGCAGAGCATTGGATGGCTTTGCATAGTCAATGAGCTCTAAAATCCTCAGCCATGTTCATTTTCACACTTTCACTCTGAGTACTTTGTGGAGTGTACAAGACGGCAGGCAGAGATGGGAGATGCCATCAAACATGTGGACAGATGGTGCATTACGCCAGACTGTGGCTGCTGAGTTAATGAGTTCTTCCTTAAACATATGGCATCCTTTTCTTTCAATGAGCACCTCAGTCACCTCCACTCCTGCCTTCTCAACAGTGAATAGGTAAAGGTGCTCACTGTGGGTATGATATATGTGTGGCCCATGCTTCATTGGGCGCTTTGCAGAAGTAAAAATTTTATTCCATCAGATGTCATGGTATTTTTCTCTCTATATCCTATTAAAGCAGTGATATAATGAAGTGAAGTAAATGCAATGTCTATGTAACCTATTTTGTCAGGTTTTCAGGGAGAAGATTCTTTCTGTTTTACTTTTTGTGAAGTTTCTGGACTGGGTCCATATAATTCACAGAGTTGACTCTGAGCCAAAGAGCTGTGGGGTTAATGCTAGTTTTCTTGCTCTCCAGTTTCTCTCCTGAGACTTGAATAGGTTTATTGTGAGGGGAGCCTTTGAGATTACACACAGAATAAGCAATGTTCATCCTGCGCCCCGATTTCAGGAACTCTGCCCTTCTTTTTTATTTGACTGTGAGATTAGGTGATGAAAAAAATACTTGACTCCACTGAAACTGCTTGCTTGTCATGTAAGCAGTAACTTTTTTATGTTGAGAGAGAGATTACTGTCTCCCCACCTCTCTGCATCCATGAGAGATTAAAACAAATGTTGGCTAGAATGTAAATTGGTTTAAAGAGGGTTGCTTATTCAAGTATGGAAAAAACCCTTAGTTTACTTTCTGCAGAATTATAGCTCTATGTGATGCCAACTTATTTCCCTCCACAGCTGTGGGGTGTTTACATTGTTAGGATTAATTCTTAATCAACCCTGTTTATTATTTCCGTCACCCGATATGCTGAAGAAGTCTTCTGTGGTTTAGGAATGTTTCCAGTGAGGTTTACCCTGATAAATGTGGACAAGCTACTCAAATACCAGGGCAATTGTGCACTGCCTGCATACGGCAGCATTTCTCAGCATAAACCCCAAGGTCCCTCTCTGCCTTTTTCCTTCTGTCTTTGATTTTTTTTCTTTTTACAAGAGTGTGAGCACTTTTTGAGGTTACCCATTTCTGTAATGAACACAGAAATTGAAGAAACTTGCAATAAATGTTGAATGTGGATTTAATGTTGTGCTTCATTCTTGTTAAAAGAAAAGCATACTTTAAAAGCTGAAGTGTTGTTTCCTAAAGGGTTTGAAGGAGCACAGGGTCCTAAATAGATCAGTCGTTCACTCTTCATAATTACATGTTGAAATTGAAATCATCTGTGGAGCGGCAAAACATTTTCCAACGGAGTTCCTGCTGTTAGAGGCGTACGAAAGACAACTGTGGCCTTGTTTAAATGCTCTTATTGTTGCTCTCACACAAAACAAGAAATCATCTCATCTTAAGCTCCAAAGCAGTTATCTTAACATCTCAATGCTCTGTTATTCAGGAGGATGGTAGCTACGCTTTCAAGTCTATATTTAGAATCATTAATATTCTGAAGCAGATTAAATGCATTTTCTGCCAAAAAAAAGAACTTTCATCTTTGCATGTTGCAAAAATACTTGCAATTTTGAACAGACATGAGAAATAAATAGAACTGTATGGATTTAATTTGTATTTTGATCATTTATAAAGATTGCAAATGAATTTCTTACGCATCTATGAATAGCATTGAGCTTCATTAAAACCCAGTCTCAGAAACAGATGCCAAATCAAGAGACATTAAATTTAAGCAGAGTATATATTCTGACAAGCATGTCTGCACTAGAACAGGGGAGCAGTGTTCAGAACACTGCATCATCAGACTCTCCCTCATTTCAGACTGGGCTAGTTGCTGATCTGTTTAGGAAACCTGTGCAGCCTTATAACCTCTCTCTGTAGGCCACAATTTTTACCTGGCAGGTAATGGGGCATCTCCTCCATGCTTGCCTCTGATTGTTGGCTCTGAGCTGTTTGTGAAGTGGCCCTAAAGATGTTGTTCTGTGCCTTCCTCTCCTCCTCCTTCTCCTCAACCTCTCCTCCTCCTCCCCCACCCCACTCCAAACCCCAACCGTTTCTCTTGCAGTCCTGTCACGCTCATCAGCATGTGTCCGGAGCAGTATGAGTGAGTATCCACACTATCCACCCCACTTCCCTCCACAGAGCATGCTGTATGGCGCACATTCCTTTCTCCTCCTCCTTTTCTCTTGCTCCACCACCCTTTTTGTATGATTCACTTTCTTTTCATTGATTGCAACTAACACGACTGCTTGGTAGATCATCCAGTTTTTTATTTCATTAATTTGCATTCTTTATTTGTGTAGTTTTTTTTTGCTTATTTTTGATTAGCGGTTTCTGGCCTAGGTTCAGTCTACATTTGTCCTTATCTTTGAATAACCAGTTAAGCAAAGTGTTTTTTGTTTCTTCCTCAGCCACAGTTTTGCCACTTGCTTTTACTTGCTTAACTGTGTTGGCAAAGTAAAAAAAAAAAAAATCACTTGCATTTAACTTTCAGTCAAAGGTAAGGTCACGTGTTGATTAGAATGCAGGGATCCATGTCTTTGTGCTCCTGAAGCAGCCATTTGAGTGTGTCCATGTTGTCTGTCCCTCAGGCTGTCCCAGTCTCCGCAGCTCTCACACGACGACACTCATTCCAGGATAGAGCAGTATGCCAGCAGGTACTGATCGCTATCCCCTTCTGCCCTGCCAGTGGGTATAGGCCATGATTTCCCACTTTCAGCTCCTCATTTACCGAACAAACACTGGGGTCACAAGGTCATGTCTCCAAGCAGGACTCATTTTAAGTCAGGGTATGTGTGGGATAACTTAGTGATGGATAAAGACACAATTTACCTCCTGGTTAACTGAGTTTCAGTGTCACTTAGCTAACTCAAGCTGTGCCTCTCAAAGCAAGCTTTGTGTAGGTGGATGTCAAACACACAGATTTAGTTTACTAAATAAAATGAAGGTAAAGCAATGATGGGAATAGTGATATGTAATGTCTCTTGGGATGCTACATTTTATTACAACAGACATGTAAAACATTCTATGATAAATATGAAAATGTGCAAGATATAACTGTCTAATGTAATGAATTTGCCAATGTAGCACAACAGCACCCTGCATTTAATGAAGAAGTAGGCTATTTATGAAGAGTGCCACAATTTATGGAATTATGTATGGACAATATAGCAAGATGAGATAAATAAGAATACTGGGTATGATTTGTAGGTCCAGCACATTTTACACATTGGAACATTTTGGGAACATTTATCAGCACCCTTTCATTTTAAATCACCATCAAGCAAGCATAATAATAGTAGAGCACTTTCCCCCTCCATGCCAGTTCAGCATTTTCATGTTGCTGTTTTTATACTGAAAATCTAAATGGAGAATGTAAGCCACATATTTCTACTGTGTATTTTTATTAAAATGAGATTCTGTCAAACCTTGGAAGGCATATTAAATCCAAGTGAGGTGCTGAGACCGTTCTCTTCCCTATTGTATGTAATCAGTAATGTCTGCAGTCTGTGTAGATTGAGCAGCACAAGCAATTTATGCAGAGCACTGGAGTTAAATGCTCTGTACAATAGACTTCTAACTAGGTTGCTGGGTTTTGTAAATGATAAATGGGAAGTTGTTTATGTTAGTTCATGTCTGGTAACATTCACATTTTATGTATTTGGTGTATGTTAGCATTTGCTTGCCATTTCATTGTAAGAGTTTCACCCCCATCATCTGTCTGCAATGAGTGTTGCAGATGTGAAATTAAAAAGAGTATGTAAAATACTGCTAGCTCTGTAAACTTTGTTTTATAATTCTCTCATGCATCCCCCAGATCCCCCGACACACACACATACACACACAGAAACATACAATATCATCCCCCATTACCCACTCACAACATGCACATACAGTCTTTGACATGCTCATGCACTCACTTACTGAATAATGCCTTGTGTCCTTGTTTCCAGGTTGGCGCAAATGGAGAGGTCGAACGGCTCTCTGCCAACAGACAGCAGTTCCGCCACAGGAAGCATGTAGGTCTTTTCAGCAATGGTTGGGGGGGGTACACTTGTGTGGTGGTGGGGGTTATGATTAATTTCAGTATTGCAAAGCAGCTTGACATGTCGGGTATGATGAGAACAAATACAAAAGGATATTCATATCCGCTGTTCCCTGGGTTATCGACCTGCAGGCATTGCAGGTCCTGCTCTTTCCTTCCAGCACTCAGGGGTGCATGTGGGTGGGGCTATGAGGCAGAGTGGTCACTCTTCACAGTATATGTCACCCTGATGAGATCTAATTGATTTAATGGCCTGGTGGGCAGCAGAATTTAGACTTAAATACTTTCACTTGGGCTGCCAAAGTAGATTAATGAATCCTGGATCTACAGACAGTGGTGTTGTAATTATCCCTTATGGAGGATCTGGTCTGAGGTATCTACAAATAGGGAGGGGGAGAGAGATAAAGAAGTAGTGTGAGGAAGACGGAGAGGTGTGAAATTTTCAACTCTTCAGTTTTTGAAGTGCTGTACAGTTGTACTGAATTAGTTTGTATTATCCTCATAACACGATGTTTCACATTTGAAATTGCTGTTTAAGAAAACACTCATTTTGTGGTGGCAAAAGTTTTCAATTTGGTGCATGGTACCAACGCTGCTTAATAAATTATCACTTGCTGATTAATAGCTGAAAAGTTTTCTGTAAAAGAAAATGTGTCAGAGAGTTCTGCCCAAGGGAAGCATGTTGGTGAACAAGCTGTTCATCACACAATAGTTTCAATTTCCAGAGCTGAATGGAGATAAAGGCAGCCAACCAAAATCACACTGCCTGTTTCCACTGCATTTTGATAAAGGTGGAATTAATTAGGGTCCACTTGCTAGGCAGTGTCCACACAGAGGCCTTTGCATCAAATCATTCCTTCACCTTCAAGGCCACACTCCATTTTTAATATGATGGAAGGCTCGTCTGGCCCAGGTTGTGGAAGCCCTGTGGCTTTGCTTCTCTAGTGTACATGTCAACCACCTGTGTGGTTTGTAAGAGACAGAACTCACATCACATGTCTGGTGTCTGGGTGTTTAGAGGCAGGAGGGGGAGGTACACTGTGAAGGGGGGCTTCAGAGCCATTGGCTGCCCAACACAGACCTGCTGCAGATGTTCTTCATAAAAATACAAATAGCCTTTCTTTAAAAGAAAACACACCCTGCTGTATGTGTTTATCCTGAGGGCTTGTTAAGTCTAACCACTACATTGCTCTGTTTGATGGATTTTTAAGATTAATTTCAATGGACTTTTGCATGGTCAAGGTTTCTGCCATAAGTTATATCATGATTCTTGTCAATATTCTCAAAGAACAGAGGAAAGAAACACTCACACTCTCTAAAGTTTGTCTAACAGTCTCCTCCACAGAACAAAGAGATAAACATAAGAGAGTATGAAGGCCTCTTCAAATAATTTTGTATGTTTGCATCAATACACTTTGCTTTAACATCTTTTGCACATCAATGTTTAGTCAGGCAGCACACTTAGCAGTAAAAAGCCTTACTGTGAAACTGGTACCAGACATTTGCCCAGAAGATGGTTCTTATTTAAAGCGTTGCTGAGCAGAGTGTATTTATGGGGGAAATCTGCACCAGCATCAAGGTGTTCTGTGGAATTCCAGCTACATTATGATATCTTTTGTAGTACGCTGGGTTTTGTTAATTAGGATCCTCAGTCCCACATAGCAGTGTGGGCAGTGGCATTTATAAAACAGGCTTTGATTCAGGCAGGAGCACACTGTGAATTTCCCAGACAAGAAAGTCTGAACAAATCGCTAAAATAATTTGGTTTATGACAGAATTTATTCTGCATTTGGTAAAACACTTTGAGAATTAGTTTTGCTGGTGGCAATGTCATGCTTCCAGTACAGCACCTGTTCAGAAGATTAAAAAAATGGACTGTTTTTTTTTTTTTTTTTTGGATTACTGTGATTGTCAAGGAAAATAACTGACCTATGGTTTGGCAATTCATTGCATTATCTGTTTGACATTGACATCATTTACTTTGTTATGGTAGTACTGCACTGAAAGTACAGCTCTTTCCACAGCCATGTCGTTTTTCTAGAGCACACAAATAACACTCTGCACAGACATAAGCTTGCATTTCCTGCTTTTCATTACCAATGTCAGGAGGAGAATTTGTTGAAACAAGCATTACAATTCTGTATAAATGGCCTGAACAAGAATTGCAGTAGCTGGTAATGAAGTCTGAAACCAGCAAGACAGTAGTATGTGCTTCACGTGTGCAAAGTTAGGAACCATACAATGCGGGAATGCAACTGCACTTCTCCTTCTCCAGTGTTGCATTATCCTCCAAGGAGCATAGCTTCACCATGGAGAAAGGGCTGCATTCAGTCGATCAGTCAGAGGAACTGTTTCAAAGGTATTTTGCAGGTGGTGAAGCTTGGAAATGAAGAATGTTGTTTGATCAATTTCATGTGAGGGACCTGGGTTTGTTGCTGGGGGGACACATTGCACTTAGCAACACCACGAACAAAACTCTGCAGCCTTTTCCAAATATTCAAGTATGTTTCCATGCATTTTGTGGTTTTATATAGCTTGTGCATACCATATGCATTCCTGTCAGAAACTGCTCTCTTTCAGGAAATGTGCTCCCTGGGTTCTGCTGTGTATATTGTATACATTGTGTTCATGTTAAATCACTCTGGTGGCACATTGTATTTGAATTCTGTGCTCCCTCAGCACTGACTTAAATGTTTGGTCTTTGTATTCAATAGACTGTTCTATATGCCTTTTATTAAAAAAAGAAGAAAGAAACATCCTGCCTTCCTGCCTAACCATTCATTTTTCACCCACTCATCTTCGGTTGATGGCTAAGTCATACCATTACTCTTGAAAGTCAACAGACAAGGTGACCTGGGGTTTTCCTGTGGGTAACTTAGATTCAACATTAATTTAAATTCTATTTTGATGTAAGAAAAGCTTTATTAGCTGGTCAGTGTGCTATATATTTGAAGGCTTTGTTTTTTCCCCTTTAACTCAGGGGAGCAGTGTGTAGTCATTGGTGCCTGTGTTAATTACCCAGGAATTAGTTCTGCCCCCTCTGTCCCTTTTAGCATGCCCTTACAGGCAGCATCTGTCTTGGCTGTGGTTGATTGATGTCACTTCCTGTGGAGATATCTAAGTTGCTTCCATTTCTCAGCCCCCCCTGGAAAAATGATGCTCGTTATTTGACCCACCCTCCCCCCATATACATACAGCTGAAATTCCCCACAAAATTATTTGGACTGCTCCTCCACTCTTGAGAGGTTAGGAGTGATCCCATTTGTTACAGATGTAAAAGTTGTCTTAATTCTTGCATGAAATGATATCTCCCTTTTTCCCCCAATTAGTGCCCATATGGCTACTTTTATTTTTGAAGGCTTGCCGCTAAGCCCTAAGCTTTAGATGAACAGAAGCTCTTCCCAAAGTAAATTATTCAAAGCCTCTCTTTTTCCTATTCTTCCTTCGCCTGCTGAGACACGCTCTTCTGAGGCCGCTGTATTGTCTGATTGTCTGTGCGAGTGCGTGACACTCATGTGGCTCACCCAGTGCTCTCACGAAGCTCGACTGATCAGAGGGAATTTGTAGCGGTCCCATCTGGTTATCAGTCTTCTAAATCAGACCGCCAACTTCTCTTCCTTTCATTCCTCCTCCATGCATAATGCATGAAGCCCATGTAAACACCACACCAAAAAATGTAGCCCCTCCCCCTCACCATCAAGCCTTTCATCACCATCGGTGTCCCTGTGCCGATAAGGGCCATCGTGGAAAATGAGCTTGATTGATAGATAACATATCTGGGAGCATGGAGCCCCCCGGTCAGCATCTGAGCAGGGACTGATAGGAACATAAATCATGGCTGACAGTCCTCAGCCAGACTTCTTGGGCAGGTTGGGGGGAAAGATGTTGCGACTGACCCTGAATGGTTCTGGGGTTGGCAGAGTTAGGGCAGCGTTTGTGTGATGTGAAGCAGTGTGTTGCTCAGGCATTCTTCCCTCAGATATGACGCCAGCTCACTGCAGTACTGTCACTCTCATTTTATAGCTTTAAAGATCCACACCAACTGAAGCTCTGCTTTTTTTGCAGTTTTTCTTCATTAAATGGAAATTAGTGTGGAGTGGAGTGGTCCTCTGTGCAAGTATTTCTCACCTTGAAGAACTAAGTGAGAAGTTGCAAACCAGCAGGACACTGTCATGTCGCTTCATTTAGTTTTTAATTTTACCTGCATTCTGAGTGGTATTTTAGTAGTTATTTAAATTTCTTTCTCATTGGCGATTCTAAATTATATGAATTTGTGCTTGAGACTTTAATGCTCTGTATGTCACATTTTAGTCAAAAAATAGTTTTCGCTGCAGTGGGTTGTTAAATTTGTGCACAAAATTTCTTAACAGAGAAAGCTGTTCACACACAATGGTGAGAAAGCAATGTGGTTGTTTTTGAGCTGGCAGAGACATAATAAATGGCACTCTGGGAAATGCAGGGAAAAAGGTTGGCTGGACATACCAAACATTTATAAAATTTTACCCACAAGTTTTTTTTTTTTTTTTTTTTTTGGTGAACTGACTATACATTTCTTCTTTGGGGTCATTTTCAAATAATTTGTGATTTTTTTTTCTTGGAAGGTTAAATTTGATGTTTAAGTTGTTTATTAAATAAATATGAAGCAGAATTATTCTTGGTTTAGCCACTGACAATTTGTTTAAGAGAACCGTGATGGTTCACTGCAGTGCAGTGTTACACAGTGATATCATATTTTGCACATTGGTAATATTACAGAATATGTTGTTGACTCACCTGGTATTTTATTCTCTCCCAATTGGAATTATGATTTAGTGATTTTTCTGTCATTCATTTACCTACACTAGAGTTCTGTCTGTCTACATTTGCTCTTCTGTTCTTAGCAGAATTTTTTGTGGGACAGTACTCTGATTTTTACCCTCACTGCAACTAATTTCCCTGCTGCAGCAACCTTCACTTGGCCTTGTTTAACAATCATTCACATTGCATGTAGTATAATTATTGCATGTTAAAATTTGTTAATAGATAAATATAGTGAAGTAGTTTATGCCTGGTGTTCTCAAAGCATCATTACTTAATGCACTCAAGCAGTTAAAAGAATTTGCCTTGTAGTATAACAACATTTTGAGAACTTGAAGTTCAAGATTATTATTCTTTCATAATCAGCAGATTGGGCTACTGAACAGACAAACTCAAATATAATCATTGTGTTTAGGACCACTGCTTTCTCTAGGTAAACATTACTTATTATTGAGATGAATACAGACTACATGTTCCTTTTAGTCCATTCCATTGTTATAACTTAGAGAGTCCTTGAAAATTGAAAAAACTAAAACTTTCTTTAAATGGAAGAACAAGCCACAAAAGCTGTAGTTCATCTGAACCTGTTCTACTGCTTCTTTTAAAAGCTACAAGCTTGAAGCATGATAAGACTTTACTCATGTGAGAACCCATATGTTCAGAATACTAAAGTTGCATTGATCTGCATCACCTTAGTTTCACTAATGACTGTGTAGAATAGATATCCATGTAAACAAGGTAATGTCAAATTTCTCTGCAATAGCACACACAGTATAGACACTGTCTTAACTCCGTCGCCCCATGTTTGTGTGATGGGAACAGTGACTGTGTTAGAGAAGTAATGAGACATGAGTCATGACTAAGGCAAATTGCCTTTGGCCTGACAGTCTTTGTAATTCAACATGAGTAACATACAAACACTTTGAGATTCCCCTCCCTGCCTCCAGTATGCATGTTGCAGAAAATGTTATTTGGCAGTAGTCTAGAATCATTTCCTCCACTTCACTGTAGGTCAAATGATCTCAACTCAGTGTTTGTATTTGCTAGATTATTATTCATATGGCTTGCACGTGTTTTGTGTTGTTTTGTGTGTGCTTGATCATCATCTTCAAGATGTTATTATTTTCTCATCATGATGTCTTTCAACTCTGAAGACCCTGCTGCTTAATGCTGAAGTGTTCAGCTTTGTTGGTCACCATAATTATTTTAGATGAAACATCTTCAGTAGAGCATAGCTACAAATAGGACTACTTCAGACAAGCTTCAAGTGCAAAGAAGTCCACACTCAAATACAAAGGCAGAGGTGATTACTAAAGCAAGTAAAGCGATCCAGTTTAATTCAAATTCAGTGCAAGCAGGTTGCTACTCAACTGTAGATTAATGACAGCTTAGTTGTTTTCAGAAGGATTCCATTCTGATGAAAAAAAGGGTAAAAAAAGACTGGTCTATGGAGCCAAAATTGATAGCAAGCAATTATTCCTTTCAACTTAATATTAAGAGGTCATCACATAAGGAAAAATGAAAGAACTTCTTTGGTTTTGTATTTCTTGTCCAGTGTGCACATGGTATAATTTATCCTGTCAGTGATTCGAGGATGTCAGACTTGGATTACAGTGACAGCGGGGTCTGATGTCGATCTAATGCACATTTCTGACCTGGCTGCCATGTCTTCTGCAGTGACGACGAGCACACGCTGATCCTGCAATACTGCCAAACCCTGGGGGGTGAGTCGCCCCTCAGCCAGCCCCAGAGCCCAGCCCAAATCCTGCAGGCGGTGGAGAGGGAGGAGCGCGGAGAGCTGGAGCGCATCATCGCCCGGCTTGAGGAGGAACAGAGGTACCACCCCCTCACTCCAGCTGTCTCCCCACTAATCACCATACATTGTCCCCGCTAGCTCACTTCTTCCATGTTGCCTTGACCAGCTCCACCCCTCCCACACTGTTCTGACTTGGTCTACCCCTCTCACATTGCCTCCACTGTCTCCACCCCTCCCACACTCCCTCCCTCATAACCCCATCACACAATTTCTGATGCTCAACTGTCAAATACATATATGCAAACTCCCTCCCTCTTTTTCATCCCTCCTATCCCTCTTGTTCTCTTTCTCTCTCTCCCCCTCAGGCTCCTCCGGCATTGAACAAACAAACAGTCTCCCTCCTCCCACCCTGTGAGCTTATTCTCCTTGGCAATTGATTAGGAAATTGAGGGAGTGAGGCCAGCAGCTCCGTGAAGTCCATTGTTCTAGCTGCAAAATGCAGCTGCGTGTGAATGATTTATCTGGCTTCAGCCTTTGTTTTATGAGTGCGGTAACAGGCCCTGCAGCTTGTGTCTTTACTGCTGCTGTGATAAACATGGGCCGTAACCTCGTATTGGGAATGAGTTAAACAACTATAAAATGCTGGTGTCAACCAAACCTGAGTGACAGCTCTTTTCAGTGGTTCCAGACATCTAAATGCATTTCCCTCAAGAAGTTTTAATTGAGTGAAATAATGACTAACTCCAGCTTGTTTGGCTGTTTATGCAAAACTGCACTTCCCTATGTGGCAGCCAGTTCTGGAGAGGGTCTGTGGCCGGCTGTACACTCCAATAATCAGTTGCAATGAATTGTAATTGTTTGCTAGCAGCTTGAAAAGTCTTTGGAATAATATTGACATTTATGTTTCTGACATTTTAGCAACATTTGATTTGTAGTGCTCACACTGTAGTGGCACACTGGGCCCCATAGCCTAAACATCACAGGTTTAAGCTTGGTTACATCCGGGAGGCTAAGATGGACACAACTGGCCATGACCTGCCAGAGCGTGTTTCAGGCAGCAGGGTTCCTCCAGTCCCTGCATCATGTGTTCCCCCTCACAGCAGGCCAGGCTCCCACAGGCTGCTGGTGTTCATCAGTGAGAGACACGCCTCCTCTCCTGTTGGCGGTGTTTTGTGCCCTGTGTGTGTAAAACTGCTCGTTGCCACTACAGGAGCGCAAATGCCTCAGGTACCCTTATGGGAAGTACATTGCACAGTGATGCAATTGTTGAATCCAGTTAGGGGGACTGTTACTAAGAGGTAAAAAAAAAAATGTCAACATATTCTTTTTTTTTTTTTTTTACTTCCATTTCCATTAGGATGTGTGCAGTTCTGATGTTAATGATATTTCAGATTACTGTCCTCAGTCCTGCCTTTCTATTCACCCCTGCCTTTTTCCTTCATTTTATGAGATCTTTGTGAACATGCACTACCTGCTGAGTCTTGATGTTGTATCCATCCTCACTATCACAGAGAGGCCCTTCCTGTCTCGCCTGGTACCAGACATTCCAAAAGGATTTTTTAGCATCCTTTGTGAGGGGATCTGAAAGCAGGCTTTGCAGTGAAGGCCCTAACTCATCACATTCCCCACAAATGTGTAGCACCACACTTTTCTGTCAATGTGACCCCAGCACTGATGAGGTGAAATTCTCCTGTGTGTGTGCGTGTGCATGTGTGTGTGCAAACAGGGCCCTGCAGCTGGAGTACGAGCAGCTGAAGGAGCAGCACAGTCAGAGGGTGGCCTCTGAGCTGGTTGGGCAGCACAGTGGGGCAGATGAGGCCGACCTCCTGGCTGAGGCCAAACTCCTGCGGCAGCACAAGGGCCGTCTGGAGGCACGCATGCAGATCCTGGAGGACCACAACAAGCAGCTGGAGTCCCAGCTCCACCGATTGAGACAGCTGCTGCACCAGGTTAGCTTCTCCTGCTAAGTACATGCAGCCCCTATGTTGTTGCAATACTGTCCCAATACTGCCTACATGCTGTTCCTATGCTGATTTAATGGTGCCCATATTCTGTACCCATACTTATACTGTCCTCATATTTATACTTTTCCATTACTTTCTCCATGGACAGTATGTCGTTCATACTTTTCCCAGTACTTCCTTTAAAAGGATCCCAAGACATTCATTTTAAGCAGGACACACAGATCAGAGGTCAGATGTAGATCTTGTACCTGCATTGCCCACAGTACTCTTTACATACCATAAGAAACACTGCCTCTGGCTATTGGCTCACACACCGCAGCCTCGACTGATAACACACAGAAATTGAAACTGCTTGTTTCTCTCTGAAATGTCCAGTGTACGCTCTGCTGATAACACAGAAATACTGCCTCTGTCCAGACTATATCTTCTCAATAAGCTTTAGCAGTATCTTAAAGAAATTCTGCCCTTGTGCCTGTAATATCACAGACTGCAAGTTTCCCTGTCCGCACACACAAATTTTGTGCAAGCATTGCTCCATTTGATTACATATCACTGAAACCAAACGCCCAAAGTTTCACCCCTCACCATAGTCCTGCTGGCTCACTGTGTGCACCCTCTCAGAGGGAACAGCCAGTAGGAGTGGCTGCGAGCAAAGGCAAATTTTAATAAGGGTCTTTCACACTTTCACATGTCTCTGTCTGTGCAGCGGAATATTGGATGTGATCTAATTAGTGGGAGCAACTGCTGCGACCGGCTGAAGCGTTCTGTCAGCACGTGTTCCTGCGCTCCCCGCCCCCTCCCCAAAAAAAAATAATGTCCATAACATAGAAAGGGTAACAGTGGTTAAAGAAGTAAAAACACTGGTACTTTCTGTCTGTTTCTGTGTTACACATATTTCAGGACTCTAACATTAATTAAGCTGCTTAAGTCCATCTTTTCATCACTTTTTTGTGCTTTGCAGAGCCATGTCTCCTTCCCTGCACTGCCCCCCTCCTCGCAGGAACTGTAAATCACCCCGTTCCATTTGCACTGTTTACACCATTACTCCTGAATCATAGGCGCAGGATGATTTTTCAGCATTGCTCAATTTCCCTTCATTATCCTGCTGTCACATGTACATGAGAAATACCCTTCCCTGCATTGATTTTATGATACAGCAGGACAGAAGAGCACTTTATTGTCTCATTATCTTCATAGGTGGGCTAGTGCAGTACCTGGTGTAGCTGCACATGCACTATGCACATTTGTCACAGCCCAAGGCTACTGATATTTTTCCAAACTTTGGAAAACATCTAGCATTTTCTTTTTTGTTAGTTTATTACAGTAAATTGTTTTATTTTCATTGGTTGAACCAGTCTGTATCTCTGCTGATGAACTCACAACCTTTGCTTAGGAAGTGTACATGTCATAGCAGCTCTTCACATATGTTTTTTTTGTCTTTGTTGAATTTTCTGGCTTCATCCCCAGAGGGAGATTTCCTTGGTTCAAAATTGAATGTATATTCTTATGAATGACAATGAACCATTTTTATTGTAATAGCAGCTGCTCTAACCAATAGGTATTAATATGCTGTTAAATAAACAATTTTAAAGTCATTAAACACCTGCCCCGTTGAGCACTAGTCGTCTCCATCCATCGATACATTACGTGGCATTTTATTTTTCCTTCTTGAGAACGGATTTATTGGGTGATCATTTCCTTGGGCAGGTTTGTAAATCCTTGGCCAAATAGATGTATAAATTCAATTTCAGAAAGCAAACAGGGATATTGACTTACAAGCTCACCGATAGAGGCGCCGCATAAGAAGTCCACCATTCCGTGACTCAGTTCATCCTTCAGGGATGATGTTTTAGCCCCTAACTGTGGTCACATTCATTCACCCATTTCTTGAGGATGGCAGTGTCATCCACTCACATACACACAATCATGTACACACATAAACAGTGATCCAATAAATATTTGCATGTGCTTATATCCATGAAAGAGAAATACCTACTCCAAAAAAATAATCAATTGCAGGTTTGTTGCCATGCATGTTGTTGGCTTCAGTGTGCAATTAAATAACGGGGAGGGGCTTGAGAGCTCTGGAAACATTTAAAAATGTTTCCTTTAGATTGTGCTCTTCAATATTGTTAGGCCTTTCTAAAAGACTGAATGGATTTTCTCCAGGGAGAGCACAGCCATGTTGTGAACAAGGAACCAAGCATTGCCTCTGTGAAGTAAATGTCAAAGGCTCAGCCATCATCGGCCTTCTATTGTATTGCCTCAAAGGGAAAGTGGGAGAGAGAGAGAGAGATGCTATTCACAATGATATGAAGTGACAGATTAACCCAAAAAGCAGTTATCTTGCAAAGTGAGCGTTGCTGGCCAAATGGAACTGTGAAATGGCTGTGTTTAGTTCCCTTGTCTTTTTATTCTGGTCATGCAACTTCATTTAATCAAGAATGCATGTCTCTGGCATCAGCACTGAGTTCTGTATCATAGCTGTGCTTTGAGGAGGAGTCTCACTAGTAAGATAATACTTCATTGTCAGTCTGTGCAGAATATTGTTTTGCATCTCAAGCTCAAGATATCAGTCAAAACAAAGGTAGACAACCTAGACACACAAAAACAGATGAAACAGTAAGAGGCGTTAAAAGCCCCTCACACCATCAGTGATAAACCTACCCATAACCACACATTCATACACATTCATACCCTGAATAGAAAATACCCTTCACTAAGCAAAGATGTCAGTGCTCAGCTGAGCAGAGTCAAAAGTATTTGTGTCCTTTACAGTGAAAATGGTGTGACCCATGCTTTTCTTTCTCCTTTATTATGTGGATGAAACAGACAGAAATTTTGACCCCTCTATACCATCACAGGATACAGAAGGTGTGCTCAGCCTCTAATCAATACACATAGCACAGGTCATGGGTACGGCACTGCTTATTTTTTTGTAGCCAGAGGATTTTGCTGTTCCTCATACTTGAGCCAGCCTTTTGTCACATCTTAAAATGTGGAATTTTACCTAGCGTTGATGTGGAGCAGATTCTCAGGGTGTAGCCACAATGCTTTTTTGACAATGTACATGCAGAGGGTGTTATCACAGCATGGGTTCCACTCCTCAGCGTCAGAGCCCACTGCTGGAGAATCTCGCAACGCACCTCATCTGATGTCTGCTCTTCACCAATATGCTGGTATAAATTATGAAACACCATGGTTCCCTGCTTTAGTAATAAATGGTGTGCCTGTTTCCTGTCCAGCCCGAGGCGGACCCCAGGATCAATGGCGTCTCCCCATCCACTATGCTCCAGCAGTCTCTCAGTCAGGACATGGACCCCCACCAAGAATTCACAGGTCAGAACTGCCTACATGTAGCTCCACTGTGTCCCTAAACCCAAATGTCGTAACTGTGTTTTGATTGAGATTACAGCTGAAAATTGACCTGTATTTAACAAATCCAATTGTGGACAAGTTAACTGTGTTTATGTTGTGGAAAAACTTGTCAGTGAAGGTGATTTTGAAAAGACACAAATAGTGGAACATGTTTTTTTAAATGTCAGGCTATTAAAGGAATTCAGGGCAGCTGCCACCAATTAGTGGATAGAATTAAAGTACAAGGATTTAAATACTTTATTATTGTAATTATCTTAACATTCATCTTAATAGCTATATTAAGTTTAAAAAAGGCCTTCACATAGACCTTTCTCTTAGCACAAAGAACTCTGGGACAACTAATTTCTTTCACAAAGGACTTTGTTCGACTGCAGGAAACGGTCAGGTGGTGTCAGTTTTTGAGTTCACATTAAATGAGACATTAAAGCAGCTCGGTCAAGCCTAACTAAACTATGTCTGAATTGGAGAAGATGTAGAGATGGTGTGCCCTGCGGGCTGGGGAAATGGCATAGGGACATGGCTCTGTGTGACACAGTGATGACAGGAATAGCTCAGTCCTACTCCTCTACAAAACAGGGATAGTTCTGTCTTGATCAAATTCAAGCTTTACACAAGTCATCCTCAGTAATTTAGCATTGGTTATGGGTCAGCGTTTTGTTTAAGGAAGAGAAAGTAAAAACTGGATCAGTGGTGTGGTTTCAGATGCATGCTTGTTAGCGTGAGTTGGTGAGTTCAGTCACGGAGTCTTGTTTTCAGGCAGCTGGTCATGTACCCACACAACACCATTGCACACCTGACAGACGTCATGGAGTGAATCAATAACACGTTCCCTGCATGCAGTTATGAGCCCAGCACTGTCAAGCTTTCACCTCTGCTTCCCACTCCCTTATTTTGTCTACAGTGAATAGTTAGTGTTTGCATGTGTGTGCGCGTGGGTCTTTGTATGTGTGTGAGTGTCTGCATGCTTATGTGGGTTTTTGTGTATGTGTGTGTGTATGTGAGTGCATCTGTATTGTGGGAATAATTCAGTTGTCATCTTGTAGCATGTTCAGGGATTGATATCTTGGATTTTTCAGAATTTTCATTCTTGCTTTCTGAAGTTTAATCTTTTGAGCTAACTCCCTACTCTACACTAATACTGTGTTTGTTTATTTATCTCTTTGGTTCTGCACTGCAGTTTACCTTGGGCTCCAAGGATGACTTTGTATTCAGAATGAAACAGGACGTGCAAAGGTTTTCAAGTTTGCAGAGTTGCTGTTGTTGGCGTCGTATTTCTGCTGGGGGGAGGGGGTGGAATTTGCAGTCTCCCCTGACTCATGGTGTCAGTGATAGCACTCATCCATCATTTCTCCTGAAGATAAACACCTCACAGCTCCTGTTTATTTGTGTTGAGCGGCTATCAATGCCGACCCCACGCTGGGCCCTCCCACACTGAACGCTCCTGCCAGCACCGTTACTAGAACCATCGCTGTGCATCTCCTGCCAGTGACGACCGGTTCCCCGGCTCAAACAGCCTCGCTTGTCCAGATTCAACAAGTTCAGTGCTGGGGGATTTGCATGCTTCTTTGATCTGCTGAGATCCGGCTATTGATCCGCCTGCGCATTGCGCCCATGCTGCTGAATCACATACATTCAACATTGTTTATTCGCTTAGCGGTCACCCCAATCCAAACCGAATTGTATTGCTCTTAAATGTTATCTGTTTATACAGCTGGATATTTACTGATGCAGCTCAGGTTAAGTACCTTGCTAAAGGGTACAACGGCCGTACCACACATGGGATTTGATCTGGCAGTCTTCCCAAGCTTTTCTATGTGCTAGTGTGCTTTACTCAAATTCATTTTATGGTCTTATCAGGTAATCCACCGTTACTCTACAGTTTGTTATTGAGTCCACTCAGTAGAAGTTTTTTTGCCTTTTTAAGCTGCTGTGCCAACAGGCAGGAAGTATAACGTAGTTCACTGTCCTTCATCCTCCTTGCTAAATTTTGGCAGGTGAAAAGAGGCGTCACATCGCTTGGGCGATTGACGCTCATTCCCCTTGGGGAACAGGGCTGTCCTTGTGTCTCAGTGGAGCGGATGTCTCCAGGCTTAGTGCTGTTTTTTTCCGGCTAGTTCCCATTGTCCCTGCCCACACCTCACCCACATGCAGACAGGATGTGGTGCGAGAGTGGAGGTGGCTGAGATTGACTCACAGGCTTTAAAAGGCTCACAGCTCTGTTTGGTGTGAGGAACTTAAGCCCAGGGGAAATGTATTTTCTGTAAGGTCTTGTGAGGACCTTTGACTCAGTGTACAATCGTGATTGTTGCATACCACCTTCCAGGGCTGAGGTTAAAAAAGCATGTATTTGTACTTTATTATTTTGTGTCGCTTCCCTCTGGATGATGATTATTAGATATGTCTATGTATACGGATAATATTTCAACAACCCAATATACCCTTTCATATTTTTCAAAGGTCTAACCCTCAGAATATCCTGTACTTATTGTCTTCCTATGCATGTTCCTTCATTTTCGGCAGTGGGACTGAAGTAGCTGTATAAGGAATTATCATATATCTCTGAGCTCCTGTAAGGGTAAATGGTCTCTCTTTTTATGCCGTGATTAATTGTCCCAGGTTCCTTGCTACCATAAATTTGTATCGTGTGGCAGAGTCCATGAAGGATTTATGGGATGTCTATGCTTGAGGAAGTTCTGGAGATACAGTAAAGTGGGAATTCATCATAGAGATCATTAGGGGATCTCAAGCTGAACCATGTATTCCTGCCTTACAACACACATAAATACTTTAACAGCAGTGTAGGTGAAGAATCACCAGTTACTCTATTTTGCTTTCTGCTCAAAGGGCCATTTCTCATACAAGACAATGAACAGATACAGTACACAGCTGATGTTAACAGGTGTTATGTATCAGAAGCCAAGCTTTATTGCCAATATTCCAAATGTAAAATTGAACAGTAAGTATTTTTTTATGTACATTTGATTCTCTTATTCAATTCTACAATTGTTTTATTTTTGTCCTTAGCACCTGGCCTTGCTTCAAGACCACAGGTAAGACCTTATTTCGTGCCATACTATAAGTTTTGAGTGTTACTTTGCTGTTATTGATGTTGTGCAGCAAACATCAATAACAGCATGGGAAGTGTAATTTCTGCTGCTCTTTATATTATTTAGGACCAGTCATATTCTTACATCAAATATTTTAGTTGGCAAAATGGGCCTAATGGACACAAAAACAGTAACAGTATTACAAAGGTTGTGACTTATGGAAAAAAATATTAACCATGGTGATGGAATTCTACCCTAATGAGGAGGGTGCTTCATCATTAACAGGCACATTCTGTAAGCCCTGCTGCCCGTTGACAAGCCCTATCTGCATGAAGTAAATTAAGTGCTGCCAGAGACACCTCCATGCAGAGAATGAGCATCAGTAACAAATTCCAGCCTCTAGACCCTGGAAGTTATTGTCAATGCCATTTTCCCCCTCTGACATGTAATTCATGTTTTCAGCCCACCTTGAAATACTTGCATCACAAATTTGCAGAACGTTAATGTGTTTATTTCTCTGAATTTATAATGAGGAGCATGTGTGCCTGTCTGCTTCTTGCTAAGGGTAATTTTTTTTTTGCATTCATAATGCTTTGTTGACTTAGCTTTAGCCACTATCTGCTTTTCTGAGATTTAATTAAATTCCAGTCAGTGCAATATTTATTTCCTTTTAATAAGCAGCACTATTACACGCTCAAAATGTGTCTTGGACCCTTTTTAATTTTGAACAGTCACTTATCCCTGCTTATCTATACCCATTAAACAGTATAGCTGCAGGTTTTGTGAAGGCTCATAAGAGCAGACTGTAATTGCCTAGCGTTGCTCAGTGTAACATTACTGCAATAAAGGCTGTGTCCGCCAGCTCTTTGCTTACACTTGGGCACTTATCTGCAGGGTGTAAATGTCTTTGCTGTGAACTAAAGCAGCAGTACTTCATTTTCTGCATGTTTGTGTGGGACCAACCTGAAAGTGGTCCAAATTTCAGCATAAAATATAGAGAAAGTGTCTGTTCTTTTTCACCATCAGAACCAATGTGAAGTGTGTGTGTGTGTGTGTGTGTGTGTGTGTGTGTGTGTGTGTGTGTGTGTGTGTGTGTGTGTGTGTGTGTGTGTGTGTGTGGTGAGTGAGTGAGTGAGTGTGAGTGAGTGAGTGTGTGTGTGTGTGTGTGTGTGTGTGTGTGTGTGTGTGTGTGAGAGTGACAGAGAGAGAGAGAGAGAGAGTGTGTGTGAACCTGGCCAACATTTACCTTGTCTGATAGATTTGTTCAATGTGGGCATTGATTAGCAGGCAGTGTTGGGATGTTTGGCTCTCAGTGATAGTGGACAGTGCACAAGCATTGTAAAACTTCTCAGAGCCTCCAAATGAAATATTCAGAGTGAAGCTGTCTCACCTTCTACAACTTAATAAATGTGTTGTCATTTCTGTCTACAGTTTTTATTGGTGTAGAAATAACAGTTTATTATAGTCTACTTGAGGCTACTGGGTGAGGTAATAGAATCTTAAAAGTGCTAATAAAAAAGACATAACCGACAGCATCCCCATGTTAATAACAATTTAATAAAACAATTTGAAAAACATGTTTTTAAAAAATGCCAGATTGATGCCTATAATTGTAAGCCCTATGACTGTCATTGAAGAGTGATGTTTGGTTCAGAATGTGTATAGCAGTCTCCCTGTGTGTAACTTTTGTGTAGGTGATGTAAAGAACAGGACATGCAGACATGAAGAGGAGCTCCCCCTGTTGGACGACAGACTTCGCTCTTGGCTCGGTGGCCTGCCCCCTTAGAAAGAGAAAGAAGGAGTTCTTTACCGGCAATTCACCCAAGACCCAAAGACATGGACCAGGACCACAGAACTTTTACCACGTTGTCGTCTTGTACTATGCAATTGTAAATTTTATGAACTGTAGATTGTATTCGACTTTGGTTAAGCATTTGTCAGTGATTTGTATGAATATGCAGAAGACAAAGGGGGTGGGTGGGGCTTTATATACAGTACACGTAATGCTTTTTTTGTTGTTTTTTTTGGTTATTTGTTTGCCGTTGCTGGGAATTTTGAACTGTTAAAGTACATTTTGACATTCCACAGCTCTTTGCATTAACACTGTAAAAAAAAATAGCTTCATTTACCGCCAATTATGACCACCCTTTTAAAATGTGTTCTGGGTTAAAAAAATGAAGAAAATAATCGATTGACTGTGTCCATACCCTGTAAATGTTATCCACTCTGAAACTACCGCAACTTAAAGCATTGCTGTTTTTAGGTCTATTTTTATAGTGTGTGTTGTGAACAGTTGCCCCTTTAATGCATCGGTGCGATGAACAGGCTGTGATACACAGAACGTGCACTGTGTTGTAGCGTTTAGAAACCCCAGTTGTGCCTATACAGAAGTCATTCCAGATGAGGACAGATGAATGAGAATTACGTTTGACAATGAAAAGAAGTATACAGAGCTGTACTGAAGCTGTACTGAATCAGGATAGGAAGCCCGAGATGATTTTGTTTAGCATAGTTTTATAAATGTTTCAAATCAGAAGAAAGCCATGATTGCCTTGCTACCTCAGACACAAACTCCTTTGTTAGCGTGGTCTGTGCTTTTTTTTTTTTTTTTGGGTTTTGTTTTTGTTTTGTTTATTGTTTTTTTTTTTTTTTTCCAGACACGTATCACACAAAAACACAAAGCTTTCACTGGCTGGCATATTGACCAGAGAAGAGGAAGTTGCAGTCAAGAATAAAGAAAACAAAAAAACAAACTTGTTTTCCACCTATTGGCTCAGTGGCCTTTGTTTGTTGCTTGGATATCTGTGTATGTTTTTCTTTGTCCTTGGACCTTCTATTGGCTTTTTCCCTCAAGTGTATGCAGTGTGTTCTGTACTATGCTATCTTGTAATTGTTAGTTTTAACACTACTCAAGCTCAAGCTATGTCCTTGGAAGATAATTTAGTGAACTTTACTATGAAAGAACTCTGTTGTCATTTTGAGGTATGTAGTTTAGACTGATCACACTACATCTAATATGGCTACATATGTTTTATTCTAAATAAATGTTTTATAACAAGTAGTCTTTTTTTCATGCTGTCTTTGTTGCATCCCAAGTTGTTTAAGGCTCCTCTTATTTAAGATAATATTCATCGGGGTTCTTAAACTAATTCCTGGGGGACAAGTTTCTTGTAAAGATGGTACATCTTACCCAAACGGTTTACAGTTTATGAAACAATGTATGGTAAATAGTTATTTTACCTGTGTACATTCAAAGTTGAATCCTTCACCTAAAATTTGAAAATATGCATAGTATGCGGACATTCATATGTAGTCACAGTCTTGATGCCTCTGAATACAATAACATTTGTGCCTTCTAAATGGTCACAGAACCATGAATGTCAATGACATTGGGCAGTTTATGTTATACATCCCATGTTATAATACATGGGATGGTAGTTTTTCATAATAGTTAAGGCTACCTGTTGAGTAGCCGACTTGTGCATCAATTGCATCAGCTGTCACCACAGTCATTCCTTATGTCTCTCCCATTTTTGTTCCGGATTTGAAATGGGCATACCTCAGTTTGAAAATATTTATGCAAGAGAATACAGACATTTGCTATAGATTCATGAACTACCATGGATCTTGCATATGGCTATGCTATTTGGTGGAGCTGCTGCTGCACTTGTTTTGACAATGCACAAACAAATATAACTCCACATGAATATGTAGTTGTTATAGAAATGCTGCTGTATAGGCTGTAGACTATATTATTGTTTTTAACACAAGCACTTTTTGCTTTGCGTTATAGTCCACAAAAATAGTTTATCTGTAACTAAGCAACTATCGGCAAAAATAGATCATATCATGGATCATATTGCTTTGTAGTTAGTCATTATTTTACCAAATAAATGTAATTATGTTGTATAAATCGTGACATAATATTTTACATTGTAGGTACTTGGCAGGGACTGAGAGGAAAAATGAATGATGAAAAGTGATGAAAGAACAAGCTGTCTCCTTCCAGACCCCTCATTAACAATCTCTGAATATAATATTTTAGGATCAGTGCATTATATCAGGTTCCTTTAAAACCATTGAAAGGTTTCTTTAAAAGTCACTTAATGCATGATTAATTACTAAGCATTATTATTATTGGTAAGGGTGTTCCCGAAGCCGAATACCATATTCGGGAACCCAAGAATAATGAACCGGAAACAGCTAATTCCATCCGAATACCATGTATTCATAGTTCTTTTTAAAGAAATCGATAGGGTACTGATTGCTTGAAGACTCAAGGTTGACAAGTGCTTATTTGAACATGCTAATATAATTATATAAGCATGTTCAAAATTACAATAAAATTATTTTAATTATTTTAAAACTTATTGTGATCACTCTTGCTGACATGGGAGCAATCTGCTGAGCACACAGCCCCAAAGATAGCTAGATTAGATAGCTTCGAGTTCAGCGTTCTTCTGAAACCACCTGGAAATTGGCCAACTGCAAAACAGAGGTCCTCGGAAAGGGCTGACTATTAGCAGACATTCAAGTTCAAAGCAGGGAAAAAGTTTGTCCCAACATGGCATGAATGTCACTGTGAATGGCAAGACAAACTTGGGGCTTACGATGCCTAGCCTTCGGCGCTACCTGTTGCACCTTTCACATTAAAGCAGTATTCATGATAATGTTTCTTCACTAACAGAACAGCTATCAGTAAACCTTGTTTTAAGATTTACCTTACAGCGTACATTAAATGAGCAAAAGATCAACGAGGCAGTGTACTGTAATGAACAATAACGTCCTGTTAAGACCACACCCACTTCCTGTTTCTATCCGAATACCAAAAACAGACACAGACAACTTGGTGGTTAAATGAATACAGTACGGATTAATGACCTCTCTAGTAGAAAGTGACTTCATATTATCGGTAAAGGACGAAAGAAATATACAAGATTTGTATGGCAAATCTGGAGATTATGCTTGTTTTTGACTAGAAAAGCCTTTTATAAACCCCCTTTTTCATCAGGGGCAGTGCAGAACAGCTGTGACAAAAACAAACACTGTATTGAGGGCAAACAAGGACTGAATACCTTTTATGTATCCACTAAATTGCACATAATGTTCCATTTCTTGGTCTGAGTGTGAACAGAAAGCATGTATGCCTAATTAGCTTAAGTAGTTCAGTTAAGATTTTGCATGCTGGACATCTTGAAATTAGTAGCTTCTTCTCTTGGATCATTGGCTCGTCTCTCTGAGCTGTTCAATAATGCATTTGTAACCCACATTAATACAGGGTGAAATTATTTTTGATTCTAGTGGTGCACTCAAATATACTGATTTCCATATCCCTGAGGTGCCACAATTAGTTAACATTTCTAGCTGATGTGTCTCCACATTAAGCCCATAGAAAAATCATGGATTCTCTCAGAAAGCTAGTGTATTTAACTTTGAGCACACAGCAAGGACCTGACCTTGAACTGGATCAGTGAAAACCTTTTTTACTTGTTTTTTTTTTTTTTTTTTTTTTTTGGCGGGGGGTTGTAGAGGTGGGGCTTGAATGAAAATATGAAACACATCGGATTTCATTAGTGATGACACAATATGGCCAATAGCAATTAAAGACCTTGTAATTATAGGATACTTTTTTCAGACATACTGTACAGCTGAGATATCAGAATTCAGAATCATAAATCTGCAAATCGTTTAATTGTTGTTTTTTTGTGTTTTTTTTTTTTTGATAATTGGTATGCATTCATTTTTATGTGATTCTTAGAAGGGATTTTATGTTGTAAGGCAAAATGGTACAACAAAGACTCTTCCCACATAAACAATTTTTTTGTAAGTGTCAGATAGAAACCTATCATTTTCATCTTAATACCAGCAGATCAACTGCATAGTCAAAATATGAAATCACTGACAACATGGTTAACTGTGATTTCATAGCAGTGAATCTTCTTTCAAATTGGCCCATCTTTTATTTATTAATGAGTTCATGTGTGGTTGCTAGGTAATTTAGCTGACCGAAACCAGTAATTAACAGGGTAATTGCTTGGTCATCAGCTATTGTTTTGCAAATTAGCAGAGCATGTAGTTTTGCCTGTAGCAACGTATAGCATCGCTCCCTTCGCTTCTGTCTGTGCTATTTGAACCCCTGCTTTCAGCATAGTGGCACCATCATCACAGTAAGACTCAGCCACACTAAGACAAGGGAGTCCTTCTGTGGGAGTTCAGTGAGGGAGGCCAGTGCTCTCAGTCCTACACCTCCCACCCCTACTTGTCTTCACTGATTTAATATATGTACCTGTATCCCATCTTGAGCCTCCTCTACCCAGCAGCAACCCCCCGAAAGCTTCACTGAGGCAGAGGGGACTATGGAACTGCCTGTCTGCCATGCGGAAGGCTGACTTCATTTCAGTGTAAGCCTCCCTCCTCTCTCTCAGCTTCCACACCCTTACCGAGACCTGGATCATGCCTGACAATACAACTACTCCTGCAGCCCCCTCCTCTTCCTTCTCCTTCTCCCACATCCCACAGCAACCAACCGAGGTGGTCTGCTCATTCCTTCCTCTTGGAATTTCTCTGCTCTTCCTCTGTCTCACCTCTCCATTTCCTCCCTCGAATTCCACTCTGTCACTGTGACCTATCCTGCTAAACTTTATATTACTGTTATCTATTGTCCCCCAGGGCCCCTCCGTCACATCCTGGTGGAGCTTGACTCCTTGCTTTGCTCCTTCCCAGAAGATGGCATCCCACTGATCCTCCTGGGTGACTTCAGCTAGAAGCTTCCCAGTTTGCTGCCTTCCTACCACAGCTCCTACCACAGCTACGATGTCACTTCAAAAACGTTCTCCTGTTGGTTTGAGTTTCATTTGTATGCTGCAATACGGTTTTATGTAGCTGTGCTTTATTGGTCGTTATATCTAGTTCCTTATTGGCAAATTGAAATTTTATTTTTCTTGAGATTCCCTCACTCCTTGTGCCTGGTTGCTCTGTACCCATTTTGCAGTGCCTGGTTGGTTATCTGGATGTATAAGCATGCTATATCTTACCTTTTTTATTGGCATCTCCAACTATAAATGTAAAATTGTGAAATGAGGGCGTTTAATTTTTTGATTGCATAATAGTATTTGCAGCCGCAAATGAGTTGCTGTATAGGTATAGGAGTGTGTGTGTGTGTGTGTGTGTGTGTGTGTGTGTGTGTGTGTGTGTGTGTGTGTGTGTGTGTGTGTGTGTGTGTGTGTGTGTGTGAGTGTCTTTTTAAATATTGCAGCGCTATTATGGATTTTTCCTGGAGGACTACAATTCCTAATGGAGAAGGCTCACAGCTTGTTTGGCATTAGCTTGATTGTGGCATTTTAAAAGATAAAGTACTCAGCCTATCTGGATCTGAGTTTTATGATATTTGTATATAGTTCTGTGTGTTGGTTTTTGGATAGGTTTTTAACATCTTATATTTTTCTCTTGGACTTTGAACTTTTTTACAGCCTTTGTGTATAGCCTGTTGTGTATACTGAAAATTATTTAAAATTAAGTTTTATATTATATTACCCAACACAAGCAACCTCACACCACATCAACAACACAAAGGCACCCCACTTTTTCTCCTCACCAATCCCCATGTCTCCATCCCAAATTTTGTCAGTAGATCCTCCAAGACAGTTTTACGTTTTTTTAAATCGAAGATATTACGCCTCTAACCTAATAGGCATGAGAGGGTATGGCAGACATAATTCAGCAGAGGTGAGTGTCATGCCAGAAATAATGGAAAGGCCCAGGAATCCATGTGAAACTGCTGATGGAATTGCCTCCAATATGAAATACAACAAAAATAGAATACAAGTTTCTTGTTTTTAAAATAACTTGCCATTTAGAAATATAATCTAATCACATCTAATGTAAAGAGGCCCTTCCCCTTTATAGTGTCAGTCTAATTAATGAATAGGCTTTCCTGTATTGACATCAGACAGTTGGCAGCACTGGCCATGGATGTTAAAGAACCCGCTGGCTCTGGATTTGACACAGGACAGATGCAGTCCCGCGTTGGCATCAGTAAGCGCAATATGTGCATCACCCACAGGGGCTGGAAGGCACTGGAGAAAGGAGAGGAACAGGGGAACCAGACACAAGGGACATCCAAATTCAGATCACACCCTGCCCCCTCCCCCCAACACAGACACACACACTGTAAAAGGCCATTCCAGGACACCCACAATTCAAAAACTCATATTCATGATTTCATCACCCCAAACAAACCCAGTTGTAGTTGACCTCTATTTTCTGAAAATTAAACAATCCAATCCATTAAAACACAAATGTAATTGCCAGTTAGTATAAATTGACTTGCCATATGTTCAATAGGGCAGGGTATATAAAATCAATTTTGATTAGATTACAGCCAAAACTACATCAGCTGAAAAGTATGCATTTACAAAATTTAGATGTAGTTACAATTTAATGCCTGCAGTCATCCCCTTACTAAATGAATAGGGTGTATTTATAGCTTTGCTATTATGTTTTTATAGCTTTTTGGGGGTGTGATTCTAGCGCTGTTAGACCTGTTATAGCAGCCTCTCAGACACCAGCTTTTAATGTACTATTCAGTTTTGATTTTCAGCACTGAATCTGGTTGCTGTGGCTTTCTCAGTGTACATGTTTGCCAGACACTTTGTCAGCTTTTTTGAGGGTGCTAAATAAGGAAAGCTTGAAATATTGATTTGTACAGACAGGTTTTTATCACTGCCTAATGCACTTCATTAACCTTATGAGTAACATGACAAAGTACTGACCATGCGAGCAGTTCTCATCCATCTTCCCTAAGCCACTACAAAGTGGGCGCTCCAAGTTCTGTAGTGACATTACGGAGCTGCTTAATGATGCCGGATCATTCCTGCATTCATCATTCGATTCTATATATCTGCATCGGTCAAGGCCCCGGCCCTAAATCCGCTAGCCTTTACTTTAAGCCCAAACACAATAAGTGGACCGCACTGAGGTGGCAGCGCTTTTGTCACAGGCACTTTCCTAATGTCCATGGAGCTCTTGCTTAATGGGGGGAGACAAATGTGAATACGTGCAAAAGGGGCACGGCAGGGTACATCCGTCACCACCCAGATGGGTCATTTCTGCAGAGTCATTACCAGCGGGTCAGTTGCTAAAATAGTACTCACAGGGCAACCTTACAGAGCAAATCCTGCAAAACCACAGCCATAAGATACCTACCTCTTGCTTGATGCAGTGCTGACCTCTCTGAAAGACAAGCTGAAAGACTGATTAGTGTATCATTTTACACCTTCTGTTTAATAATGAATGCAGAACATATGGTAGTTTCTCCCAGAGAAATGTGGAAGATTAGATAATGTCTAACAGACCCTGAAGATCTTTCACTGAGTGATACATACCCAGGTGTTTTGTTGAGCTGGGGAAGCTATCCCCCTTGTTAAAAAAATTGACAAAATGTATCCTCCCTCTAAAGGTGGCATCCCCCATGTCATCCCCTGTGAATTTAGGGCACAGTTTTATTCATAAATGCACCCTGCCAGTCCCCCACCAGCACTGTAAATATCCTCTCATTCTAAATAGGTAACAGTTAAATGATTGACAATGAATGAAAGTAGCAAATCCCAGGAAAACTGCCATGTTCAGAGCAGCTAACCACACATGCCCTTCAACCTGAGACTCTGTCATCCAATGTTCTGAAAATAGTCTGCACATGCCGTGCACTGTTTGAATATAGCTTTTAACCCAGTTAAAACAAGACACACATTCATAATACAAAATGCACATTTCTCTACACTAAAGGCTATGCATTTGTGGATCATGAGGCTACAGTATATAGTACAGGTCAAATCAGATGGGTGGCTATATTCTTATTTAGTACATTGTTTATTGTTCAGTTCTCTGTTTATGGAAAGGTGATGGTGAAACCTATGTTGACAAGTACAAAGTACATTATTACTGTAAGTTACAAATGGAATGATATTATTATTATTATTATGTGGGAAAGCACACAATAAAAGCATTGCTGCATAAAAGACCAATTGACAGCTAGTGCCTCCTTCTCTCAGTAAGAATCTTCTGTTCAAAGTTTTCAGCTTGGAAAGATGTTTCCTCACGAGCATAGAGCTAATAATTGTGACGTTCATTCCACTGGACTTTCTGTGCAAACCACAAGAGACTTCAGAGCCCTGTTCCACAGATTCAAAAGCACAGGTACAAGAGTTAAAACTGCAGGCATTCTGACATAGTCACCCAGGATAAAATGCACTTGCTAAGCAAAAGACTAATGAAATGTAATGGACTGGATTTGCATATTTCAATGTCGCCACAGTTGCAGATACATTACTGAGAAAACACACAAAACACACCCCCAGGGCCTCTGCATTAATTAAAACCTGTAATGATATCCACATCCATCCCTTTGAATATACTGTTCTTCTTAGGGATCAGTATACAAGTATATAAACAAGGCATTATATTCTAACACAGGAATTCCTATCTCAGCTCAAAGCTCAGCAGCCCCTCTCCAGCACATACAGCAAGCCTGTGTCATTCACCACTGGCACCTTAGACCAGCATTATTTAGATCCAGTCATGCAAGTGATAATGACAAGAAAATGACAATAAAATAGAATAGAATTATGTTGTCCAGTCTGAAGTGAGCATTTTTCTCAGGCATTACATCCAAGAATATATTTACTTTAAAAGGCAAGTATAGTGTATAGTCTGTGCATATATATACTGAACATACATAACTGGATAGCATGTGCATATTTATTTCATGTAGCACATTGCTTGGTCAGTGGAAAAACATAATCAATGGCAGAATACAATGATGATACTCATACAAGCAACATCAAAAATTGTGTTGAGAAAATGTAAGTAAATAAATAAGTAAGTAGGTAAATAAATAAATAGATAGATAGATAGATAGATAGATAGATAAGTAAATATTACTGTATACCCATTGTTAAGCCATGTTCATTGAAGCAGTTACATTAAAACAGTAACATTGTTGTGTTTTGAAATATATAAATGTTTTGATCAATAATGTCATGTGTTTACTTCCTTGTGTGCTTTTGCTGGCTTTTGTTCCTGGCCTATGGGTCAATACAGCACCCCCCACCCCACCTAATCCACCTTAAATGCATTCAATGTGTTGCACACATGTTGTATTGCGTAAAAGAAAATCCAATGGGAGGCCAAGCAGAGCATTAAAATCTGTTAGTTAAACCAGGGACTGCTACAGTAGAAGTGAACACTTGCAGTATTATTAGAGTGTGGCGATCCATTTCTGCGGACCTCCTTGGCAGCTATGCGCACAAGAGAAGCACAGTTTTTTTTTCTGTGCCTTCCTGTGCACTCAAAGGCAGGCTGTCCCATGGGATGCTTTCATGTGTACATAACTGCACACCAGAAGGTTATTGCTGTTTCCCAAGCTGAGGGGAAGCCAACATTAGGATTATTTGAATCTTGGCCCCTCGTCTCTTTTGTTTCAACCTACCCACTATCCCTTATCCCCAGTTCTCATAGTTTATTTCAGCTGCAGAGGACCTAGCAAATCAAAAACAATTCTTCAACATTTATATAGCTTTATTTCAATGCAGTGTAGACCTTTCTAATGAAATGTCAATATGTTCTCTGTCCTTTGTTATTATTCTTTTAAAAGACATTTGGGTGCACGGAGGCACTGCTCCTTGACAACCTGCAGCCTGTCGCGTAGTTACCACTTAACATGAAAATCTAACTCAAGCTTGAAAATGATTGGCTGTTTTCCAGAATAGGCCAATGAGAAAGTTATCAAATATATACCCATCACAAGACCATTTCAGAAATGCATTGTATGATACAATAACTGTCACTTGGCTTTGCCTTCCCAAAGGGACCATCCAAAGTGCTCTCTAAACCCTGTAAAGTGTTACATTAACTAATTTTCTGCTTAAAATCTGTTTTGTTCCATTCAAAACAGTTACTGATAAGGTCTATCCTTTGTTAAAGTTGTATTACATTTTCACGAGCTTTCGTTGCCTTTGATGTTTGTTGTCATGGGGATGTAAATTTTTTCCATATTCATATCAATTACACTAAATTGATTTTCTCAGTTCATAACACTAAGGCTGCCAGAGCTGTAAGATTACACTACCAAGGAAAATAAGGATTTCTATCAGACTTGAATAAATAACTTTAACAAAGCATTCACTGATAAGGATTATGGAATTACATTTTTTTATTTTTCAACTTGCAAAATGCCAGCAGAGGTTTTAAAATATCCATTTTATGAAGACCCAGTCGTTATCATGTTTCACGGTTTTAGACCCCTTTTTTGTATGCTCGGATTGGAATCAAAACCTCCAAAAGTATACGTTTTGGAGGTATTGATTCAGCTGTTGATCCTTGAACAGGGTTGTGTTTTGAGTTCTTGCTTTAATCAAAGGCTTTGATTGCAAAGCTTGTATTTGGTAACAAGGTCAATGGAAAGATCACAGGATTTTGCTTCATGTAAGTTGGTGTAATCATACACTAACTTTGCTCTTGCTGAAGACTTTAAACCCTTTAATCTTCCACAGATATCTGTCTCTACTTTCATTTCCCTCAAGAAAGAAAGTAGGAAGATAGAAATGTGAATTCATGGCAAAATCTCTGACTTTTCTGTTCATGAAAGAATTATATTTGCATCAAAATATCGTCTTTAAGAGCACAGTATAAAACATTGGTGAACAAGTGTGTAAATTATAAATACTGAGTTTAAGGCAGTTAAACTCTGCTGGGACTGTCCCAGATCACCTATTTCTAGGTTTTGGATTAGAAAATGAATGCGATGCATAACAGAATAAATGCACCATGGCTAGACTTTCTCAAGATCCTCATCTTAATTGCTAAAATTTTAGAGAATAGAAATCATTTACATACTGCATTGCATATCAAAGCTCCGGCTGCCCCAGTACTGGATAATGGGCTGTTCTCACAGACCACACACCTCACTTGACCAAGGTGGAGCCATGGCTGGTTTTTCTTCCATGGCTCTGCATTTACAGAATTCGAGAGGTTTTGGGCTATGATGAAATGGGGCAAATCTAAATATAACAATATCCTCATTAAAGGCTTTTATGCTCCTCCCCTCTGCCCCCCTGCTGAGTGGTAAGCTAATTTCCACAAACTGAGGTTCCAGCGACAACCTCTGAGGGACTTACTATTAAAACACCAAACCATCTGCTGCACAGAATTGGGATCTACTTCTTTGGGAATATGTTTAAACCTAATATGCACTTGAAATGTTCTGGGTGATGTGCTGTGAGGGTATTTAAGTACACAACTGGAAGGACCTTCTGAAAAATTATCAAAAAAGAGTTGATGTCTTTTCATTTTTTATAACCATACTTCCCACCTTTTATAAATAGATATAGAACCATTGACTAAAATATAAAATGAACAATTTAGCTTTAGAAAACAAAGTAAGACTGCTTCATTTACCTGGGGTTGCAACATTCATTATTATTCCTTGTGCAACTCTTTACTCTGATTAGTACAAAAATGTTGCATGTGTAAGATATTAACTTTTAGAATCTACTGCACATAAAACAGCCAATCCATTCAGAATGGAAACTTAATTTTTTTGTTGCAATTAGGAGCATTGGAGCAAGTGTTAGATGTGTTCTGCTGGCTAAGCCTTTGGCCCTTTTACTGTAGAATTAAAGCTGGATTCAGAGGGCTAATACACTACATACATACAATCAATTTGAGGGCTCCAGACAAATGTATGGTGGAAATGAATGATCTTGGATGAGGATTTAAGAATGGCCCAATCAAATCGATGCACTCTGAGCTAGTTTGTTAAACTATTGTTCACAGACACTTTCCCATTCAGTATGCTTTAATTTGTCTATGATCCAATCAACCCAATATGTTCCATGTAATTATCTGTGTTCATTTTATATTGCAGTGCATAGATGTCTGACACACACACAGAATTTTTCAAGTCAATAAAATATACATATGGGTCACCTAATGTTATACAGCACTATATAATACAATGAATCCTCACAATGGGTAATTTGGACTGCTGGCAGTTTTGATTTAAAATCCATTTAAAAAGACACCACAAACTCACTAAAATGATCCAGCAATTCACACAAAGATAATTGCACAGATCATTTTCGGATCATTGCAGTGTTATTGGCAAAAAGGGTATATTAATGTGTGCTGATATATTTGATGTGGGGGTTCCATTATATCTCCCATACAGGCAAGTTAGAAACAAGAAAACAGAAAAGTGGTGTACATAGACATTTACCTCATCATGTCATCATGTTAATTGTGAAAAAAAAAAAACAAAACAAAACATATAGCTGGTTGGTGTGGTAATGAATTTTGACCTGAGGGAAACTCTTTGGTTAGAGAAAATGTGTTGTCTTTTCCTACACTATGGACAGTAAACAAAGCCCTGAATGTTTTTTAAAGCCAATCATCCTGTTCTGGGTTGTAAATTATTTTCTTCTTCTCCCACAGACCTAGTGGGAGGCCCCACTGAGACAGTGTGGGAAGATAAAATAATGTCTGACACTAAAATTTACTTTGCCTTGATGAATGTGAAGTGTGTCACTCTTGGCATACAGATGGCTTTACACAGAACATGACAGAAGTTCCCAGAAAAGCTGCATGGGTTGGTACCCATGGTTGAAGATGCAAGATCATGTCCTCTTCACTTGTATTGACTCCTGTGCTGAGTTCTGAAACGTGTTCTAAATACTCCCCCTGGACCTTGTCATTTGCATGGCACGATATCGATGAGGACTTGCTGGTGAGTTATGCCTTCAACAACCCACTTTGCCCATGACTCCATGAAGACTCTTTGTTCTCTTTGTGTATGGCACCTACATGCTTGGTACAAACCAGAAGAGAAAGTGCTTGGATACTGTGGAGAGAGTACAGAAGCATGTGTGCTCCATTTTCTGTCATGTGTAACCCCTTCACTGTTTAACACCCCATTTTGATTTTATAAAAGCATAATGGCAAGTGCTACTCCCTACAGCGTCTAGGTTCTGTGGTTGGCCCAGATTCCAGTGTAGAACTCATAATTGTTTTTTTATTATAGAATGATTTCATTGTATGTATTTTGGCAGCAATTCAAGTCATACAACGTCTAAAAAAGCTAACTTTAGACTAATCCGAAAAAAATCAAATGCTGATGAATCATTAATGACAGCAAAATGTTTTTTATCTTGCTGTTTTTTCCCTCAACATGCTGGCACCTGTCTGTTTTCAGCTTTTACTGAATCCGAGGAAATAATATTGAGAATTGAGAAGAATTGAGTTTTTTTCCAGTGTTGATTTCTCTGGCAGATGTGCTGTATTGTTCTAAATGCTGATGTTGTAGAAATTATATATGCAACCACGAATACCTTCTCCACTCAGAAACAAAGATTTTTACATACGTATATTACACAGATAGGAATCTATGAGAGGCTATTGTACTTGTCCTGTAAAAGTTTACTGCATCCTAGATTTGCATTGGATCAGTTTTGAAAAGCACTGAATATTTGTATAGTACAATGAGGATTGCCAGGGAAAAGAAAGAAGCTCTGCTTTACTGAGAAACATGGAATCCATGAGGCTCTAATCAGCAGTGCTGTACCCAGCCTTCAGATTCTCAAACACCAAACAGGGAGGCCCGTCTGTTACAAAATATTCCCCACCCTGAATGCTACCTCTACACTCAGGAGAGTAATTGTTACAAAAGAAAAGAACTGAGATGGTGTATTTGTCATGGGGAGAGAACAGCGTGATTGTGTTATAAAAACATCCAATAAGACCCCAATGCGAAAGCCAAGAAAGATTTACCAGAGGCATACAGAGCAGTGGGACAAGCTGCCGGAGCTGTGCGCATCCATTTGTGAGGGCCTTTCATGTAAATTTGATGGAAGTGGTCACAAGCCTCCTATTAAAGTCATGAGAGATAAATAGTTGTATGTCTTCATCTCTCCTTGCTTGTGTGTTTAGGAAGTTATGCTCTTCTAAAATCTTGATCATACTATTCTGTTCTCCTTATTTCCAACCCTCTTATTCCCACCACATAAACATAATCTGGCCAGAGATACATTACCAAACATGAGTGTTGCTCTGCAGTTCTGCCTCAGCTCTGTTTTTCCATCCCGTCATTGCCATCTATCCCTTTACAGGGCACATCAACCATATGGAGGGATTATAAAACTGCAGTAATAAACATCGATGGCTCCACTGCTGTAATGACTCCCCCAGGAAACAGAATCACCCAAATCTGGATTCAGAATGGGCCCTGCTCAGCCTTGAAGAGTACCCTCCCACGCTGAGGGCACACAGTGCAATGCAGAAATTATTTTTTCACTGGCAGCCTGCTTCGGGGCAAAGAGCAAACCTTAATAAACAAACACATTTTAGATGCATTTGCACTTGCTACTCCAGTCCACTCCCTCAGAGCAAACTATGTAACTTTTCATTCACTTGGACCCTTTGAGAATGTGTTTAAAAGATCTATTTAGATCCCCTGTGCTTTGTACTCTTCCATCCCTTGTCAGTGAGGATGGAAGACTGGCATGTATCTCTTTGAAAGTGCATCTGCCAGCTGCTTCTTTCCTTCATTCTGCAGTCCACCAGTTGTGCTGCATGCACATGGCCTTGGAGCATTGTAATTCATGCTGATGCAAACAGACAGAGAGCCTTTGATCAACAAACAGATTTGCTTTTGTGTGGTGAAATATTTCAGCCCTCCCTCCTGCGATGTGCGTCATCTCCCAGTCCACTCAGGTACAGCGATGTTTCAATTCTGGACTGTGGGACGCATCACTGCACCAAGGAATAGTGCTTTAGCTGGACTCTTCACTCCAGAGACCCCTGGCTGAAAGTGTTCTGTAAATCATTGATGATTAGAGACCACTGCAATGTTGTCTATCCTGATGGATATATGTGCCTCAGAATAATGACAGCTGTGTCAGTCAGACACAAAATAATTTTGGGAGACCTTTGACTGCAGACATGGAATACACTTTTTTAAATGAAGAAAAATAGAAAAGACAGACAGTAATTACAAAACCTCTCTCATAAATAATAAATGATTTATATTTGATTAATGAAATATGCATGGGACAAAATGGAGATGGACCAGTGCCCAGAGCATGTGAATGCACTTAAATGGTTTTGAACCATCAGGTCCATACAGTGTCTGCTGTAATGCATAGCATACACACACACACACACACACACACACACACACACACACACACACACACACACACACACACACACACACACACACACACACACACACACACACACACACACACACACACACACAAATGCACATAAATAATTTACCAGCCATGCACTAGCCATCACACATGACTCACCAGAATAAATCACAAACATATTGCTCAGGCCCTCTTATTTATTTGTGCAGGCCATAAAATATTTAATAGCTGTAATTCACAAAATGATGTGAGTAAACATACCCCTTTTGACCCTGTAGAATCCAAAGTGGGGAGATTGCAGGGGCGCTGCAGCCATCATTGATGCCTGATGGACTACATTAGGATTCATTTAAATGAAAATGCACCCTTGAAAATATCACTGAAAATGAAACAACTTAGGAGAGTAAAAATATATAATTTGTTCCCATTTATTATCTAGCACAGCTTATTCTTGGATGTTGCTGTTCACAATCATTGATGTCAATGTAAAATCTCCATTATTACAATTAAATTGAGTATTGCAGCCAAATAATGTGCCTCAAATCAGTGATTTTGTTTGAGAGCTCTTGTCAGATTTTCCTATTTGGATCATTGGATTTCTTGCAGCCATATTTTCATGTATTGTTAAGAGTCCATATGTGAATAAATTAAAATGAAATCTGTCAGGCATGAATAAGAGAATGTAAATGTCCAGCAGTGGGTATGGTTTTCTCCAGCATCCCTCTCTCGCTCTCCTCAGCTTCTATTATTTTAATTGCTCTAATGCAGCACACAGTGCATTTTTAAATGCTTGCAGGCAGGCATTTGTCATTTGTCATCTGAAATGGGATATAAGGTTCCAAAAAAGAACTTAATATTATTAGGTGTACTTTTGTGCATTTATATATAAATAGATAGGTAGGTATAAATACCTCACAAAGTAATGCACACATTACAGCATGCTGGAGTTTATATCAGGAGTAGAAACATTTCAACTTAACATTTAGCTTCCTGCTGTAAATGTCCGGTATTTACCTTGGAGGGCTCCTCTGTAATTTCTCTTTTCTAAGGCCATGTCCTTCTGGTAATGGAAAACAGAAAAGCCTCCACAATGCAAAACTTTATTAATGACTTGGAAAAATACATAAACAGGAAGGAGGTTCATTTTCTTCCTACATGGAGAACATGCAACATATTGCATCTGTTAAAAAATCCTAGTAATCCAGACCAATCTCTCTGCTGCTCTCTTTATACGCTCTCAAAAAGACCAATCATGTTAATTTAATCACAACACTTTTTTTTTTTTACTTTTTTCCATACTTTACAAATGTGCATCATGTTTTATGTCCTCTTCACTCTTAGTTACACAAAGTACCCAGTGATCTTGATTTAAAATCTGAATTTGGTTGTCCCAGTACACAGGACCTACACAGTGCAGTATCCAGTTGGCCATCATATCCCTCAAGGAGGGAGGACTTCAGTCAGCAGGGTATGCTTGTCTCATGATTGTTTTCCACTATTGTGGGTATGAAGCCTGGATGTACAAACACTGTTTGGTGATACGCCCAAAAATGTTACTATGGACAGCTATGGTGGGCTGCAGCTGGTGTGCTGTACTATGCAGGTGGTGATCTGTTCTGAACAGCTAGTAAAATGTGCTGCTGAGCTGGTGGCCCACAGAAGGAAAATGCAGGTGGCTAAAAGTTCAAATACTAGAGCATGGTGCTCATAATTGATGAAATACACTTCAGCTTCAATTATTATTGGACATTTAAAACAGTAATACAGCTACAAAAAAAGACAAAAACATTGGATAAGTAAATACATGAAGTGAAGGTAGTATTGACTAAGTATTGAATTACATTTGTTTCCAAGACAAATGTTTATGTACTGTAAACTAACTCCTTAACTGTCATTGCAAAAATGGTAATTGAACACATTGATTAGTTTTAAAGATCAGTTGATGTAGTTTAAAACAACAGATAGCAGACTAAAGTTGCAGTCATTGGCATGTAATTGATTATGTTTAATATTGGTATTAGGAAGGAGGATGAGAGCAGAGGGGGCTATTCTTATTTTGCTGCTGCTCTAGCAGCAATGAAAGAAGAATAGCAGTCTGCTGTGTACCAGAGCCTGTAGATCATTCAGGACCATGGACAGAGGACATTATGCCTTACCTACAGGCTCATACAGTGGGGGTTGACCAGGCTTATATGTATTTCTTTCATTAGGCCTATATGTAGGCACAATAATGATAGGAAAATGGGGTTTCATGTATCCCATTGAAGAGGAGTAACAATGAGCTGTCAATCACTGACTTTCTTTGACAAAATCAACAGTTTTTTTCTGAATAGCTAAATATATTGATTAGTTCAAATCAATGAAGCAATGATATCTTAAAGAGGTTCTGTCCATTGTTGTTTTCACTAAACCTCCCCTTTCCATTGCTAAGGCACAGGCTGCAGTGATGGTAGTGTGTTGTGAATTAGTAATGGGTAATGTTTCATATAAATTAGCTGAATTGTCGCAGATTTTTCTCATTTAGTTGTGAGATGAAAAACCCAACAGATTTGGCTTTTATTCCAAAAATTGTATCAACTTCATCTCAATTAGAACAGTAGAAGTGGGAATACACATTTTTCTAAAGGTATTGGCACATGGCAGTGTAAATTAGAAGAATCACTCTGATAAATGCAAATTTTGCCAAAGTGGCTTGCCAAAGTGATGTTAAATAAATACTGAGTTTCTCTGAGAGTATGCAGCTTTTTCCTCTTCCTTCTAACTTCCTAATCTCAATAAAATGTCTGGGCATTTTCCAGAACAAACAGTGTTGTAGTCATTGGCTTTTATTTTGGCATTATAAGAGGATCATTCTGGCAGATGGATTTTTGTTGTGTTTGGGTTGGGATTTTCCAGTTAAGGTTATTGATATTACTCACCCTCTAGAATGTTACTTCAGAATTCCTGGGCCATTTTATTTCATATTACAGTTTCACAAATTCTTGTTTACCTGTGTTTTGTTTCAGTCCTCTCCATCATATTACAAAAAAGCCAAATTGCTTTGTCTGCATTTTTTTGTTATCACACAACACACCAACTACACCCAGAACTGTGTCAAAAGCATATTTAAAAATCAGAAAATCTTCTAAAATAACATATTACATGGTCAACTTATTACATGTGTACTTGACATGTCCTACCTATTACTTACCTTGTAGATTTATTTCACTTTTAAAACTCAAATGCTTGTTAATTGATCAATACAAAAAGATGCAGGCTGCACCTCCGGCAATGCTGGTACTGCACAGCCCAGACATGAAGACATGATGGACAAATCTGAGGCAATATAGCCTGCCCAGTCTCTGCATTAGAATGTGATAAATATGTGATAATCAATCAACAAAAATAGATTAAAAGCCAATAATTTCCTTCTTAACACTTAAAAAACACTTAGTCTAAATGGCAGTCAATCAACACGAAGATTAATTAATAAAAAATGTAGAAAAATGTAATGAGTAATGGCATTTCCAGCTATTTTTGTTGAATGGTTGTTTATGTCAACAAACAGTGCTATGAATGTATGTTTGGATTGTGAATATAATGTTTTTGAACAAAGTTCATTTGGACTGAAATCTGGTGTGCAGGGGAATTAGTTTACTGTTGTAGTCTTGTTTAATATGGAGCTCACTCTTGAACAGATGCTGTGTTCCACAGCTAAATAAAGTTTATCCCTCTGAGACAGCAAATATGAATACATGCTGATCCATATTCATATTATAAATCCAGCCAAGATTAAAAATTCTCAGTCTTCACTGAATTTCATTTACTAAAGAGATAAAGGTGTAAATAATCAATGAAACAACAGCTTATTGAATAAAACAATAACCATCTGCTTTTTTCTGCTGAATTAGGAAATGGAACCTCAATGTTTATGGTGGTTTGATATTTGAATGTTCCACATGACTCAGTGGGAGGCAGTTCTTTCATATTACCTCACTAATTACTTCTCCAAGGGCACTTGTGATCAGAAGATCAATTTGGCAGATCAACTGACAGTAACCCTGGTCTGGATTTATGTGAAAAAAAAAAACAAACAAACATATATATATATCATTAGTTGGTGACTGGGGATTGCTGCCAAGACCATTTCAAGGACAGCTCAGCCCTGCAGGACATTAATGTGCATGCATGCAGGGGATTAGATGACCTTCTGACAGGGCCGGGCACTGGTGATACCGATGCTAATTAAAACCAGTGTAAGACAGACAGCAAGCAAGATAGTAGGGCACTGCTCTACATAGAGTGTAGCAAGAAAAATGTTGTATGTCAGTTTGTATGGCTGTTATTTGTACATCTGAGCTTTCACATGTTTGGGCCTCCTAGATTCCTGACTGTAATGTAATGAGGGATGGCCACCATTGTAGGCCACTTTTGACACATTATTGATTTGCTGTAATCAACCAGTTATTTTTGTTATATTAGCAGCCTGTTATTTTTGTCATATTTCTGGTAATACTAGATTGTATTATTGGCATTAGAAAGGACCCAATAAAACATTTCAGGAGAACTACTGAAAGGAAAAACTGTAAAATAAGCATACTAAAAGCTAGAATGTAATGTATAAGTTTTGTGAACAAAATATTGCTGAATTGTCTTTTGTGAAGAAACTAATATGCATTGACATAATATAAAAGGTCATTTATTTTCTTCATGGTTATTGGATTTTCTAACTTTTCTGGCCATCTCTTTAAAAATTAAAGTCCAAAGATAAACACAGAATCTCCCAGCTGACCATCTTGAAGTGAATAAGACATAAAATATTCAATATGCAATACTTCTCCAACTATTATAATTGACCATGTCTTTGCTGGTGCTTGAATATCGAAGTCCATTTATAGAGAAAGTAAATAAAAACAGGTACTACTGTACACTGGGAATATGAGGGATAAAAGCTGTGAACTCTGAAGTGGAGCTTTAGTAACTCATCTACATGCAGCCCATAAAGATGCTGAGGGAAGCACAGTTTCCACCATCATGGCTGATTCTGGGGGGGTCTCTGATTAGCACCGGTATTTGCCCATGATGGGGAGAGCAGCAGCAGGGCAGCACTTTACCCTCTGATAGTGATCTCCTCTTATCTGGCAAAGCTAGTCTTTACATCAAGACACATGGTTGCACTAGTAATGAGGGAGGCTCCATCATGCTGTACCTTAAGAGACATGTAAAAGACTTATGCTTACAGAGCAAGAGAGTAATGAGGGTTCTCTTGACTGCAGGGAGACCAGGTACTTTTTCCCTGGAAATCAAAAGTCAGCACACAGTTTCACATCAAACTCAGATGTGAAATTCAGTGTGAGACTGATGTACTACAGAAGCCTGTGCACATTTCCCTTTTACCAAGAAAACTGGCATACGGTGATGTTTTTCTCCAAACAATGTTGTTGTCTGTGCCATTACTTTCATACCTAACTTTGAACTTACTAGGGCTCAGCTGGGGGGAAGCGCCTTTGGGTGCAGGAGTCCTGCACATTCTTGGTTACATCTGAGTTCTATCCTATCCATATTTCAAACTAAAACCTGACAAATAAGAGCAAACAAAATAGATGATAAATGCACACATAGAAATTGACCAACACAAATTTCAGTAACCTTTCTTCTTTTGATTTTACAATCCTTTTAAGCAATCAAATTTTTCTAACATGAAAACAAGAGGGCTAGCTTTTAAACAAATCCTAAAGCACCGACAGGGCTTGGCCCCCAGGACCCAAGACCACTGAAGAATTCAAGCCCAGATGAAAGTGGTGGGGAATATCAGCCAAGATGACAGTCTGCAGAGTTACAGGCCCGGGTTCATTGCCTACAAAAGGGGGAAAGGTAGAGCAAAATACAAAAAAAAAGAGGGAAAGAAAAAAGGCAAGAAAAAGAAATTCACAACACGAGCAGACACAATAGCGATTTCACTCTGTAGCATGCTTTAGCTCTCTCCCTTCTCATTATCCAGAGGCAAACAGATCAGACAGGAAAACAGCACATGATACCTGAGACCGTTACACATCGTCTTTCTCACTTTACATCACAGAGAAAACCCCTTTACCTGCATGCAGTATGTCCAACCCTCCAACCTTTTCATCCCTGAAAATCACAATAGGCTTATCTTTTCCTAACCTTTGAAAATGTATCATAAAAGTTATAATAAATGAAAAAGTATGGAAATAAGATTTACAACAGTAAAGAAATCAATTTAGGAGAAAATTAATTTAGGAGAAAATTGATTGAGCATTTTTATTTCATACATTAAATTGCTAAAACTCATCAGGTAATCACTTGACAACAATCTTGCAGAGCCCATTGCACAGGGAATGGATGAAATGAAATTAAACACTAACAGTCAACTTTTAAAAAGTCTGACTGAGCAAATGGGAGCTAGTGGGGTGTAAAAGGCATGCTAATATACACTAAAAATGCCCCAATAGGAAATGGCCACTGATAACCCATCACCAACTACTCTGCACAGAACATTAATCAGATGACCCTCTGCTTTAAAGTGTCACAGTGACACTTTAGTGAACTTGGAGCAACTAGAAAGCAGAAAACCCAATTAAAAAGGGCTATATATCTGCTTCATTTCCTATCTCTGTGGGGCCATAAGAAGGCAGGCAAAGCCACTGGCATGGCCGTCTGTACTGTCTGGTGTTATATGAAAGAAACTGAATCATTCTGACATTTTTTTCAATGATCCTCCGATCAATTTTCTGATGCTAGACCACACCAGTGTGATTGACCATACTTCAGTAGACAGATGTCTGTGAGAAATACCATGCTAACCTGAAAACGTCAAATTTACTCCTCAAAACTATGCAAGGCATTTATTTGTGAGGACAGATAGGCATCTTTCCTGTTCTGGTTACATCTGCACAATAAAATGCGACAGCTCATCACAATTCAGATGACCCAGCATATTGCTTCAATGACTCATTCCTGTATTGCAGTGAGGAATATAAGGCCAATATGTCCCTGGGTCGTAATAACACAAAGGCTTCTGGAACTAAATATCTACCTAAGAGGGACACTGTCATCAAAAAACTGGCTCATGAACCCACCCTGTTCCAATAAAACACAGTTATCACAAATTAAAATGTGTGTTTCGGGGCTATTCTTCCCAATTCTGCATGTCTACCAGACACAGCCTTCATATCTGTTCTGAGCACATAATAGGAGGGCAAAGTTTCCCTGAGTACAAGCCATAAAACGGGATTTCTCCCCGCAGCTCAGTTACTATAATACATGAAGAAGCTTTTATGGGCCTTGGGGTAAGCAGGAGGCTTATGCTGCTGTGGTAAACAGAATAATTGAACTCAAACAGAAACATCAAAAAGACCAACAGCTGAGCACAAAGGAAGGAGTCTATCAGCTCAGCTGTGCTTCCTGTCTGTAGGGGTGGATGTCTTCAGTGAACCTCTCTCACACAGGTTTGTGCATTCATGCAATAGGCTCTAACCCCATTTTAACACTCACATCTACTCCTCCACAGTTCCAGTCCCCACCCCCGCTTACACCTACCACGCTCATCCGGGCTGGCTGCACACCTTCAATAGTTACAGCCACTCAATTTACAGCCTGCAGAATTAATGGTGAACATTGCATTGATGGGACGCTGTACATTATATGTGGCCATTCCAAAATTAGAAGGAAAAATATGGGGAATAAAAAAATGTGCATAAAAAAGAAAACGCAAAAAAGACACTGATGTGAAGTGAATTCCACTGCTGGAGGCTATAGAGTAGCCTGCAGTTGAACTACCCCTTGGACTACCACTCCAATCAAACTCCTGCTTGGAGTTGGCTTCTCATACCACTGCCATTTTTACAACAGTAGACTAGGCCAAGCATGTTTGAATGAAAACAAACAATTGTAAGAAAAATCATTAACTTCGCTACCTTGGGTTAACTAACAGTAATTAACACTGGATAAAAATAATGAATAATAAAAAGGGTAAGAGTTGACTGAATCTGGATTTCTTGTGCATTTTTTTAATAGGTTTTATTCATTTGTGTGTATGTATTTCTTTATATACAGGTGACTGAAAATCAATCATACATTTCATGTATTATCCCATCTATCACAGTTTTATGGCAGCCAAATCAAGACCGTTTTTCTCACCAAGATTGGTAGGGCAAATCATGTGATACCAGTGATGTTGTGGCCAACACTGTGAGACTTTTTAAAACTGAGATATTGATGATCATGTACCTAAATTCAAATAGAAAAAACTGTACACATATCTGCATTAAGGATGGATAAAAATGCACGGTAACATATAATCCTTATTCTCTGAGTAAATGTTGGGGAAAGTTTCCCTACACATGCCTGGCCAGCAGTTCTAAGCAGAGTTATTTTCTTTCTGCCTACATTTCTCTAATACATTTTTGTCCAGCCTGAATACTTACAAAATGTTATCAGTAAAAGATTAGTGGCAAAGAGATGAACAGGGTGAGGATCAGAATGCCATGGACAGTGTCAAATTCTGAGCAGCAAATGGGGCAGTCTTTCAGTGTGTCTGCTTAACAGAGGACTTTGGGCCTGTCTTCTGCCCATTTGGTCATTCTAATTAAGGAGCGAGTTCAGACCGGCAAAGTGGAACGTTTTCTATTTCCTAAGCCTGGTATTATTAATCTCTCCAGTGGACTCTGGCGCTACCCTTACAGTTATGGAGGCGTTGGGCAGGCCACAGTGTGACCTTCCTCACAGGAGATAAAGGATTAGAATGGATTTCTCCGTCTCTCTCTTTCTCTCTAACAACGCTCTCTCTCTCTCTCTCTCTCTCTCTCCAACACTCTCTCTCTCACTCATGCTCTCTCTCTGTCTCTCTCTCTCTCTCTCTCTCTCTCTCCTCTGTGGGAAATATTTCACGTACATAAGAATAATTGATGTGTTAGTCTACTACAGTAAAGAAAGCAGAAAGTTTCTTGCAACATCTTTCTGGAAGTTTTCTTCTAATGCAGTAGCGTAATTAATTGAATTTTTTTCCTTGTTTTCTGAGGGAGCTATTTGCAATGAAATGAACACAAACAGTTTCTACCTCAGTCAAGTTTTAACGAATCACACTCATTACATTTAATTATAGAATTTATTAGAATACATTTTGTTGGCCTTGTTTTATAAAAACCTGTTGGTTATACTCTGCTTGCTTTTAACTAATTTCTACCAGGCTTAAATTTGTATTTTGCATTTGTTTAACTTCCAATTAAAAACATGTATTGCATTCATTATAATATGCAAAATGATAGCACAACACAGACATTTTGTCTTTTACCTTTTTTCCCCAAAGCAAGTGGGTCACTTTAAATGACAGCATTGCTTATTCAACAACTACATGTGAACAAAATATATTTGTAACATTCACATTCAATGCTTGGGAAAACTGCTCATGGAAAAAACAAATGCTTGAAGCATCTCCATTTGACAGGCTGAGAGATTTTAGTACTTTGTGGGACTGATGACTTCATCCTCAAAAGTAAATGCCCACAGGTGAATACAGTGCCTTGGAAGAATACATTAGACATCCTGACAGATGTGCATCACCTGCTTGCAGTTGGCCATGCCATTTCCCTTGGTGTTTGTCTGGTGAACATGCAGGGCTCCACTCAGCTCAGTTTGCTGTATGGCTGTGTCATTGTGACATCTGAGATTGTTTAAGATGTCACTCCATTTCATCATTTCATTAAAATCAAGCTTATCAGGTGGTATGACTTCTACATTGCCAACATATATGTGGCAAGCTGTAAGACATCCTCCTCTGATTTCAATTGATTTGTGAAGTCCAAAACCTTTTTTTTGTGGGGATTGATGCTTGATTCATTCATTGGGATGGAGGTTTGTTATTTGCCGAATAAAGAAAAACACTCCAGTTCAAGTGGGAAATGGCATTCCTGATTGCTTTTTATTTGTGCTATTCGGATGCCCTTAGTTTCAGCGCTATTTCAGGAAAAAAGAAGCACACAATTGCAGTCCTAAAACCACACAATTACAGTCCTAACAGAGCCATATCGCTGTGTCCATACCATGCAATCACACCCATCTTATCTCTGTATCCTCAACCAGATTAATGGGGCCAGGACAGGCTCTCTCCCCTTGCTTTTGCACATTGTCACAACAGCAGATTACTGGGGTTTCATAGAACAGTTCAGCGACATGCTCAAGATTTGGTGGCCTGTCAGTAATTAGTTTTTTTTTTCAGATTTGTAAGTGGTATGTTTTCTTTCTCCCAGTATTTTCCAATGCCTATTACTATCCAAGGGCACCTTGTATGGTTCTCAGATATGAAATAGCTGCCTTTTGTAGTACAACGGTCATGTAAAATGTTAAATGTTAAATTAGAGTTTGAAATTAATTTTCTCTTCCCCAGGGAAAATAATTATTAGAAAAATTTATCTGCATGTAAAATCAAATGGAGGAAAGAAGTTCCTGTTTGTTGAAGTGTCAGTATATGTGATGCTGTTTTCTTTATGCTGCAAATCCCTTCTGCCTCTTGGCACTAGATAGCATAGAAAATTCCAGAATATCTCATCTTCTGCCTCCACCAATTCTGTGGATGTCAGCTTTCAAACATAGAATGCATTACTTTTTGAAACAGGTTACTCAGACTTGAAATGTTGTTCTACTTCTACTCTATGTACTGGACCAGCTGTGTTTTTCTGTGATTGTATGGCTCAGAGGTCCTGTGGGGTGATGTATGATTGGCCATTGTATCACTCAGTGAGGGAGGATTTTAACTGGTACAGTATTTCATATGTAATGGAATGATAGTGATGCTGGAATTAGGGTGGACCTACACTTATCTGTCAGTCATTTAGCTATTTAAAACAATTGAAAGGTACTGGTCTCCACATCAAAACATAATTATTATTTAATATCTGTGTGGGGCTGAACACATATATACAAAATCAAAATAATACATACATATAAATGATCAACATTACTGCTGTCTCCTTGTAACGCCTTGGCTTTTCAGAATTGGACTCTTAAGAGTGTGATGTACAGCCTACAACACATGCCACCACACAATGCACAAGTTATTTTTATTACTGAAAACACCCACCTTCAGCCTGTATTTTCAGTATGGAAAAATCTCAGGCCATTTTTCAACATTTTTGTTTTGGTATACCATATGTCGAATTTATTTAGTGATATAGATAGCTTTGTTGCCACAATGTTCCAAAATAAGTAATAGCTGCTCTGGGACTTCAATTACTTGCACATATCTTCAGAAAGTGAGGGTATTGAAAATCATTAGATTAAGTCTCTGCCGCCTGGGGTCCACTATTGCTAATCAAGAGGCTGTGTGACAGGAGTGCAAATGAGATTTTTAATATTTTTGTTTGGATTCTATTGATCAGACAAGCTGCAACAAGACATTTCAGGACAGGCTCAAATGAATCTGCCACCTCTTCTCCAATCAATCACCTCTTTAACGTCATGCCACATTTACATAAATACATGGCAGTGACAATAACATAAAAATCTTGATGAAACAGTGTTTACACCTACATTGTGTTCATACACAATGACTCAATGATTCTCCATATCCTGTTGGGTGGTGGTGGTGACTTCACAGATGGTCCTACGACTTTCAAGGAACAGTTTTTCTATTGATGTATAAATAGAATGCCAATCAAAGAGCATGACACAAAAGGTGTGGTAAAAGTAGATAGTTATGACTGAACAATGAGGAGGTCTCTGATGAATTCTGCTGACCCAGTTTTGAGGAATGTGGAATCTCATCTCAGAAAACCTGTGCATACTGATGATACACAACCTCTTTTATTCTATGCTGCCATCCTACAGACATCTCCAAATTAAGGCTTTTTTGTGATTACTGTTGTTGTGCCTGAAGTGTTTTTTACAACGTTGAAGACTCTGAAGATGTTTATTGGCAGCAATAGGGGCCAGTCCATAGGTGTTGTGGTGTAGGAGTGGGGCAGTGCGCTTCCACCCTCACACCAGCAGCCAGAGTCCAGCATGCAGGGGTCATTAAATCACATGCTGTGTTCTGGACCAGCATTTAACACCAACTCAGCTTTTTTTTCTCTGTTTGAATGCAGCCCTGTTACCTTTGTGGGAGAAGAGCTTGTTTCAATGGACTCACATCACCATCATGTCACACAGGAAGTGATGTAACAGTTGGGGGACAGTTTTTCTCTGGCCTGCTTGAGGATTTCTTGGGGAATTTGTGGGAAACATATGTTTGGGCTTTGGTGTTGTCTCGTTGCATGGTATCCAGGTGTAGGCCACATTTGTACAGTGATTTTTTCCTTTTACTAAGGCTCATCCAATCAGCAGCTGATTTGTCCCCCACAGTCACATGAATATATTTATACTTGTATTTGAAGCCATATAATATGTTTGTCAGTCAAACTGCTAACATATCTTTCAATGCATCAACCCAAACCAGAATATTTAAAAGAAGCCTGGCAGATCTGTCATGAGCAAGTTTAATTTAATATGGCCGCATGCCTACCATATATCTCTCAAAGGGCACCCATACCATCTGACATATCTCCTTTATTACTGTCTGATGGCTGTGGAGAAATGGACATTCAAGACTCTCCTGTTTGCCCAATCAAACCGGACGCAGAAATCATGGGGCATTCTGAATACCTTTTAGGCTATTGGAAGCATATGTTATTCATTTTAATTAGGAAAATAAATTCTGAGAATTTTTTTACTGTCATTGTTACTTAATTCTTATTGCTATCAAACAGTATCGTTTACCCATTTTTTTTTTTTTTTCAGTTTTCCTTATGTGATGAATTCCTGAAAGCTTTACTGCAAAAAAAAAAAAAAAAAAAAAAAAAAAAAAAACTACACTAGTACTACGGTTATGCCATTTATATGGTGTTTTCAACTGTAACAACAGAAGCCAGCAGCATGAAGTGCAGCTGTGATATATTCATTAAGAAAGCAACTCCTGCGATCTAAATGTCTGATATGCACAGGTTGGGCGCTTAATTGTATGCTCTTATTGTTAAAATACAGCAAGGATCCCTCCTACATGAATGAGCTGTGTTACTCCTCTCTTGTTGCTCAGGGGTTTTACGCTTTCCGAAGGAGCTGAAATGAGTTCTCTTCTTCGGGCAAAAGAGAGTATTATTTTCAGTGCAATTCCGGAATGTCTGAACTGATGAAATGCACGAAACGTGAAGTGAATAAAGTGATACAGTGATCGCCGGCATTTCAGCCTTCAATTCAGTGATACATCTGTGTGGTATTCACTTTGCAGAATGCACTGAGGCGGAGCGTAAACACATTTCAATTTTCTGCCTACCAAGTTGCCAAACTATATTTACAGATGGAGGAAAAAAACGTCATCAGACAGGTCATTTCCTAGCATCCGATTTTTTTTCTTGAAGCGACTCACACCTGCCTTATCTCAGGGCCTTTTATGATAATTTGGTACTTCCTAGGTAAAAAGTCATATCCGCAACGAACACTGAAGCAGAGAGAGACAGCGAACAAAATGAGAAACCTGAAAAGAAAAAGAAAAAGGAGCACCGATGTACCCATGAGATCAGTTTAAAACATTGATTACGTTACATAAAATGTGGTTTCACTTGAGCAATCTGCGGTAATGCCAGAGTGAAACGAAATGGCTCCAGTCTTGCAGAAAACCTGACTGTCTCAGAAGGTTCGTGTCTCTGCCGCGCTGCAGAAAAAAAAAATCATTTAAAGCACTGGGTGTCCAGTACACTTGTAATCAAGAGAAAAAACCTTTCTGTCGGCTCAGAAATAGGAGGTCTCCTGAAGTACACAAGTGCGGCGAAGGGAGCTGTGGGCACAGCCCCTTATTTCTCTGTCTCCTGTCCGAGAAAAACCGTTCTAGGTTCCAAACTGACAGGGCTGCCTGGAACTCAGCCTTCTGGTTTCCAATCGGAATAATTTTACCGAATATGTATGAGTTACCGAACATTTTAACAGTGTATGTTGGAGGTCCAGATTTAAAAAAAATACCACGAGTCACGGAAGAAGTTGTTGTACTACATTTATTTTGGAGGATTGGGGACTATATGTTGTGGGAAGTATGTTGTGGAATACAAAACTCACTGGACATGTGGAAACATTGTCTATCCTGTCTGTGCCATCAAGATATAGATCAAAGCACAACAGAGGATCCGACATCTGAAATCAACTTTGAGAGAGTATGTTTTACTCTCACAGTGTGCACCTATATCCCATTTGGTCTTTTAGAGTAGAAACAATAATGAATATATTCATGTGTAGTACGGGGAAACAGCACTATCTAAATTACTTGTGCTGAAAAGATGTTTTCTTGACACTACATACATCATTGTAGAATAGTCATCACTATACAATATAGAATAGTATTAACTTTAAAAGTGGCCAGAGGAAGAAGGACAGCCTTGAAATCTGATCCCTCTAATACATATCAAGCAATTTTTTTTAATTTTTTTTTTTTTTTAGATCAAATCAATTGGACAATCCAGTAATCCCTAAGAAAGGCTAAAGAAAACAGACATGTTGTGTTTTGTCATGAGTCAAAAGCATTTATGCCAAGAAACAGATTAAAGCATATTTTCAATAGAAATACTTTAAAAAAAGAAAAGAAAGAAACTGTTTTTTAAATATAATAAATGAAAGATTAGTCTGAAGTAACATCAGGCTTAGACATTTGAACCAGTGGCGCAGGAGAGATTTTTGAAGTGGGGGGGGGGGGGTGGGACCAAACTGTGAACAAAAGGTCTCAATTTTTGAACTTATACAATATATAGTTTTTTTCTCAAAAGTGAGGGGGGTGGATTGGGGCCCCTGTGAAACCGGGGGCGGGGGGTGGGTGGGGGGACAAAACCTGTAATACCAGGTCTGCAGCACATACTCAAACCCGCCCATTTCTAACGTCAGCAGCCGAGACTGAGTTACCCAGTCATTCAGCTCGGCTGCACCGCGCCCTACGGTTACAGTGGATGTTTACAGCATGCTTCACTGTCAATGTGATTGATGCCATATGACCAGCAAAATTGCTGGACAAATGTCTTCCTTTTGCTTTTCTGAAGAGGATAGTGTTTTTTTCTTTTTTTACCAGTACCTGTACACTGCTAAAAATAATGGTCTAGTTCTAACACTTTTGTGTTTTAAAACACTTAAAAAGACTTAAAGACTTGTGAGTGAAAATATTGCTGAAAATTTTCTTTGGAACTCTTGACTGGTGTTTTGATGCATTTAAAAATTTTTTTTCAAAAATACTTGAAAAAATTGCTCATGCCCATTTGTTGTAAGTTGTAGGTGCCAATACAAATTCACTTAGCTCTAAAATAAGCATATGTCCCAGCATGCATGATTATGGGACATATAGGAACATGGACCGATATTCTTTCAGGGCCCCTCAGAAGTCTTCAATAATTGTTCATTTTCTTGAATTAAATTTATTTTATTAAATTGTTTGAAAGGACTGTTGTTTCCTACTTGATGTTTCTCAGAGTTTATGTTTTTAACCCTGGAAACACATTTCATGATTAAGTACTATTCATGAACTTGATAGTTCTGTTACATCCATATTTGCCATGATAATAATAATAAGCCCAGTATTCATTATAGAAGAGAAGCTTGTAATAAAAGGGACTTTTATTTTTATTACACAGCTGGCTGCAGGAACCTGAGCATGATAAACAATGTAAAAAATATCATGAGTTATACAATGTACTAGTTACAGTCGACAGTTATTTTGCTTGCATAGTTCTTAACATACTGGTGGGCCATAGAGGTGGATCCTGGGGTCCAAAACACTGGTCTATATAATTAAGCTCTCACAGTGGATACTTTTACAGTTAAAAATGTATCATGATAACACAGGTGAAGTACTTTGTTCATGGCCAGAGAGGCAATTCACCATCCAGGTTTTGAACTTTCAACCTTATAATTAAATACAGTTATGTAAAGGTCTCTGCCAACTCTGCCATGTTGCTGTCCCTGGGGCAGGAGATGAAACAGATCTTCAATGGGCCAGGCTAATCTACACAAGGATATTCACTAATTCTCTTATCCCTGTGTGTGATTTATGATTTGGATATGCAAAGGTTTTGTTCACCATATGCTTCTCGGTACAAATATGCATGGGGATTCATGTTTTCTTATGATCAGATTCATCATCATTAGGCATGACAAATAACGACCAAAGGCTCAGCTTTACATAATCTAAATGAACTTTAAATCCACTAATTTCATTTTTCATCATGTTTTTGCACCATCGTGTAGATGCAGATTTTTAGCAAGCAACAGCTTTTACAGCAAGGGAAGAGATGCACTCCGAATGACTAAAAATGCTTAGCGGAGCAGTTCTGTGCCTAAATAACAGGTGTTGTTGGAAGAGCAGCAGGTGAACCTGTCAAGTTAGTTTCAGCCTTTCTGTTCTGGGCACCAGTTTGAGTTCATTTTAGGAGTTATTTGCATAAATATCTATTAAACTTTAGAATCCCATTAGCTTCAGCACTCAATATAGTTCCCACTTTCACGCCTTGTGGCCGGGCCGTCATTATCTCTTCGCTCCACAGGGTTGCCATGGAAATCGTTAAATGTATGTAATTGTGTGGAGTCCCTTGAGGGCTTTCCGAGCGACCCACCTATAGATTGGGGGATGGAATAGCCTGGCAGTAATTGTTTGTCCCTGCAGCCAAGGTGGAGACATGACAGGCTGGGCTGGGTTTGAAGTCGTTCTGAGGGGTGCGGTGTGGCTGCATGGAGACTTTATCAGTGTGACAGGGCTGTGTTTACTGCCTGACCTGACCGAGCGCCTGACTCCTCTGCTGTCAGGCCCTATAGATCTCATTCAGCCCATGCCGCTCACGTACGACCTTATCGTAAACAACACCGGGGCAAGAAAGCCAGTGAGCTGGAACATGGGTCGTCCTACGCGAGCAGGCTCGGGGTGAACAGCCTACCCCGAGGGTGGCATGAGGATCGTTTCTGTCTCTTGCTGTAAATCTACAGAGAGAAGAATTTACAGAAGGGTCCCAAACTATCTTTGCCTTTGTCCACCCTTGGCAAAATAGAGAAAGCACACACACGCACACGCATGCATGCAGACACACACGTACAGGTACAATAGGTTTTAAGTCTCACTGTTGTGGTCTTATGCAGGCATGTTATAAAAATTGTATAATTCTGGCTGGGATAGGCAAAGACCCCAAAGAGTCCCAATGGGCATCAGCGTAGTATAATGGTTAAAGGGCTGGGTTTACAACTCAGCTGGTGGTAAGTTCCATTTCCAGGTACGGAACTTCTGATGTAAACCTTGAGCAAAGATTTTTGATTTTTGAGCAAAGACCTGCTTTTGTAATATATCGAGCCTTATGAATGGATAATGTGTAGGAATGTGGACTGTGCAAGTTGTTCTGAATGAGAGTGTCTATGGAAAAATCTACTTTTGTTCCATCCCCTGGTCCCCCCCATTCCTGGGACTTCACCCAGACCTTTTGCCCATGTTGTGCACCCAATTTCAGTTTGTCCATTGGAAAAACAAACCAAGACAAAATGAAACTCGCAGAAATATGAGTGTGACTGATGTCACAGATGCACGTTGTAAATAATCTCTGATTTCTTACCCCTTTCTCTCTCTGACAGAAACATGCATACAGAGATGCACACATGGATGGTTGGCACACAAACACAGGAAGTCTCTCTACCCCCAATATGGACGACTGGCCTAACAATGCAAATAACCCCTTATCTTTTTATGCACATTTTTCAGGGGTAAATCCAAAGGATGGGGCCCTTCCCTGTGTTTTATTTTTTTCATCCAGACACCCTTCAGATGATGGATGGCTCTCGTGCCTCTTTCACCATATCATTTACCGCTCAGTGCCCACCTGATTACCATGTTAAACGTGTTGTCAGGTACAGCAGCTGGTGTTTGTTATTCAGCCGTGGAGGATAAAAACTCTTAAAATGCAATCCACATCCCGCTTCACTGTGGTGTCAGTTTAATTGCGTGTTTTATTTTGACAATCATTCCTTTCACACACCCATTTTATCTAGTTCCACTGATGCCAGCTATGAATTTCATTGAACATTGAATACATTCCTATTTATAGCTATAATACATTATGCATGACAATGAAAGCTATATCAGTGCTTAAATACTGTTTGCTCATCATAAACAGAGTGATATGTTTGTTTCTAATTCTTGAAATAAAGAACAAATAATTCAAGATTCTTTTAGTTACTTCTGTGTAGCAGATTTCTCAATTTATTTGGCCCTTTAAGTAATAAAATACTTTTTGTTCGTATAAAAGCCCAGATCTTCCAGGAAGTCAAATTGTTTTGTCAATACTACGTTAAATCTAGTAGTCATCATAGGTTTTGTTAGCATACAGTATCTTGGAACTGTGAAATGTAAATGAACAACAGAAGCAATGAGATACTTGAGAGTACTGTGACATTTCATCTGCTCAAACAGAGTCGTTCTTTCAACAGCCAGCAGATGGCGACACCAAAGTTATTGGGCAAACTGGGGTGATGTCCTCAGGATCTGTCAGGGACAACTGCAAAGGGAAACATTTCCCAACAACATCATGGTAAATCTATTGCAATGAAATTGACTTGATAAACTGCTCTATCAAGTTCATTTTTGCCACACAGATTTGATAGTTGGAGAATGATATGGTTAATATGAAGTAGATGTTTCAAGATGTGGACGACAGCTGATTTGTCTTGTACCCATTGAAAAGCAAAGGAAAGCAAAAACACCCTCAAGATTTACAAAAAAATCTGTAAGGACCCATCATCAATGGTATGCTTGATAGAAATACCTTGTTTTATTTGATGGCAGTTTGACAATTTTAGCACCTGTGATCCAGCATATTAATAACAAGAGATGGTGCTGTGCCTGTATGGTTCTGATTAGGGTCCTCAAGTTTAGTTACTACTGTGTCACACTAAGCCTGCTGAATTGCTTATTTGCTGCGTGTTGTGTATATATATCTGCTCCTCAGCTCTCACACTGAGATCGAAAAGGTCACTGGTCAAACAAATAACGTGCACTGTTCCCCCCTCCTGCGGCTGAGCAGACTTGCCACTATGCTACACAGCCACAATGCTTAATGAAATGGAACATGCTGTATTTTCAGTCAATAAGAGAACCATGCTGCGGAAGGAAAAACAAATAAACTTCTTGCTTGAAATCTGGTATATGATGGATGTGTTTTGATGAATCTGTCAAATGTCATACATTACACTTTTATAGAGAGGGGAAGACGTATCAAATATCAATCTCAGAGTGAAGGCTCAAAGAGCTACTCATTCTGAGAGTAAATATATTCAGTTGTAAATCCAAGGCCTAATACAAGCTAATACATCAAAACACAGAGCTAATTCACAGAAACATTATATTTTATTGATAATATTGTGGTTTTAAATAACTGCAGTTTTTGATATTATTTTAAAAATGCAGGCTCTGTCATTATTGTTTAGTTTAATTACCTGTCAATGGGCAAACATGTATATCCTCTAAAGTATTATTGAGAACAGCACTGCAATTCATCAAAATAATTGCACCCCTGTTCCTGGACTGCTATTATTTAATAATGCATCATTCATGATTTTAATTATTTTACTGGAACCCAGCAGATCATATTCTATATACTGTTAGTTTGAGTAAAAGGATATGATTTAATTTACTGTTTGCTTTTGTTAAATGAAAGTAGACTCGTTATTCCTCTGTTAACCAGAGATAGAGAGGGAATAAACCATTTGACCTTAGCCACTACAATTGCATAACATCAACTGTCTAAAGCACCATTATAAAAGCTGTCTAAAGCACCAGAAATCTCTGACCACACTCTGATTCCAGCACAATTGCAAGGAACATTTTCCCCAATTAAAATGAGAGTGAGCCTATGGCTCAGGATGGATTTAGAGCTAGGCCAGGACATGGGGATTTACCAGCCCTCCTCCTTAGGAAGACAATGGGATATTCATGAGACCACAGGAGACCATGGCCTTGATGCAGCATCTCACCTAAAACCTGGAATTATGTTATTATGCAGAGGCCTTGACTTTAACTTGTGTGAGGTACAGGGGTTTTTCCTCCAGTAATTCTTCCTGTTATCTCCACCCAAACTATGCCAAGCTCTACTTAATATTTACTATGTGCTGAGAGTACAGGGTGGTGAAAAAGCATAAACTTCCCTGGACAGAAACATAAAGATGCATTTGTGTTGATATAAAGCACAGTACCTTGCTAGAATATTGTAGTAGTGCTAATCATGATCAAACAAACTGTAAGACAAGGGGGCAAAGCAGGTGGACACCCTGCTGAAATACAGTCCATTGATGGAAACGGCACATTCTGACAATATTTTGTTTGCAATCAATCACTATAAGCAGTTCTGGTTGCAGACTGAAACCCTGGTTACAGCTTTTGTAAAAGGAGATAAATTCCTTTTGCAGACAAATGACCAAGTCTATTACTGCTGCTTTTTTATTATGAAGTGAGAACTTTTACCTAAGTTTGCAAAGTCATTATGGTTTTCTTTTCTGTCCAGCGAGTTGTTTCACTTGCCTTTCTCTAGTCAAAGCATAGTATTTGAAAGTACGTTCAGGATGTACACATTGCATCAGCACTATGGATGACAGGAGTGGTTCGCTTTCTCACTTACAGGCTGAACAGAGCTCAGTGTATTATTGCTTTTAGTACTCTCTTATCTATATGATCAGGAGGAACAGGCACTGCTGTCCAATATGGGTCATCATGCTCAGCTGCATTGAAACAGTTTCATCACCTTTGTGTCAGGCTCAGAAATCTCCCTGACATAACCTCTTAATAAACTACTTACGTATTTGCAGGATCACTGGAACCTTTCATAGTTTGTAAAATAAGCTTAACTTATTTTAACTGATATATATATGTGTATACACACACACACACACACACACACACACACACACACACACACACACACACACACACACACACACACACACACACACACACACACACACATATATACACACATATATATATATAAAAACAGTATAAATTTTGTCCCGGTACTGGGGTATATTTAAATAATGCCTTCTGTAGTAAAGCACTCTGAAAGTTGCATGATTAACAAATAGAGCTATGACTGTACGTTTATGTGACGATGGCAGTAAATTTGCGTGATTGATGGTGCCCTATTAAAAAGCAGAGAGACTCCCGCGAGGGAGAGGCAGCTTCAGTTCCCCTCCATGTGGAGTCGGGGAGAAGTCAAGCCAATCAGCACAGAGGCTGTCCTCGTTTGGCCTGTCATGTCTGTGTCAGGTTGTGTGCTTCTGCCTTCTGATTTGAGAGTTATTCGGGGGAAATGAAGTGCAGTCCTGGAAAGCAGCTGTAGAAATGGGACTGGAGGCTGATCTCCTGCCTCTGAAACCCTGCCGAAATTCAACAACACTTTTATGACCTGCTTCTAAAACGGAGTGCTGCTGCTGGAAAAATTTTTAACAATGCAGAGGCAGTCCTAGGATGACTGGTGGGGTTATTTGTGACACCAGCAGAAAGAAGTCAAACAGGGAAGAAAGAGGAGAGAAGATAGAAGTTAAGCAGCATATATATTTCTGCTTCAACTTCTCCCCAAACATCTATAAACTTCCTGCTTAACTTCTCTCTTCTCTTAACTTCTATTCATTTGTGCAGCTCATCCCAATCAGTGAAACAGTTCCTTTGTTTCTCCAAATTAACACTGCACAAAAAATATTAAGACTGCAATCTATATTGAGCATATCATTGTTTTCAGTGATTGTTTTCCCAGCTTTACACTCACACGCACGCACGCACACACACACACACACACATACACACACACTTAAACTGCCCACTACATACAATCACCAAGCAAATGTAGTGCGACATTCAGTAACACTTTCACAAGCCATAGTCATCAAAAAAGAGTTAAGAGCATACGAGCACCTTGTGCCCACTGAAAATGCGACCTATGTGTAAGAAAATTGGAATCTGTGGCAGTGGAGAGAGCCACAGCAGACTGCAAAGATCAATCTAACTCACATCCATATCAGACCATGTTCCTCTGACACAATCAATGGACTACAGTCATTTGTAAGATGGAGCACAACATAAATTATTGACACAGAAAATGCATCTTTAGTGAAGCAGGGCTTATTCAGTAGCTCTTACAGCCTCTTTTGCAGGAAAATTGATTAAAACTAGTTTTCGTGTTGAAATGGGCTTCTTTTCCCCATACAGACCTAAACAGCATTACAGTTTTATTTCAGCACTGCCCTATCCCGCTCATTACCTATTCATTAAATTGTAGTGTTTTTTCAGGGGTATGAGTAAGCTCATATGATCAATTACACTGCACTGCTATGAAAAATAATGCAAGTGGAACAAAACAAAACAAGTTCTTTTCATTTAAATGTACAGCATCAATGAGCAAGTAAAACCTGGTTTTCTAAATGCAATTTATGGTCTGTTGTAGTGTTTACATTACAGAGCACTTAATGTAATTCCACTTGGTGTAGAATCTGGAGAGAACAATTGTGCTTTGTTGTGGTATCCCAACTGACTCAGGGAAAATGTAGGAAATGAAGAAAAACGACTGCACACATTGTGTGGTGGAATGCTTTCAAAGAGATGTCTACAGCATTGTAACCACAATTTTCAGAATCTCTGCCAAGCCGTTGTAAATAATGTCACATTGATCCTGTCAGGTCCTGTATATTGATTGAAAATAAGAATAAAGTGCAATTTGTCATATGTGAGATATCTTAATGTAAACATTGACTTTGAGTAATTGAATCTTAACATTTTTGTTAATGGACTTTTTTGGTACATTTATAACCCTGAGGTTATGGGCTTGTATGATTTATCATAAATTACCTTGATAAGTACATTTTTTTCTTTTTTGGGTGGGGGTGTGTTGTATTTTTATCATATAACCCTCACCACTGGCTCATATTCCTCATTTTTTTTGTCGCTACACAATTAGAACTTGGCCTAATTTATAAATAATTACCATTCAAATACTGTTTCACTAACACTCCATGCATTTGTACTATAAGCTCACTAGATAAAATGAAAAGTAATTCAATCCATTATTTTTACTGCTCCTTTGGCAGAAAATAAAACAGCTTCATCTGAAATAATGAAAATGGGGCTTTTGGCATTTTGTTAGTATTTCATTTGCTTTAACTTTCACATCAATTATGTTTAACCCTCCAGTCCTGACAGTGTGAAAGGAATAATCCCTGGCGCAAAAAGAAACTGAATCAACACAGCATCACACTGTCCCATAAAGGAGATGCATTATTTTTTAGATGGAGGTTCATTTTGAAAGAAAAAAAAAACTGAAAGAAAATACACTGCTTTATCAATAATTTGTGCCGTATGCGATAAACAAACATCATTTTGTGCTTGAAATTTCAACAGAATGTGCATGTTTGGTTGTGATAATTTTCTCGGGTTCTTTGGGGAAACAGTCCCCATTATCTGTCTATGAAAAGGGTTGCCTGAGGTCAAGAGAAAGGGTATGGATATGCTCACCACTCCTTCTGTTGACTGGGGCAGTGTTAGCCTCAATACAAGAAATCTGAACAAAGGCACAGAGGAGCCACAAAGAAGCACATGCTGCTGCCAAATCAGCGCACCTCCACAGGCTTCCCAGAATGCACAGCAAATACCACGCTGCTGATGAACTGGAATCCATTCTCCTTGCATTATCTGCTTCATTTAAAATGCACCGCATAAAACCACTCTGTGGTCCATTATTATACTGTACCAGGGATCTCAGATACCATAGATGGATTTGAATCTCCTCAAATATCCATTCAGTGCTTAAAAAACATTGTTAAAAGATCTGATTTTAAAATACAATATGATCTTGAGTTAGAATATTTGTTAAGCTTGTGACATATCAATATCATTTGAAGATCTTAACCGCTGTGTCTGATGCATGTAAATATATAATTGCCACACCACACTCCCCTTACCAGTGGTTTCAACTAATGTGATCACCATAATGTGAGATCTTTCAACTTCTCACTTTGATTTTGGTGTTTATCAGTTTTAAAGGATGCCATTTGGATTCACAGCCACACTTATCCAAGTAATGAGTACAGTTCTGCCTGAGGTCATTCTTTTGTTTGTTCAAACTGATGATGGGTCTGTTCGGAGGGATCAGTTCTGAAATCTAACAGATAAAAACAGGCCCCCACCTTCTCCATCCAGCCCTTTGTCATTCAGATGCCCTGCAGCAACCATATTCATCTGCCAATGATGAAATTCATTCTCACATTAGAATGAAAACATTTTTGCGAAATACCAGGTATAACTCAACAACTCACTCAGCGCCTCAGGGTGTGGAATATGAAAATCATGCTGCGATGTCATTTTTAAATTGCCTGACACATCCTATTACATGCTTTACCCTTTCTGGTCTCTGAAATACCAATGGTTCCACTTTAAATATGATACAAACTGCCACACGATTTCATTCTTGTGTGTTCATCAGATACCGCTGATGTTATGACTCAGACCTGTCTCAAAATATCATTCAAACTATGTAATGTTGTACATTTCACCTCTCAGACTCATGTAAGAAACCCAGCTAAAATACTGCTGGTTTCTCTTGTTGGAGACATTTAATGAAATTATTTCTGTCAGAAGGAATTGTCACAAACAAGTGAAATACCTTTATTGTTCATTTTATCCTCATTTCTTTAAATGGATCAAAACGGTGTGTAAGCTGTTTTCAGTGTCAGCTCTGATCGATTTGATCAAAATGATAATTAATGACCTGAAGACCTCTTCACATTCTTCTTCTTGATGACTTTTGCAGACAACATAATTTTTTAAGTGTCTGCAATGATATAAAGATGAATTTTCTCAATGTTTTTTACTTGCAGTTCTGAAACATATTGGTCCTGTACATAAAAAAGACATAAAAAAGGTTTTTACATCTTCATAGGGCCAACAACAATGATGAAACTAATAATTATAAACAAATGGAATAATCTGAGCTCCTAAGGGGATCCACTGCTGGAGACCCTAACCTTGGCCCTAATGTAGCCCTGGGCCTTAACGCAGCCCTGGCTTAGCTGGAGATGACTGTCACTGAGTGAGCAGCAGGACTCAGTTGATCTCATCCCACCAGGAATACGGGGTGGTCAAATAAGTTTCCTTGAATTACTGCTGAATTAGCAATTAATTTAATGAAATTTATCATGACTACCTCCAAATAACATCACATCAGCTGTCCAGAGGCTACCAGGCTCAGTAGATGGCTCCTCTCCATTCAGCACAAGTAGCACTCTGCCCTGTAGTACAGTGTAAATAGGGATTGGCTCCCATTACAAATTTCAGATAAAAAAATGTATAAATCAGCTGTGCAAATTTAAGTGCCATAAATTACTAAAAATGAGCAAAGAAAAAAGTACCATTATCTTAATACCACAGATATTCTATAGGAGTGTCTGCTAGGGGTCTGTGGAACTGATGATTTTAAAAGGTTTAGTCTTCCCTATGAGAGGCTGAGCCAAATGTTGCCTTGGCAATGTGGAGCTGTGGCCATAGCCAGTGATGGAATGCACCACAAACACCTGCACCACAAATGGAATTGATTTTGAATGAAATCGAGCATTCACAGCAGCTTACCATGACATGAAATATTGGTTTAGCTCACTCTTTTTCTGGCTTTAATATCACATTTTCATCACAAAAAGAAATATCATCAGTTATAAATTGTAGAGGCTACAAATTGCATTGCAACTTGTGTTTTGTGAATGGATAACATAGTCATTTTTTCTGTTCAGAATTAGAATGGTTTTTTGCAGTCTTTTTAAATTACTTTATTCTTGTAGTATTACATATGCCAGAAAAGGATTCAAACCAAGCCCCCATGTTCACTGCCATGCTGAAACTCAAAGGGTTAAAATAATGACTATAAAGTATTGCTTTTGGAGGATTTGAAATAGGGAAGCAACAGTGCAGGACAAGAAGTGGTATATCTTAGTGATAAATGGCTGCCCTGAGCAGACAGCTGCAGGCTAATATGCCTGAACTGAAGATTTATGTGGAATTTGTGAAAACAAGAATGTCGGCTAAAAATAGGGCCCGGACAAAAAATTTTGTCAGAAATGTTATTTGTTAGAGTAGATGGCCTGTATCATGAGTGAAGTGATCACATGTATATTGCTTCCAGCTGCGGGTGGTAGTAAATCACATTTGTGGAATAGCTTTACTACTAGATAGCAGATAGATAAAGCCCCATATTTACTGTGTTAGGTGAACACACTCAGAAGAATATAGCATGCACCATTTCTTTGTGAAGAGCTGTCATTCAGACAGCAACATTGCTTTATTCTGTTTGTTCTTGCATACTGTACAACTTAAAGAGGATATATTTTAAATGGCAAGCAAAAAGCGATGCCAGAAATATTTTATGCAACGCAGTCTTTATTTAAGACCTGCTGTCATTTATAACCATTAAATCTGATGGAAATATCTTCATGATTTATTCAAAGATGAACAATCCCGCAAGCCAACATTCTGATTGCACATTGAGAACACTGAAAGTACCAATACATGCTATTTCAAATTTATTAAGAACATTGTATCAGGTGATACTTCAGAGTTGTCATGTACATGTGTTTGTCTTACAACTGCACAATTCATCTATACATAGTTTTGCAACCCAAAAATACAGAATCACCTTAAAAGGGGGAAGTGTTACTTTTCTGATTTCAAAAAAGTAAACAAGTGTTAATTGCAGACTGAATTACACTCAAATTACTGTTCAAGCAACATCAAATGGAAATGCTTGAGGTCTAGATAAATCACACAACATACACACTTGTCTACAACTTGTGATCATTGAGGTCTAGTTTTCTGGGCATCATCCCAGCATAAGACCCTCCACACAGTGGATCCAAAGCGCCTAACTGTAAGTCCACACAGACAGCAGAATGTGTGATCAGGCACGGATGGTAGAGCTGATCTGAGGGTGTGCTTTTTTTGCTAACAGACAGGTTATTCATCTTCACGAATCCATTAGCAAATAGAGTGGATGCTAAACTGCAGCACGGGGGTTAAAGAACGGGCTTCTGCATCGCCTAAATCAGATAAATGAATACGGTTTAAAAGGGAGAAGAAATAAACGGCCAGACCCAGTGCAATGGTTGCAGAGTACAAAAGTGCCAATAAACAAAAACCTCTTTATTTAAGCAATTCCTGGATGTAATTGCAAAAAGAGCTGGGTCCCCTGTGTTGTGCAATACTGAGCTCCAAGGGCTTCTTAAATAATTCATGCAGTGGCATTCTCCACAGAGCTCAACCAAACTGAAAAGCAATTATAATATAGGTGTAGCGAGAGCAAAGTCCAACTGTGGCTTTGAAGGAAGGAAATGACTAAATGCTCATCAATTATCATAAAATGGTTTATTCTGCACTCTCTAAATTCAAAGTGGTGTTCACTTCATGACATTTCCCTACACACAAATATAGTGAAACACACATGGTCAAATCCTGCTGTACATGCAAGGACATACAGTTTATCCATTTAATATAAAATATAAAAGAAAATCTGCTCCATATTACTGTCATGCACAGAAAACCACACTACTGCTTTTCTGCTTCCAGACAAATTAAACATATTTCTGACTTTCTGATGATTTAGATTTTTCCTTAATTCTGTGAAAATCATCATTCACATATGTCTGGTTAATGATGCATATACAGTATAGCACACATAATTCAGAGTTCATTATGTTTTATGAATAAAGGTTCAAAAGGGAGAAATTTCAATTTCCACAGTTTCAATAATATCCCTTTTTTATTTAGCGAATTTTTTGTTAAGGAGATCAGCCAGTTTTCATTCTGTGAAACAAACAGATGGCATGTTTTCATGAGTCAGGAAATGATTATTTAATATGAAAAGGTCAGCCAAATTGTTTGATGCATTTTTGCACAGCAATTTATTGCAATGCAGTATTACAATATTTTGTTTTGGGCTTATAACCACCAAATAAAATGGATGTGTTTAATATGAGGCAGATTTGAATACAAATTTGTCAAAGAAATAACTATTACCATCATAACAGCTGTTTATCTGGACATTTTCTCAGGAAAAAATGCTGGACTGCTTCCTGTCAGTCTGTAGATGAAAAATGAGTTATAACTTCAAATAGTGAGGCTATTCTTTCCTGAGCAAAAAAATCTGAGACCAATCCAACCCCCAAAATACACTACAACTGTTCCAATCATTATGCTAAAAGGATTAACTGTGAGATGCACTATTAAAGGATTGATTATCACTCGTGCGTTAGCTTGTGGAGAAAGATTGTGAATACTGATTGTGCTTACTGGATAATGAACGGGGTCTCAACCTTTGAGGGAAAAGCTCAGAAAATGTGGAGGAGAGAGATATTTTGTGGCCCATACTAATATGAACATTAAATCCCCATAACCTATTTCTCCCAAGCTGCATATTAATTACAGCGGTATATGTGTTGGCTTGTAGTAAACAGCAGGGTCTTGTAAACCATGAAACAGTCTGTCAGGTGTGACCAAATGACCCAGGCAAAACAGTTCTGGCCCTCCACCAAAGACAAACACCTTCCTGCTCATATAAAATTCTACAGCTTTCAGGCTATAGCCATTCCACCAGCAATACATCACCTCCAGCAGAAACAGATTTGAGGCTGAAGTGAATTATTTTTAGTCTTGTTTTAAATTTTGAGGTACTGTCTAATTCCAACAGACATCAAGAGACATAATTCTACAATTTTGGTTCTCTGCCTCTAATTGTTGTTCTAGCTCATTGTGGATAGACAAGTTAAACAGACTTATTGCACATTAAGCCTTTTTATGTATGCAGCTGCAATCTTTATGAGAACACATAGGTTATATGTAACACTTGCATCAGTATATTTTATATGCTGTCAATGAAACAGCTTGAGGAGAAATAACTCAACAATACCTCAGGTCCTTGTTGTACTCTACAAGTTGAAGGACAGTCAGGGTTCAGTGTAGCTTGACTGAATATAGGGAATGTTACCCCCGTCTTGAGGAAACAAAAGCTGTTCTGGGTCTTTTTTTACAGAAAGCTCATTGGCTGGGGCATTGAGTTGATATATTAAGAGCTGATAAAGGATTATGACAAATATATCATGCATACAAAGGAAAATTGAGTAGACTGGCCTCCTCTAAATGATTCAAATTTCCTTTTTAGATTTTTAACAAAAAGAATGTATATGCACTATGTGCAGTACTCCCTGTGTTTAGGCAAGCCATAAAACTAACCATTCACTATTCCTTTCACTGAATGAAAATGAATACAGCAAAGCTCACAATTCTGTTTCCAGGACCCATGAAATAGCAAAGAAAACCTATATCTCTCAGCATAAATCATGAAATCATTAAATAAATCAATTATCAGATTGCAGCATGAATGAGGTGGCGTACAAAGGTGGAAGAAAGGGGTTAAGAGAATACACTTCTCATAATATTAATATTACATACTAGTACTGCTACTATTATGAGTTAAAATAATCATCATCTTCATATTCTTGCCTCATATCTTAATTTCTCTGGCTGGGCAGTCCTATAAATAGATTCATGACCCCTCAGAAAGTTCCTCTCCTCTGCAGTGCCTGGCAGAGTCAGAGGCAGGTCAGTGCATTATCTGAGACGTTTAGCCTTTTCTCTCCCTCTATCCAATTGAAACACCTTGCCTTTGAACTCACCATGCGGACCATCCTTTATGTGCTGGCTATTTCTTTCAAGCGGCTGTGCAGCTGATGAAATCTAGGACGTCTTCAAATGGAGAACTGTTAAAATTGAAAAACACTCGCCCTCTTTTCACAGGGGTTCCTGCTTTTGGAGCGGGTCCGGGGGTGGAGTTTTATTATTCATAAGATACACCTGAATATGTTATAATGTGGGGATAAAGTAAACAAGGATGAGAAGAATCCTGAGTTGTGCTTTATCTGAGGACTTCAGCTCTGAGCGTGGAGCTTTCAGCCATCAGATTCTGTTTTTCTTTGTAGGAAATGACAAGTTCATTGCCACAACATTAAGGTTAAAATATCCACGGGGGTGGGGGGGCATTGGGGGTCACACTTGAGCTTTTCAAGAGGTTGAAAACACACCATGGCACATTTGTTGCTGTGAGCCAGACATAATTATTTCAAATTATGAAAACTCGTGTGAAAACACATCTGAAAGCAAGAGAGGAAAAGCAGCTTTTTCTGTTCCTGGCCTCTCTCTGACCCTCATCATCTGGAAGAATTACCCACTGCTGACCTGCAGAATAACCTCATGGCTGTGTCATTACACTGCTTTCTGCTGCCAACTCATAACTTTAACACTGTAACCACGAGCCATTTCTCTATGACAAGCACCCATCTTTAACCACTAATAAAACTGAAGGATGATAGCATCTTTATATTTTTATAAAGCAGCGGTAGTTCAATGTCCAAGCACATCATAACTGCCAGGACAGGGGAGGTTTTAGGAACGATTGCTGCATATTGCTTTCGCTATCATGGCTGATATTTACTATTGTGGCTTTTAAACAAGATGTGAGGAGATACTCGGCTCAGCTGCCTCTGTGGTTCTGCATACAGCAATGCCATAAATGACTTGCAAAACAACAGGACAGTACTCAGCTGTCCCTCTGTTTTCTCTCCGGGATGAATGACACATAACTGCTTATCATAAATTGAGCCTGATAGACAACAGAACAGTAATTTAATATGAAATGCCATCTGCAATGCTGTGATAAGCACTGTATTAGAAGTCAAAGCCATAACTCGGAGTAAACAGCTTCAAGGTGTCTTCTGAGATGTCAGCAAGGTTCAAATTTGCAATAAAGCTATAATGTGTCCATGAGACTTTCCTGTACTGTTACCAAAATAAATCAACCCACTCAGAAATCTTGCAGACAGAAAAAAATTCCCTTTTGAAAGCAAATACTTCACACAGAATCACAACACTGTGTTTTATAGAGAATTGTAAAGGAAAATGGAGCAGACCAAGGGCACAATTTCACAGCAGACTCTGTAAAACTGGGCTCATACACCCCTTAACTTCAGGAAACAAAACCAACAAAACCAGGAGTGCTGAGCTCCCCTCGCTAAACCTCTGTACAGCTCCTCTGGGAGGACAGAACATTTACGTCTCCGCATCACAGAGGCTGGCGCGGGGCCGACCGAACTTCAGGTGGAAGTCACCCTCGGCGCGGAGCAGAGCCTCTTCGTCAATGTAGACCGCCGCCCTCCTGGCTGTCACGTAGAATTGCACTTTCCTCAGACTCCAGCCCATGACGTACATGAGGAGGCCACACACAGCGGCGGTGGAGCGGCCCACACCAGCGTTGCAGTGGACATACACGGTGTGCCCATTATCCAACAGGCCATGAAGGAGGAAGACAGCCTGGGGCAGCATACGGGCCCTTCCTGGTGGGAGGGAGTGGAAGGATGACACTTTTTAAGCCTGAATGGAGCGATTCTACTATTACATACCATCCTATTGATATATTGGAGTATTCAGTCATGAACTAGATGAATCCTGTGCACTTTCTTTCTTTACTTCATGAAGGATTTGTCTAGTTTGCCTAAGACCTTCCAGTATGGGCAGAACACAATTGGTCTGTTAATGGTGTATGCACAGGACAAGAAACTGAAGCCTTCCCGGGCAAACTCTCTCACATCAATTTTTTAAAGACATTAATCAATGAACTATAAAATCTTTGCCTTCTTTAACTTTACTTTTACATTCATGCATTTAGTGGATGTTCTTATCCAGAGCAACGTACACAGTCTATGTTTTACACACTGCCCATTTATACAGCTGGACATTTTTACTGACACACTTCAGGTGAAGTGCCCTGATTAACGGTAGGACAGTGCTCAGCTCCCAAACCATTATCCCAAACTACAACCACAAATAAATAAAGCACAGCATACTTCTGTCCTAATTTTAAGTATGTCTGTGCTCTCTGTTGACAAAATATAACTTCACGAATCTGTTTGTGCAGCTGAGTTTGATAGGGAAAGCAAAGCCCTGTAGGCATTTTTATTGTTTGTCTTCAGGCAAGGTACTCCTATCAAAATAGGTTGGGATATGATTCCAAATTGCAGCTATGTCAAAACTCCAGAGTAGGATGCTTTGGGATTTTGCTCAACTTCTGCACAGTCAATTAGGAGTCCGAAAAAAATTGCTCCATTGATGCAGAAACATGTGCTCCCTTGACATTGGAACACACTAGTACAAACAGCTGAGGTTTCATCTGAGTGACCTTCTCTGTTACAAACTTTATACAAAGGGCATACAGAAGTTTTCTCAAGAGCCCAAGGAAAAGAAAGAAAACTCTGTCATTACAGTAAGCATTTGCCACTTTACCACAGCTAATAATGTCAGGGAAAAGGAGGGCAATACATGCCCCACTTCTCCCCCATATTTCTAGGGCTGGAGTTTGAAACGTGTGGCTCTTTTGAGGATAGTGTCACATCTGGTTTGTTTTTGCCAATCTGCTTCTTCTGGGTTGACTATTTTTGTGGAGGCAGATTATTTTGGGGGTGATAAGACATGGACCTTCCAAAAATCTAGAGCATCAAGTTCTGTAGGTTCTGGTTAAAATATGACTTAAATATGACACCTGGTTTAATGTAGACAAGTGGCACCCTCCACAGCCACCAATGGCTTGTTTTAACTTAAAAATAAATAATTCTTTCCTTGTCCTACATCAAATTATTTCATGAAAATTCCATGAAAATATTTTCACCTATGCTGTTTAGAGACAGATAGACAGACACAAGCACCTTCACGTTACATGCTCACACAAATCGTGTCATTCACTTGAAATTTCCGCACCAAAACTGTTACAGTGGCAAATGTAATTTACTGGCTTAGTGAGTGTATGAATCACCAGGCTTCTTGGGCCTTATCCACTTGCTGTAGGCCCACCTTCAGTGCTCATGTCTGGAGTGGGGATCCACACATAGGCTAGCCCGCAGTCTCTGTACAGGTTAGCCATGGTCTCAGGGGTCATGTCCTCTGCTAGGTTGCGCCGGCACCCATGTGAGTTATTCACCACGTCCCATTCGGTCTGGAAGTTCAGCACAGCCGTGATGCCCAGCTCGTGCTTCATCTTCACTGTCACATGCTCCACCTGCCGTGGGCAGCTCCCCAGCCAGACCCTGGGAAGGACCCTAGAGAGAGAAAAGAGTCACTACTTAACAGTTCTTTAAAAAATATAAAAAGTGTAGGTGTGACCTGTGTAGTTTATACTGTTATAACTGATTTGCATTCTATGTCAACAATTGTGTCAGCAATACTATGCTGGTGTGTGGGGAAAATTAGAAAGAGAGAGATAAAAGAGAAAGACAGTGACAGATAGAGACAGCAGACCTGCCTAAACTCTGAAGCGTGTTAGCCTTAGCAGCCACTGTTATGGCATTCTCTGCATGTCCCAAAGGCTGAGAGATCCAGCAGAGAGGGTTCAAGTCATGCAACACTCAGAGGAGTGGTACAGAAATACCCTTCTGCACTTATACTTTCCTCTATAGTAAAATTAACTAAACTGTCACAGTTTTATTCCTGTTGCTTAGCCCAAGAGAGTCTCCATCAGTGGCCATTAGTCCATCTAAGTCTGCTAATGAGAGGAAATAACCTGGGAGAGAAAAGACCATAACATAAATGTTCGCTAGAAGCACATACACACTCAAATGCACACCCCTTCCCCCCACACATTTTTGGGCATGCAGTATCCCACTGTCTGATGAATGCATCCAGAGAGATCAACGAGTACATGCACTGAAGGATATTCACAATTCATGGTCACTGGAGTGTGGCACAGTGAATTTATGCACTGCATATGAGAGCTTTAAAAACAGCTTGGTGGAACAGACCTTCCTGCCACAGCGACTGATTTAAAAGCATCTTACATTAATTAAACTTGGCCAACCAGTCCATGAGGCTGGCATCGTACCCAGGTTAAAAAAAAAACAAAAATAAATAATAAACCGCTTAACGGATTCTGGTAATTGTGTTGCCAGTGCTCAGTTGTTTGATTGTGTATTATAATGCCTTTGTTGTCTTTGCTGCCCAAATCAGATAAGGTTTTTTGGCTTGTTGACTACCCACATTCCAGAAAAACATGAATTCAGTTGTGATGGCACAGAAACCCTGATTGAGATAGGAAGGACGTGCAGCAAACAGGGCAGTGGACATTGAGATTGCCCATTAAAAATATACTTTATGTTCTGGTTAGGGGTCTCGCATATCAACCTAGGCCTGGCTACTATCATGACTTCCCTTAAATTTCACTCACACTTAAATGCAAGTCCAAGTTAAGGAAACCTGTTTACTAAATCCAGCCCAAGTTTTTTTTTCTTATGAATTGTTCAAATGGATCATCAAAGGTAATACATCTAAGTCTTATGAGCCAGTTAATTTGCAAACTGATGTAAAGTAAAACTATGTTAATTTATATTGTGCACACAGAGGTGGATGGGGGTGGAGTGACAAACAGGTATATGGAAGAGTTGCCAGCATTGTTGAAAAGGGATAAGATCTTTATAGCATGCTCCAAGTGCTGTGCAGTCTATTTGTCTCCTGTTGAACACTGCAACATGTACTCCCTATATTGACCAGAGAAGAAGGGGAAATTCATTCCAGGGACATGGGCAAGGCCTCTGGCTGGGCACAAAGCTGCCCCGCATCAAGCAAATTGAACTTCCCTCAGTAAATTCGTCAGGCCTTACAGGGAAAATAATTTGCAAGGATCACAGTGCCTTTTCCATTGGGGGCAGGCAGCCATCGCTCTACTATCCGAAAGCCCTCCGTCAGCTGTGAAAAGGGCTGACAGAATGACAGGCTGAAAGAAGCCGATCTAGTTACAAGGAACTCAGGGGGATAAAAACAGGCTGCCTTTGAAGCCGTTTCAGGGGCTAAGGCAATCTATTCAGAGCCTGGGAGAGACAATCGCTGAACTGCTACAGAACCCCTGTCACTGATGACCTGGCCATCTCGACTACACAGACCTCGGCCTCATGTCTGTGTACTTTCATACAGGATGAATTACTGGGGAATAAAGAAAAAAAAGAAAACAATATCTGGTGTAGTTTTCAAAGGATAATGTCCCAAAAGAAATACAAATTTTCACAAAGCTGAAACACTGGTTTTTCGGTCATCATATTCTCCTCTTGACCTCCAGGCCACCACCCCCCCAAAGCGTTATCATCAGCATTGAGGTCTGAGTCCACAACCTAGGACTGAGTTCAAATCGGGGGAAATTAAGTTGTTAGAACGATAGAGGCTTCCAGGATTTCAAAACTGCTTGCTAAAGACACAGTTTCTAAACCCATCAAAAAAGGAAAAAACACAAACAAAAACTGCTGTCCAAACTCCTCAATAAGGTTTCAGTTTTCCATCTAAATAAAAAAATGACAGAAAATATGCCTACATGCCTATGTGGGAAGAAAGGCTTATTAGTCACGACCTCCCTGAGGTCTCCCCTCACAGAAATCAATTTAAGGTCGTTAACACTTTTAATCTCTCGCCTTCTAATGGATTTGGCAAGCTTCTACAGAGTTAGCAATCCATAAGGTACCAAAGGATTGAACTCAACAGGGTTACAAGGTCGCAATCATATAATTGTCCAGAGGCACTAAAAATGCAACAAATGATTTTGGCTCCAAATATTTCACCAAAAATGTGCTAATTCTTAATGCAAATGTTTGAATTAATTTCTTCAACAAACAGGGGAAACACTCCTGCAAACTGTACTGCATATAGTTTAATGTTTACTCATCTTCTCTGTATCCCACCATTTTCTACTTCAGCTTGATTGTCGAGAAGTCTACATTTTTCACCCTCAAACACCGTTTTTTCTATTTTTTATTCTCAAACATGTCTTACCTCCATTGTGAAGTGAAAATGGTTTTATACACAAATTATAATAAACTGATTGATAACATGCCATATTATCTTTTCTAATTCACAAATGTTTCATATTCATATTTTCACATTGCCTTTAGTCCTTTATCAGATTGATTCATCAAATGAACCAAGCTTGGGGAAAAAAATCTTATCTCAGCCTCTTTGTGTTTTTGTAGTTCAGTTTAACCTCCATTATTACTTATGTAGATGAGGTTAAGTGATTGCCACTGTATTTGTATACCTCCTGGTGTGGTGCCTGTATTTTCTTTTAACTCCAGGGAAGACGTCATGGACGTTGAAATGTCTGTCTCCCCTGCTCATTTAAGTGCTAGTTTCAGAGCTTTGCGTGTACCAGCCTTCCTTATTTCAGGCTAGTCCTGGTGAAGCTGTGCAGGAATCACGGTTTGACTGTCCTAGTACCTTTTCAGTCCCCTTACATACAGCTGGCCTGAAGCAGGTTTGTTATCCTCTTAGTATCTGATTGCCACTGCATGTTTCTTTGATATATTCCTATACCTATGAAACAAGTCTTGAAATAGTAACACATAGGCTGCAGTACTGTTCACATGTCTACTGCTGTACAGCAAGTGTTGGGCCTCATTTCATGACTGGGCACAGACTTTCCAACAGATGCTGGTCAAACATAAACTGTGGTGTTCAGTGAGGAGTCACGGCTCAATCTGCCCCAACATGGCTTCACATGGGGAACACCGGGAAGATGAGGGAAGAGGAATCACCCACAATGCACTGCATAACTGTATCAGCTGGAACAGTTACAGACCAACAGATCAAAGTTAGCGCTTAATGAAGCCCCCTTGCCAGTGTAGCAGTAAAACAAACAATAATCTCAGCCCATACATTGCACCCTACTTACACTTAATAGTGGCTTCACGTTTATAGATGGCAACTCATGAGTCGACATGGTCTAATTTAGTCAGACTTCTGCCTTTAACCTGTGCACTAACTCTGGATATACCCAACATGAACCTTGTACAATAGCGCTGGAATGCTCTGTGTTGGCATACACATTGTCACAACTACATGCAGACCATGAAAATATGGAGTGGAATTTCAGTACCTACAGGAAAGTAAAAGCATTTGTGTGGCCAATGCCATATCAAGAATGAGGTTTACTACATCACCTGATTTCATTTCTCAGCACGTCGTTTTCCAGAGAAACTAGTACACAGCTTGAAAACTGAACTCAGCTGTACAGAATGTTATTTAAAGAGGCAATCCAAGTGAACAGCAAGGTGTTCAGTGGTATCACCATCCTTATAAAAACTACACAATGCTTTCGCACAAGCAATGTATCATATGTGCCCCCTAATTACTAGTGGTTCATTGTATTCTGCCTGAGAAATGAATCACTCTGCATTTAATTCTTGTTTAGGAACTATTTTACCCAGGGTCATTTGTTGTGTTTTTAATGGCTTTCAGCATATTAATAATTTAACATCCAAAATGCTTTCAAATGCATTACATTATAATAATTGCAGTACAATGTTGAGACCTTATTCGCTTTGCTTTCCTCCATCTGTTTTTATTGCAATTTTGGATAATCAGATTGACTTGGTAAATACAACACAAACAACTCTGTCATACAATAGACTTAAATTCCTTTTTCTTGATCTTAACTCTAAAACAAAAACTTAAAACATATCTTATCGTGGTCAATACATGGACTGCATTACCTATTTCAATAATGGCTGAACCTCACAGACATAGAACTCCAGGATGCAAAACACTGCTCAATTGTACAGGATATAAACCAGGAGGTAACAATCCAATGATGGAACACTACACCAAAATACTTTCATGAATTCCACTGATAAAAAACAAATACTACCATAATTAGACAAAGAGACACTGTTATTATATACTACAACTTGAGAACATTTGCTCAGCAAACAATGATAGTTAATCAAAAGTTTCAAACTTATGGTTATAAATGACAAACGAATGGCAAGATCGAACACTTTTTTTAAAATAATGCAACAGGGGAGACTACATAGCACAGTCAGAAGACCAGCTATCTAAACTACATGTTAATCCCTGGGAAATTGGGGTTCAAATCCTGGGACCAACCCTTCTTTCTATGCATCCTCTTCATCTGTATGCTTCTCAGCTTTCTTACTGTCTAAACTAAGAAAAAACACATACAAAGGGGTGACTTACAAGGCGTTCAGCATAAGGTTCCTGCTTGTGGTTCAACCTTTGCTTTTTTCCAAAGAATCCTCACTAACTTCTTTCCCTGCTTCTGAGTCTTACCTCCACATCTTGGTGAAAAGCTTTAAGCTTCTCTGAAATAAACATACATATTGTGTTATTTCCTATTTACATTTCACCTTAGAGTTTGTAACATTTTTCCTCAGATTGAAAGAGTGATAGTATTTTTTTTGCATGCAGGTACTGGTCCTCACGTGTACATTGGGTGTGTGCCTAATTTACCTGGTAGGAAATCCTGCTGCTGGTTTAACTGCTGCCCCAAAATTATTTAAAAATATGGAAACCATTATGTCAGTTGCAAATTCATATCTCTGATATCTTAACCTGCCTCTCACCCAACTAATACAATTCTGCAAGCTAGGACAAAGCCATGATGAAGTCTGTTTTTGTTTCTTATGTGGCATTTTCTTTAAATGACCCCCTAAGTTTCTACTGGGTTGAGATCAGACTGGAAAAATAGTTTTGAAATATGGCTGAGAAAGTACTTTTGAAACAGGGTTGTAATAAAAAACACCAGCACACATAGATCTTTCAAAAATAACATTAATTCTGTCCCACTTTGCAGAAAACAAGCAGCCTTAGGGACCTTATTAATTTTTCAGTATAAAAAAATATGTACAAAACACTTTTTATCACAAAAGACAGGCAAACAATAACTTTTGACAAGTGACTTATTTCGTTAAGCAGAAAAATCACTCTGCAGAGCTATTATGAACAGTGTGATAAAATTTTCTTGCTTTGAAAAAATCTTTGTAATAGCTGCCTTTTTAAATCAAAAGTACAACCCTGATTAAAATCATGCTAAATATGTTTGAGCAGGGAAAAGTGAACACTCATCTGTAGTTACAGATTCCAGTTATTAAACCAACTGCACAGAGGAGGGTGTTTTTATGAAACAAATCAACAGTTAATTTGTAATTGCACTCATACAGTATATACAGTTCATGCATGCATTAGAGTGTTTAGACTTGAGGGCTTCAGGTCCAGTGCCTGGGCTGCAGAGGCAGCTGGGTGTTGCTCAGTACTGGAGGAGAGTGGTAGGCACAGCCTTGCAAAACTCTCACATTCCTTTCAGCAGGTGCACTTGTGCACTAAGCTTGCTTCAGGCCAGAGGAACTGAACTGCAACAAGGTAAGTACTGAGATGATGGGTCTGCCAGGTGGCTGGCATTATGTGGATCCTTTTGTCTGCTGGCCAAGACCACAATTAAAACCTTGACTCACCTGCCCAAACAATAAACCTTTTCCAAAGAGAAGCAGTGGCTGCATGTGGGTATTGCAATTTAATCAAAGGCACTAAAGAAATCAAGCATTGTTCTCTGAAAACTAGAAATCAGGGTGAGAGGCTGATTGGATATACAGTTGCAGGCACTTATATTTAACTATGAAACAGCCATTGACTCTGACATTGTAATTTAGCATGCCTATTTTCATATTTTTCCTTCTGTCTAGAGAGGCAAGGTGAGCCTGGATAGATTTATTAGTTATTAGTTTATCAGTTTTTTATCATCACCTATTACTTATGCATTACAGTGAACCCTCATTATAGCGGACCTCCTTAAAACGGATTTTGGTTATAACAACTATTTCTGCTGTAACAACATGTGTGGTCTATTCTGGTTAATATTAGTTAAAATTCCCATTTTTCTTTCCCTTACACTTTTCTGTCATCTTCTTTTTCTCTCTTTACTCTCCTCTCTTTCTCCCCTTTCTCTACCTCTTATCTCCTTTCACTGTTCTCCCTTTCCCTTACTTACTCAATATTTTTTCTTTACCTCTTTCTCTCTTCCTTCTTTCTTTTAATATTCATTGTTGTTGGTAGCTATTATGGTGGTTCCACATCATATCACAAAGGATTCTTTGGAAACTTAATTAAACTGACACAGTCTGAGTATTGTTGTACACTGAACTCTGAGTAAATATGGCTTGGTACCACAGCCGAGGTGGGACTACAGTTTCCTCTATCATTCATGTTACATTTACATTCAGGCTCTTATCCAGTATTACTAATCACATATTAAGTTAAATGCACCAGTGTACAATACAAGGGAATTCACATTTTCACAGAATGCATCTAAATGTCCTTTCATATTCCACTGATCAGTTGCTATTCTCTGTTGCACAGCAACAGCATACAAAGCATAGTGTCAATGCTGCCACAATACAAACCCTTTTCCTTTTACTACCAGCTCAGTGTTGATCAAACATCTCTGCAGAGGCAAACAAAAAAGCAACCTTACACACAGGAAAGACAGGAAGCCTTTAAGAGGAATTACACCTTAAGAGACAGAATAACGGACTCTCTTTACCTGTCCACAAGCCACTCAGACACACTGCCTCTTTCAGCTTACTGAAGGTACCGGAGTAACATGACTCCTTTTCTGGTGCGGAAGCGATCTTTCTCTAAGGGCATTACGAGGCATGGGGAGAGATGGAGAGGATGATATAATGTGAAGTTTTGAGGCCCATTCTCTCCAGCTGTGGAGAGAAGTGCTAATGATCCTGCTGAAGTTTCCACTGACCTGAGAGAGGTATGGCTCTGATTCGGTGTATGATACAACCATTCGGCAGTGATTCAGAGAGAATGTGAGTGGGGGAAAGAGAGAGAGAGATAGATGGAAATAGAGAAAGATGACAGGGCAATAGCACAGTATGAGCAGAGGGAGAGCGATAAAGCAAAAACAGAGAGCCAAAGAGACAGAATAAAAGAGGAACAAAGTATATAGAGGGAAGACAGGGAGATAGAGAGGGAAACAGAGCAAGAGACCATAAATGGTTCATTGCTATTTTAAATGCACTGTATGCTGTCTGTAAGTTTTCTTTATTTATTGCTTTGGTACATACGTTATTTAAGTTACATTTTTTCATAATTTTTTATTGTTTATTACTTAAGTATATGTGGTGGAAATGTAAATGTCCCGTTAGCATGCCACAAATCTGATTAAGCTAAAGTGACACTTCAGTCTGCGTGGACAGGCTGTACCTTGAGAAGTGCATGGCATGATGGCCGGCCACACTGAAGTAGAAATTGGTGGTGTGCTTCATCTCATCTGTGTGGCCGGAGGGCTCAATCCAGTGACCGATGGGATGACAGTAGGCCCCGTCCACCATGTTCCTCTTGTCATACACGCAGCAGCGGTCATGATGGGGACCGTTGCCTGGAAATGAAATAAACAGGATGCCATTCCATCTGCTGAACTGAGGGAAAGAAACCTGCTAAGAAGCCTGACCTGCCCACAGCTCTATCATATTTCTGCAGACCCTTACTCAGTCTCAGGGGACACTAAGGGAAACCACCTCTCTATGTCATCTTCTCTGTGGTAGACTATAATATGTAACACAGTAGTTTGCACATACAACTTCTCTTTTGACTTTTTTGAATGATAAAGACTGTCAAAATCACTCTTTGCATGTGGTTGTGGAATACTTTGCCAGTGTTATTCTGGCTTGAAATTTTTCTTATTGCAAAACAATTTTTTCCACATTTTTCGTCCTTATTTGGCCTCTTGAGTCAGCACTATGCCGCCCACAGCAGCACCAGGGCTGCAGCTGATGAGCGCGTGCTGCTCTAGTGCAGTCCTCTGTGAGCCAGTGACTGTCCTCCACACTACAGCCTACACAGCAGAGAGAAACTAATGCAGCAGTGCTCAGAACAAATCACTCATTCTGATCAACTGATTTTTCACAGACATCTTATGCACTCCTTTTCCACATCTTTGCGTTTTCTGTTTCAGAGTAAATTAACTTTCCATGAGAAACCAAGTGATACAATTCCAACACTGAATATCCACCTAAGCTCTTAGATGGTGGTTTTACAGTCATTACACTTACTGACAGATAAAATTTGTCTTGCCTCCAGTGAAAAGAACAATAGTTAAAACCACAAGGAAAAAGGAAAAGACAATACAAATAAATCCAACCTCCATATGCCCCTACACATACAACATCAGTACAACAACTAAGCATATTCTGGAGTATTCACACACATATGCTCTCTCATACTGACCTACCTACACAAACACTTAAAGTGCAGCACCAGTACTGTATGTCAGTTTATATACATATTCCATCTTATCTTGACAGTTATGCACACTTCACATCATCACACAGATGGTGAATAGTGTCAGAAGGTCACTGTCTCTGCCGAAAGATCACTGTGTTCTCTTGTCGGCAGCAGATTCACTGGCCATGTTTTCCTCCTATTTCTTCCTCAGTTGGTGATAAGAAAATCGACTACTTCCAGTGACCAAAACATCTACAGAAAAAACAATGGTTCAGCACCACCAGGTGTACAGCAATCAATTGTTTATCACATTCAAATAAAATACATTTCTTAAATGATGTTCAAACATCATTGGTGGGCACAATCATGTACTAAATATTACAAGTTGCAGGCAATTGTAGCATTTTGGAATACACCCAGAATGGAATTCAGATCACTCTTTAATTGCTAGCCAGGAAACAATAGGCACAACAGCTAAATATGTGAAAACATGAAGTTCCTTCATTGCTGTCAAAAGACAATGGCCCCATAACTCTAATTAATTAGAGGGCTGTGCACTGTAGAGATCAACCTCCAAGACCCACAGTACGGTGGATATACCTACAGCTGGAAGCGCAGTAATAAGCATGGAGACTCAACACACAACTCCAGGCTGCAGCTCGGTTCAGAAAGGTCAGTTGATGTGAGCTATCGAAATCATATTTCCACTCCTTGGGTGCAGAGAGCACTGACCCAATTATACCTCCCCACACAATAGCTCTCCCTCAGTCATTACTATGTGATCATTACATTACATTACATACATTATTATGTGGTCAGTAGATGAAATATGCTGATCACCTGTGAAAGCATTCTCATTGAACACAAACAGGTATTTATCAAGGGAACAGTACAAATAACGACAGTACTTTCTTTGCCATAAACAGAGCCATGGTTCTGCGGACACAAGGCTAATGAGCTCCCCAAAACAGTGATAAGTATCGAACTCCTTTCCCAAAATAAATCTCATTAACCTGCCGGGCAGCCGTTTGTAGTTTCAACACATCCCATTTCAGGGTCTTTGTGCTGCCTTCAGGGCTGAGAAACAGCAAGCACAATGAAAACTGAGTTTGTACCTCCAAACAGCGGGAACAAAACCAAACAGCCAAATGTTCAACTTGTAAGACTTCTTTCTATCATGCCAGGCCCATTTCTTATTTCAAACATGGCACTTGGCAATGGCACTGTGTCAAACCAATAGCCCAAGACTGCAATCTCTGATTTTTGCTAATCCTTCCTCACTCTGCAGTAATGGGCTGCAGATGCATACTGATACCAGATTGCCATTGATCCCTGTAGATTGTGATACACAAAAGCGCAATCATTTCTTTAAAAGCAATTCCTCCTTAGATATTCAGCAATGTGCATCAAAAATGAATACAAATTAGGTCAGACCCTCCCTCTACCAAGACCACAGGCAGTTCAGCACCAAGGACAGCACACATGACCGCCATAGTTTCAGCAGGAAGCCTTTTCAGGGAAGTCTAAACCGTAACAGGTGTGGTATTATGATGAACTATTTTAGATGCACAAAAAACATTACTGTCTGTATTACACTTAATTTCTACAAAAATAGCAACCAGTATTACATTAAGTACTGTATATGTGAAACATTATGTGCAAACACCTTGCTAAACAGTAAGTACTAATTACTAAATATCTTGTTAATTACTAACAAAGCATAGTATTTCATTTTCAACAGAAAGTCATTTGACTGCAGAAGTATAAATGACAGCACTGACTTTTGGGCCATACATAAATGAATAAATGTTAGATATTAGTTAGCAGAGGGTATAAATAGTATAGACAAACTACCCCAGTTTTCTACACTGTTTTAAGGACGGCATGCTTGAAAATATACAAATATTCAGCTTGTTGAATCGGTTGTAAGGTTTATCAGTAATACAATATCTGTTCAGTCATTTCAACCCTGAGGCATGTTCTACTGCTTGTTCTGTGAAATTAAAAAAAATACTATGTTGATTTAGCATTGGGGCCTGAGACCTTTATGAATAATCAATCATTAAGAAGTGAGATAAAACTGTGATCATGTTCAGTTTTTAAACTCCTATCTGCATATGCATCACTACATTGGCATAAAATGCAAGATTCTTTAAAAAGGATGGAGAAATAATAGATGCAATCAAAATAATTATCAGCAATTTCTGTCACTACATTCAATAGACATCAGCCGCTACAGTTTGATTGATTCAGCAAAGCTTTGTGCTCCAGGCGCTTCCTTCTGATAATTGTGTTCCTATATTTTGTAGAGACAAAAGGAAATGACTAGATGATAAATTGTGGTGTTGTGCAGTACTCATCGAACCCAGTCAAAAGAAAGCTGATTATTCCCAGACTTATTCACAAGCTGATTTGCAGGACAGAATTGCTGAGGTTTGAATGAGATCCACCACTGAATTGTGTGGTGTTAGGAACCATTTCAGTGTTCAATATGTTCTTGATGTAATGTAGGCCTTATTAAATATAGATTTTTGAAATTGGACTCGAAGACACAGAGCACTTATCCCATGAAGTAAAGTCAAATATCATTAATTCAGTACTGTATGTTCAGCACAGTTAGACATTGCTGCAGACCAGTGGTAATGTATAAAGTCAACATCTATCTAAATAAAATTGAATACAGAACTGTACTTAAACACTTGAAAGCATTCATATACAGTCAGCTTTATTGTATAAGGCAGCTCTATATGAAAAATGTAAAAGGAACTAGTTCATTTGTAAATGAATATGCTACATATTCCATGGTAAAAAAAGGGAAATCATGAAACACATATTTAGTGACTGAAACATTTCAAACACTGTATCTCACCACTTGTTCTTGTCTGGTCCTTAAATAGCATAGTCAATTGCCTCAATTGGGGTGTATCATATGTTGAAGAACTATATACTGATTATGACAGTTTTAAAACAGGCTCACAGCAAAAGGAAGAATTAATACAGAATAATTTAAAGAAACCGTATGTATTATGTAAATGAAATGTATAATGCTGTCATGGATACATAATTCATTTCTGATTCAGGACCAACTCTGCTGCGCATAAAAATATAGCAAAATCATATTCATTTTGATATGACAGAGGGGCAATATTACAGCTTTTCCTTTCAAGATAAAGACAGCAGTAATCAACTGTATGTGTGTGTGTCTTTAGCTGAACACCTTCATGACAAAGCAAAGTTTTGTAACAAAAATAACAGTGACTGGCATTACGCTTTTAGGACACTTTCCCATCAGACATGTAGACGTAACATTTTACTTGCCTCAAGTTAATGGTGACCAAGAAGCAGCATGCCAATAATCACTTAGCAACAGTTAGACAACATGTGAAATTATGGAATGTCCTCTCTCTCTCACGTAGGTACACACACACACACACACACACACACACACACACACACACACACACACACACACACACACACACACACACACACACACACACACACACACACAGGTAACCATGACTGGGGACACACTGCCCCACAGTGCTGAGCTATCAAATTTTAGAGGAGTGCGCAGACTTGAAATCAGCATCTGAGCGTTGCTGAATAGAATGCTAATAATATCCTCATGTTTGTGGCATTTTGCAGTCCTCACGTATTTATTGTAAATGTATTTTTAAGATGCAATACCACTGTAGCCAAACCCAGAAAACACAGAGCAGACTCAATTTCTTATTCACTCTATTTCTCATACTTGCCCTGGGAAATCAGCAAATCATTAATGTTTTTCACTGTCACATTGGTTTGTTTGAACATTTTCCCGGATGTTTTAATGCAGCTTTAACTCCACTGGTTACCCAGCACTAGCTGGAAGTTCGGATTACCGAAGCCTCATACACAAGGCTTTTTCCTGTCAGATATAGGCTATAGCCTGGCTGCAAAAGCACCATTTTGTAGCCAGGCTATATATTGGAAAATATCAGTTAATATGGGAAAAATATTGGAAAAATTAGATAATTATAAAAAAAAGCCCAATTAGGTTACTTAAACCAATGACAGGTACTTCCTAAATCCTGAAGTAGTAAAAGGAAGCTATCACGCTTTTCTCAAGAATTTCATCAGACTGTAAACCAAGGTTGTCAGAAAGAAAGACGATGGCAACTGCGGACAGTAAAGTTCGAACATTTTCCCGGATTTTTTAAATGCAGCTTTAACTCCATCTAGTGGTAATTACATCATTTTCAAATTTCCTTAGAAGCTAAACAGGACGTCTTTTCAAAGGTCAATTTTACACGAGAATTATGTATCTTCTTGATCCTCTATTTAATTGTCTTTTATTGACATTATGAAAATGAAACATAGTTAGCCTCCTTGCCGTATTATTATGGTGTTATAATTAAACATGTCCTGTACCCCCTTCCCTTGTGAGTCATGTTCTAAGAATATCTTGAAGAGAAAATCTTGTTAATGAGCAAATAGTTAATTTTCCCTATTATCAAGCACACAGCAAACAAGCTTATCCCATTAACCGTTATGAATATAGTTTTTTTCATTCAGCATAAGTTGGAGGATAGGGTATTTTGAAACAACATCTTCGAACAAATACGTAAATATTTGTTCGGCACAACCGACTAGCTAATCTCACTACAATATGAAACTGAAAATTTAATGAACGCTTATGAAATGTACCAGTTAATTGTCGAGCAATAAAATCTTTGCTGCCAACAAATGTGACATTCTGCATTAAGCAGAATGTGAAAGTGATGAAAGAGGGGCATTGGGTAATACCTTCCCAGGTCATGTTGCCACCGACGCGTTTTATGTACTTGAACCAGAAGGTTTCTTTATAAGGCTCCGACAGTAAAACCTCGCCGATGAAGAAGCAGGGCTCGCATGTGGACAGCACAGCCTGTGCCGGTTTCATCATAACAGCCTTATCCGGATCCCAGTGTCCCATTTCCGGACGTGAACCCAGCACAAATACTTCTACATCTGTGCATTCTGGAGTCAGAATTACTCCAAACCTAAAGAGCAACATTTTAAAACTAAATGAAGGACCAAAACAAGGATCGTTTTGCTCCAAGTTGCGGATATATATGGCAATGACAGCCTGCTAACTGGCGATCACACACGCAGTTAAAAAAAATGAATATGCTCAATTCCTTGTATAAATTTAGTTATTTTAACACAAAATGATTCACTTTGGATAACTATTGAAGTACCACACTCATAGCTTTACTACCGCACTGAAGTAGCTTTCAGCACGCTTGCTTCTTGCAATCTAAAAATAAAGCATGTTACACAACTCTACCGTGGCTGTGAGAGGACAATTTATTTTTAGCACATAGTTGATGTGCGTTTTTGAAAACGTGAGCTATGTTGAAAGACTATGGTGAAACTTCCCCTGTTGTAGCATCTTATGAGACATACATTCGAAAATTCTGTCAACTAAATGCCGTAGCGCCTGCATCAGGTTCGTGTTGGAAAACAATGTTTTAGCTAAATGCTACCATCCTATGGCATTAAAGAGCAACTGCTATTAAATTCATGCTTGCACAAGTTCAATTTACACACGAAGTCCATGTCAGGAAAGGATTCTCACGAATTCCAAACAATATTTATTTTCACACACACATGCACAAAAGTTGTGTTACAAGAGACAAATTGGTTTTGCACTTTAAGGCAAACAATCTTATCAACCAGATCAACTAAGTAATATCATTTTACATTAATCTCTTCACTGACATGAAAATGCTAATTAGGTCTTGTCTTTTCTTACTCAAATGTGTGACTGCACACTATGATGTCAGTCAGAGCAGTACAAGACCAGGCTTGAGGTGCAGATGTATAATTGATGCACTGACAGACAACCGGCAAAAGCGTGGAGGTGTTTACATAACTGATCTTGGTGTCAGACTGCAGTAGGTTCAATTCTTATGTGAAGCTGTATCTATTGAATGATACACATTATGCCATTTAAGAGATCCTTAAAGTGCCTAGGTTTTTTATGTGTCTCATCTAAAAATATTTCAGCCACCTGCTGAGTAATTATTGCTTCCATGTATAAATACAGTTGATGTAAAGCTGTTCCATTAGGAATTAATGTGTGGCTATAAAATGGCAAGCATCATTCTCAGCTGTTTCTTAGTTGTCCCTTCCTCAAGTATTTACTGCTCTCGAAATTCCAAGGAACATTCTCCCAAAAGATGGAGAGGACCAACTTTTTGCAACCTACTTAAAAACGAAATGTCCTTATTTAAAAGCAAAATTATTTGTAATTACATGTACATTAATTAAATCATCTGATGCAAGCAACTTCAGCTTAAAAATCACATTGACATTATGGTGTGTTTGTTGATGCTGCCTCTCTCTGGTGTTCACCAATTGTCATTATCTGATATTATAAAAGTCTTTTTTTTGTTTGTTTGTTTTTAAAGACAAAGGTGAAGAGCTCATAACCCCCGTCACTTTAGTTTTGAGAAAAAAGAAATATCAGCACGCCATTATTGGGAAGTCATGTTAGATGTTCATAGTTAATATGCTGTAGATGTGTTTTACTACAACAGTTGCTCAGAACATACTAGGCACTCAGTCTTTGAAGGAAAATACCATTTTATTAACAATCAAAGTCATGATCCATTTGTACAACTGGGTGATAATTAAAAATTAAGGGATAATTGAAAATACTTTACATTGATTAATCCACAGTGTAAAGAAATTACTTGGGAAATGTTTTCTCTCTGAAATTATCAACAGGTACAAAAGACCATGTGTAGAAAAAAGACAGCACTCTTTTCTTCTCTCCCAGGAGGCAAGTAGAGACTTAACTCTGTTTTTACTGAATATAATAGCATAAAGTCAATATAAACAGAATGGAAGACTATTCTGACCAAAAAGTGCTACTAATCACAAAAAATGTATTGTTTTACCCAACCACACATTTATAACAAATTATTTGAAAGGCGTTTGTCATGTATGAAAAAATTAACAGCTTCAAGGTAATTGCAGCAAGTTTTGTGTAATTCAACATAACGTAATTCTTAATTTTCACCTTAAGAGTTGTTTTTTTTTTTTTGTTTTTACATTCAGTTTTGATGATTTCAAATAGTACTTTAAACCACAGCTCTAAAAAGCAATGGAACAATCTAAGCTTCAGAGCCAAAACTCTTTAAAATCCACACTCAATTAAATAATACTTACAATAAAAACATAAAACAAAACATCATATACTTCATTAATCTTGGCTACGTAAAATGACTATGGGCCAGATGTATCAAAGCCTTTAGCACATGTTTAAATATTTGCACATTCAATTTCAATGACATGAATTGTGGTTAGAGCAAACAAACTACCAATCACATGCTCTCAGTTTTACACATACTAAATGTTTCAGTAAATCAGGCCCCATATTCTTTCCAAACAGGATTCAATTTCTTTAGCAGCCATTGACCACAGTACTAACATTGCTGCTGTATGCATCAAGACTGATAGACTGATGATTACAAAACATGACTCCAATTCATCCACAGATGTATTTTACTGCAATTTTCTTGTACATATATTCAAATTAATCAGCCTGTGAGGCTGTATAGTTCATCTGTAATGTATTCCTCAACTATTGACTACAGCCTCATGTCAAAAACCAATCAGCAATTGTCCTAGTGCTGCTGTTTTGTTTTAAAAAAATGTATATTAAGACGGGCATATTTCTCGTCTTGTAAACTGTAAACTCTTATTAGTCATTAAATAAGATCTACCATCACTTGAACACAAAAAACAAAAACACACAGAACTCCAAGTAATACTGTATGGTATCATATGATAGTTACAGTCATCATAAAAGTCACTGTAGCACATGCACACATTTTAACTTATTGAAGAAAGCATTATTCCTTGATGCAATGGACATCTTTTTCATACAACCCTGATAAACAAAAATTTATTTGGACAACTTATTCTATAAGCAGTGAAGAAAATAAAGATTTAACATGAAATAAGAGAGACTGAGATTTGGTTCAGTACTTCAAACATACAAATGTATAGCATGATGCTAATTAAGATGGAGCATACAGACTTGTGGCTTGTCCAAACCACTCATTTTCACATGCATTTTAATTCTAAAGGGGTACTCAGCAGGATGCTGAGCATTGAACACTTACCAATTGAAATGGCAGATTTCCTTTACTCAACAGCAATAAAATCACATGCATTAAGGTATGGCCAATACACCTAGTGAAAGCTTCATTTTGGGATTAGATGAACAATTAAATACCAATTAATCTCTTGCTAAGGGCTGACATTTTATACTTTAGATCTGCTCTCCGCTTATCTCTTTCTGTATCCAATGTGCAAGTAGTTATTAGCAGCAATTGAAAGTAAAATACACTATAAACATGCAATAAGTCTGATTGGACTTGACTGACAGGTACAGCCCTTTATTTCTGTATAATGCTTTCCACTTAAATACTGTTTATGGTGAAATATTGCAAGGCACTGAAGGGGTTAATGACTGGCAGAGCAACAGTCCTTGTTTTTCCCCTATATCTAGATATAGGGACCTTACATCTGGCGAAAAACTCAAAACTGTAATAATACACTTAGCATTCTTTCTCCAGAGATAACTCCATATGACCACATACAAAGATTCAGAATATTTCTTTTCAATAACCATGCTATTGCCTAGAAGCTGAATCTGATTTTTTTTTCTATATCAGTAGGGGTACTGTGGATTTTTAATGCTTTTGCTGATATAAAAACTGCTAAAGAAGCTTTAGTATGTGCTGGCCTTCCTTAGTGTCCAATAAATGTGCGTTGGTAAATTCAAAATAAACTAAAAAAAGGCTGACATTTGGAGAGTAAAGTGCTAGGTGGTATTTAAGCTACAATATTTTTTTATTTATTGCTTAACAGTAAAAACAACCAAAAGCGCTGCCTATATATTCAGTATACAGTATATAAATACATAATACCAAATTAGAGTCAACAATGAAGATACCCATAAACCTCTTTCCATGCAGCAAACCTACAGAAAATTAGGTGCATAAATTTATGGCCTTTTTTGATGTTGATTGATATCAAAGGAGAATTGTGAACCTCAGAGACTGTTCTGGCAACCTTTAATTGCCCAATTCTGTATGCAAGGTAATGTTATACGGCAAATAAAAAGGATTACAATAACATCACATGCACTTCCTAGTGCTTCTTCTGAGAAGCATGACATGGTGTGCACATTTGGTCAGTATCTTAAAAAAACAGGGAGAGAAAATTCCTTAATTTTCTTGCTAAAAATGTGCATATTTCTCTCAACATTTTTTAAATTACCCAAACAAGGGCACTTGTTGAACACAAAATCATGCGAGATAATATTAGCTACATTGTACAGACATCAATCCCGCAGGGAAATTTTGCCAGTGAGGATCAATAGAAACCTACCATGTCCAGCAAGTCAAGTGTTATGTCATATAATTAAGGCTCTTCTTTTCAACTTCAATGCAACACAGTCATTTTATATAAAAAATAAATTTAACATCAAAACATTGTTTATTTACACAGTGATAGGTTATGTCATGAAAAAGTAATCCGCAGTTGATGAAGTATCATATTACAAAGAAGTTATGTAGCGTGTTTTATCTCTTGAATTCTGAGTGGAAGAAACAGTGAGGGCCGCTTTTTACTTTTTTTTTTATTTTTCATAATACTGGTTTTAGGACGGAGCGTAGTGATCGTCCCTCTTTTGTGAGCTCTCTTGTAAAACACATGCAAGGTAATGGGATGGCCTCCTCCCTTCGCTCCACAGTGTTGAACTTGCACTTCTTCAGGTGGTCTGCCATGCTGGTAATGTTGGCAAACTTCCACTCATTCACTGTGCCAAAAGCTGTGCTGAACCTCCACACCTGATGGAATACAATGTTAAGTAAACACTCATACACACACACACACACATCTAGCTCATGCCTTTCCCATGCAAATACAACAGAGCTTTGCAATCAGTAAACACCAAATACCCTGTATTGTAAGCATACCCAGACCAATTCTTTGCTCATGGTATTTGAGTTTACACTGAACTTTACAACTATTAAAGTGTGGGGGAGAGGTGTACAATTTAGAAAACATACAATTACCATAAACTAAATTGTAGCAGATCATCTTACAGAAATCAAAATTACATTGCAGGCTGCCACAAATAATAAACATCACCAATTTCCACTCTTCAAAGCAGCATCCCCTATGCATAGCAGTTAGAGCCAGCCCTGGTCTTACAAGAAGGCACATCTTACTCAAATCTTAATGTATGAAGCAGCAACCAATAGGTTTTCATTGACTACGCCAACCTGCTTCTAGTAAGATCTGAAATGGCTCAAACTGCTTCGCACTGGTGGTGCCATTTCCATCCCTGCACAAAACATTATGGAAAAACATTTCAAAAGGACCTATGCAGAAACATAAGCATCCACCTACCTTATCTTTGATCTGCCAGGAGGAGGGCCCAAATGGGTACTGCTTTTTCTCCCACAGGAGAACAACCATCCCCCGTACCTGCAACAGGCTAGCACAGACATCCCTCATCATCCGTGACACTCGGGAGAGCTGGCAAAGGCTGAAGCCATCCAGGAACCCAGCTACATGTTGAAGTACCTCAAAGGGAAGACTGCTAAGGTGGTCGCAGTCAGAGCCAAAGGAACATACACTGCTGGAGAGGGGCCCTGTCGGTGGTGCTGACCCACTGGGCTGCACACCAAAGGACCTTAGGTGCCGGTCATGAATGATCCGGTTACCCTGCACAGACGGGCAAAACCTCCTCTGGGAGTAGGTGCACCCATAGTATGCGAGGGGACAGCGATGCTCCATCCAGCCATTGAGACCTGCGTGGATGTCACCATGGACATTCTTAAAGTGGGAGGAGAACTCGTCTCGCCGGAACAATTGCCCACAGACAAAGGTGAACATAGACCGCTGCTTAGTCTGGTAGCGGGCCACACACTCCAGTACCAGGTCCAACCGCAGGGTGTGGAAGGGGCTGGGGTTGGAAAGCTGTGGGTTAGCGTGGTCGCAGGCAGATGCTGAAGCTATGTCACCCACCATAGTGTTGGTTGCCAGTATAGCGGAGGGAAAAGAGAAAGTCTGTGTGCCAAAGTCAATGCGGTAGCCATCTACAAAACGGCTATCTGATATCCCTCTGCCTCCTGGCGAGTCCCCCAGACAGAAGAGTAAGGCCGCGGTTATGAGATCAATCCCATGGAGACCCATGGGATCATCAGTGACTTCCAGGTCAGATGTGTCCACTGATTTGTCCTCCATCTTTGCACGAAAAGAGTATGGGTCAGTGAATAGAGCCCTCCGTCCATTGAATGCAAACACACCCATCCCTCGTAACACCTGAAGGTTCTGCAACTTGCGCTCGAACCATCTGTCCTCAAAGTCAAGGGGCAAATGGTGCATTCCATTGTTTTGAATGATATCAGGAAAAGAAATCGGAAGTGGCAAGGGTAGTGGTGGTGGCTGTGAACCAGAGGGTTCCTGTGCTGCAATGGATATGGAATGATTTAGCACCTCAGGCCTGCTGCATGCAGGTTGGACGAGTTCCCACGACCCTTTAGTGTCTGAGTGTTGTTCCTCGGCTGCCTCCAGATCCATTTCATCCTGCCCCAACTTGCCCGGGCCTTCCCCAGCACTGTGAAAGCCATTGCAAAGGGGCTTCTTGTCTCTCTCAAACAGGTCAAACATGCCGCTCTCCTCTGCTCCTTCTTCCACCTCAAGCTCAAGAAAACCATTATGATCCGTCCACATGTTCCCAACATCTGCTTCCTTCACAACCAATGCATTGTGTTCCATCCCACCCACTGCTCCAAGTTCACATTCTGACTCACTGTCGCTTTCCTTCATTTCAACATTCCCAGAGCCTAAAGCCTCCACTCTGTCGATGTTATGGAATGCTCCGTTCTGTTCCATTTGTCCGCCAGGTATGTTTCCACTGATCAGGTCCATTTCTTTGGTTGCATTACTGAGGATATCCAAAGCTGCAGCTAAGCTCCTGCTTGTCTCTACTGTGGCTTGGTAGAGTTCACTGTATGACTCCTCATCAATGCCATTTATTCCATTCGTGATTTTGTCCTTTGGTAAGCTTGAAGCTACAGCTATCTTTTCACTCATGGCACTGGGTGGCTTGTCACCATTTTTCGATACCATGGTGGCCACCTTGAGTGATTCCAAAAGCATTCTCTGATCCTGCAAGGCAAGAGCCATGTCTAGCTGTTCAACTTCATCAACGTCCTTGCTCAGATTTTCATAGGATATGCGGTCCGCGTAGCTGACGGGCCACCGGTTCCATTCCATGGTGCAGCACACCACACTTGCTGGGCATACCTCCAGGTGCTCAGAAATTTTGTTACGGGCAACTGTAAACGGGCACCCGAATCCACTGTTCAGGCAAGATACTCTCTCAAGCGGGCACAGAAGACGATGCTCGTCAGCCTTACATGAATGAAAAACTGCTCCGCAGACCAGAGAGCAGCTTATCAGGTCACAGGAAACTCCAGTCTCTGGTCTGGTCATGCACCTACGGCTCACACAGTTCATGCAATGGGTGTGTTGTTCCTCCATCTTAGTTGGGGTGCGATGGGGAGGGGGGGAGGAGGGGATCACCAAATCTATGACACAAGTTAAAAAAAAAAACATATTTATTAGCAGCTAAGCAAACTTATGGCCATACTATGGTTACCTTATTTTCTCTTTTGTGAGTTAACCACTGATTTAAAGAGGACTGTGAAAACACACTTGACTGGTAGCCTCACAGGCTCCCTTAAGATGCATCTTTAAACACTTAGACTCATTAAATATGGGACATTTAGAAAAAATGTAACGAAAATGCTGGAGTGGAGTTGCGAGCCAAAAAGTAAAAATGGGGTTAGGGTTATCGCTTTTTCAGAACATCCCTATTTCAAAATTAGCTTCCTGTTTTCCAAAGTTGTTAGGTAGTATATAACAGGAACATTAAAAGTGAGAAATCATTAAAACTGCTTAATGGATATCTTCACAGAACCTTGCTCTACAATCTATTGTTATGACATCAGTGCTCCTTGAACAGAGTATGCCGATCGTGTTTTTGTGAGAAATAACTAAAAGCCCATTTGCCTCTTTCTTGCCATTTTGTGATCAAGTCAATAGAATTTCTCTGCAGTCTTATGACAGTGTTAGAACACTTTTCTTACCTTGCATGTTCAAGCAGGTTCTTCAAACACTAAGGACGTGAAACTATGCTTTGTGTTAATGATATATTTTAAAATTGATGGAAAATATGACAGTTGAGAAACTGGTTTAAATAGTACATTTCTTTCAGTATGACACAGCCAACTACTTTAATTGGCATGAAACCTAAACTATTAGTTTCAAGCTGCTACATTCATTTTATCTGCAATACACTGAAAAGAATGCTCTGCATGATTCCAATCCTCAAATCAAGGTTACTCATTACACTTTTAACTCAATCTTATTTTAATAATGATATGAACAGCATAATTGACACTGCACCTATCTTCACTACGATAGCTCATGCGCTTTCTAATAAACATCACAGATAATGTGTTTTCTACATTTGATTATTTAGTCAGTACAGAACAGTGACTTCAAATGTCTATTATGGTTAAAACCTGCTTGAATCCACCTCTTATTCACACATTAATTGAAAAAGGCAATACTGTGAGGCAATTACACTGATCAAGCTAACGCATTAGCCAAGTTCAAGACATGAAGGTAAAACATAACTAACATGATGAGAACAAAAATAAATCAATAAATCATTTGGCTTGTATCTTGGGGGACTGGGTGTAGTTTAGTAACAGGCTATACAGAGGAACTTTCCAGGCTACCCTAACCGAACAAAGTGAGCTCAGTAGATAACTGCTAAAATGTAATTGAGACCACTGCTTCAAAGATAAAATCACAGCCAGAGCATGCGCACACGCATACATATTAAGAAGCAATTATTATTCAATCACATATAAGATTCATTTATACTGCAGAAACATACATTTATAAAACACTGCAACATTAACTAAACTTAAGCTTAATGTCGAAAAGATTTCCCTCGAATAAGGTAATGGCACTTTCCAAAACCGCTGAATTGCATACAGGTAAATATGACCAGTAGCAACTGTACATCCAGGATAACCGTGCTTAACATTAACAAAAGTTACAGCTTATTTATTACCTCGATCTGCATCTACATATTGTTAGGTTCTGTTATCATGAACGCAGATAATGAATGCTAACTAGCAGAGGATTTCAAACTAAAGGTACAAAATGTAGCACATAGATAGTTACATGTAAAACTTGACAACATGTACAACAATCTCTCTCAAGATCACCGACTACGTTACACATTACTGATTTAATGTGAACTAAGTCAAGTAACACTGGCAAATGAATGATGCTGTCATGCCGTACCTGACAAGTCTTTTTTCATCTCATTGCCGTCACCTGACATCTACTGAAGAGACAATTTCACTTCACTAATTAACGTTACTTGGGTAACTACAGCTTTTATTTGGTGGGCAGGATTTAATAATTATGAATTTACATAGATGACAAACTAAATACCTTGTTGTTATATTTGGGTTTACACGACCATTCCTCAATCAGAGATCTTCTAACATTAGCTTTGCTAGTTAAGAAGATTACTACACGTCTCGTCAATTGCATTAATTCAGCCAGCTGTATCAGGAAATCTAGTTATCAAGCTAGTCAGCCCTTACGTAGGCTTAACATACCGAGTTACAGTTTGTTGACGAACTAGACAGCTTTCAAGTAACTTCACGCTTGAAAATCTGCTACGCAACCTCTGTCCTCGGCCTCCTTCACTTTGGACTTATGTGACCGGCTTGCTTAAGACACAGAGGACTCGTTGCTAATTTCTTCGGCTTTTATTCCTCCGAGAAATCTGTTGCCACATAGGAACAAAGAGAACTGAACTCAATCGACAAGTTCATGTAAGTTCACCACCTGTTCCTTGTTCGATTCTAATGCTAGAAAACAATTCACTCCCCGACTGATGGCACATTTTTTGCCTGTTTTCGGGTACGAGTGAATGACTCTGCTCGATTAAAACAGGGGCTAGCTAGCTAGCCTGCTAAAGTTTCTGCAGTCTCATAAACAACAAAACTCTACAAATTCTTCTTACCGCGACAATTGATAAACCAGTTGATATCTGTCACTCCGTCTTTTTAAAGCCTTATTTCGTCTTTGGGTTCTTCAGATAGTTTTGACAAGATATTTTTATTTTTCTTTTATTGCACGTATTTCAGATTTTTTTCCCCCTTCCAATATCCAGTCTTCTCTCTTCTATCGGTGTCTGCTGTTTTCTGGCTGGGACGCCAGTCTATGGCGTCATCACGCAGCGGTCTGTATTCTGCGTAGTAGTCTAGCTGTTTTGGCTCAGCCTGCGAAGACACTTTGCGGATTCGCTGATCTTTATCAATGTGGATCGACTGGCTACTCTCCGAGTCGGTGCACTTATGAGTGCTATCCTTACAAGTAAAGGTTAGTGAATCGGCGCAGTATCTGCCCCACATGAGTTTTATGGGCTGCTTCAAATTCTGAACAGTTACACTGACCACTGACTTGCGTGTTACATGGATTGCCTGGCGTAGCCTACTTGGTTCTGAGTAAGAGTTGTCTTGCCTACACAAGACGTTTTATATCTGCGCTGAAAAACGGTTGTCTATTCTTGAGTTAGGCCAAGCGGAGATGCATAATCTTTAATACTTTTGAATTTCCCATTAGAGCATAGAGTTCCCAGGCAATGCTGAAACACAATATCGCTGGATACGCGCAGGGCCTGCCTTGCTGCCGATGACTAAACAAATTGAAACATTTTGTCATTTCGAGTTTGTTGTCAAACTCATTTGTCCAACGTGCAGTTTCTAAATATTAATTTCACAAATACTCATTGTGATTGTCGTTTATTTTAGCAAGGTTCATAAAATGTGCATATTAACCGAGAAAAGCGCATGCTTAAATACTTAATTGGCTCAGTAATATAATTCGGTTGCACATAATTGAGATGTAGTTAGAAATAAAATATTTTTTTCTTGTATGAAATGATAAACAAAACTCTTCCCTTGCTTGATTTTTTAACTAATTACAACATTTAATTTGAAATTTCAAAAATGGATAAACAAACTTTTAGAAGGGCCCAGTTCTCACCCCATTGTTGTATGCCCAACCTTTTCAGAAAACCGCTAGTGTTGTCTTCCTGCCAGTACAGATGTGGTTCTTCTCTATTGCATTAGAAATTCAAAGTGACTTGAAGGATTTACATATGTAAATGATTTCAATGAGCTTAAACGTATGATAAAAAGAACAATGTAGTGCTTATTTGACAAATACTCAATCTTTAAGGGTTTGGTAAATAAGGGCAAGTATTAATCAGAATGCTGTTGAGGGAGTTGGTTGCCGCACATTGTCATGTACTCAAGGAGTTAGGGGTATTGTGAGAGTATTCCCTCTTGGGAGTTGCCCATTAATGTGAATATTACTCCCTGTAGAAGTGTGGCCGATCTAGAGCCAAGCTAATGTTTGTTCTTGAGTTTTCCCAGAGGAGCACCCTCTGACTCACACCTCCATCTTGTGAAGACTTTGGACTTTGCCGCTGCCATGGCATGATGTATGACCTCTACCATTGTTTCTCATGCTCTCCCACTCATTTGGAAATTGAAAGCTGTGTCTACTGTGTAGCAGATTGGTTGCCCTCAGTGGTGGAATAATGTATCCCTGGAGAACTCTTGCAGTCCACTGAACTCTTCATTCTAGAGGGGGAAACCTAATGGAACACAGCTAGCTCAGGAAATGATACTCACCAGTTACCCTGGAAACTGTATAGTCCCTTTTTGTCCATCAGCAGATTGCCTGCATATCATGTAAGCTTTTCATGGAAATGTTGTGACATAAAGAATATTTTTTATGAGCTTAGCAGTGTCACAAGTCTCCATCCTCTGCCCAGGCCTTTCTGTTCTGTCAGTGAAGAAATAAAGGCTGCCATTGCTGTGTTTTCTGCTGCCTTACCACTGGATTTATACATCAGAATATATGTCAAACTGAAGAAAAGTTTCGGTCACAAATTTAATATATTTGAATCATTTCAAATGGAGAAATCCTAAGATGTATAGGACTTTACTGTGATGATTGCAAAATGGCTTGGTAAGCAGAGATGTCCCAACAACTTCTCTGGAGACATATAAACAGGAATCACTGCACATTTCGTAAGGACACCATTGCTTGCAGAAGAAAATACTTGTGGGCTGTCAAGGGCAGGCACAGCTGTCAAGAGAAAATGTATATTGCTTCAGTTTTGAGGTTAAGTGACAGGCTGCAGAGTAGTGTTGTTGGTGATTTACTGAACAAACTCATTTCTGCAGGATGTTTCTTCTGTAACATTGTAGAGGAATATTGTTAAATACATTAATGGCAAACACAGGAATGTATATTTAATTCACTGTAATAATTTCAATAATGACTGCCCAAACATATATGGTATTGCTGTTCCATTATTCAGCATTTTAATTGAAATATTTGCAGTTTAAATTGAAAGAAAATAAATCTGTTTTCACCTTTTCTTTATCATGTTCACATACCCATTCATATTTTAAACCACTCATTTAGTGAGTAAATACAACATGCAGTTTCTGCATTGGAACACTGTATTCTGCATTCTGTACACTTAAATCAATTAAAATATTTAAAAAACCAAACATTTCAGTTGCCATGCCTAGTAAGTCTTCATCATTAAGTTTATAGTTCCTGGGTATAATAGCTCTTAAGACAACAAATGTGTGAGAAGTAAACAATGACTTAACCAATAGGAATTAAACTTGCAATATTAAGGTGAGAAGTCTAGTCTACCACAAAACTACCATGCTTCTGCAATGAATTAGTGCCTGGAAAGAGAAACACAGCGCCTCTCCAGGTGCAATATGAGATGAGCAGGCGTCTATGAGAAAAACATATGAAAGTCCTGACCAGCTGTACCCTAAACAGATGTTGCCTAGCAACAAGTCAGCAGGCAGACAGGGTAAACACTTCAACCAAGTCAACACATGCATTATACTGAATACAGAACAGTGAACCTGAAACGTCTGGCAGCCTTATGGTTCTCTGAAACTGCTTCTCTCTAATAGCCAGTACCCACAGAGCAATACACTGTTCCAGTATGGTTATGCTTCAAGTAAAATATTTAGTGAACCAGGGAATACTTCAATTAATGCTCTGGAAATTGATACCTAGTTATTTTTTTTTATATTCCTATAATTCCTACAGTTATGATTTTTTTGGCATTCAAACATTCACAGTCAGTTTCATTAATGTGAATGTTTGCTCTGAGAAACATTTCAGCCTGCCTTCTGTAATGAAGTGAGAATTATGAACAAGGAGTTCATCTGAGTATCTTACTATCACTGATAATTCACTCTGCCAATAACTCAAAAGTGTTAAAGAGCTCAGATAGAGTCATATGTATCAAGAAGAGTTACAAACATGGGGAGCAAATCTGTTATTACATGCTTACCAGCATCACTGACATATGATGACCTCGTAGTCTTTGATAAACAACCTATGGGAAACGATCTCAACAAACATTTCAGCAAAGCTTCTGTAGCTCCACCTTTAGTAAACTCATTCTAAGTATCCCTCTATCCCAAGCTGACTCTCCATATTCATTTCCTTTCCTAGCTGAACAATTATTTTCTTAAAGCCTTCAGCTCAATGTTGGCTTTCATTTAATAATGTGTAAATTTCCAGTTCTTTTTTCATTTTCTCCTTAATTTTCTGTTTGGCTTTCATGCTTTTAGTCATCTACTAAATGTTGGACTATCATTTGAGTTGTGTATGCTTTCTGAGCTGCCTTTGTTTAGACTTGGTAAAGGTAAAAACTAAAATTGAGGTAAGCCCTTATATAACAGATCTCTCACTTGTGTTTAAAGATGTAACAATCTATCATAATATAGACTTATAACCAGTTTTTACATTTCATTTCTCTTTTTTTGGTTAATATCATAAGCTCTTTGGATTGGACATATGATGGATGAGGTCACAGCATTGTTCACTGGCCTTAGTTTGATTGGCCAGCATTTGTTTGTGAAGTTAAGTTTTCAATCCACTGGGGGTCAAAGCCACAGAATCCTTGTAATGCATAAGCAGTTTGGCTGGCAAGTGCTGAAATGAATCATGCATTACCCTTTATGGATGTTTTATTGTGTCAAAAGCCCTGCATGGTCTCATCAGACAGTGACAGCTATGGAAGGAATAATCTTCCAGGGGCAGTTTTGAATCTTTTCCTTTCTATCTTTGTGAACAGCATTTAATCCAGTACAGTCTTGTTATTTAGCCTGGTATGCCTGAGCCTTGCAAAACCTTAACTGTAAGAGAGAGAGATTTGTGGTGATCTCCCCAGCCAAGGCTATGTTAACCTTTAGCTTGTTCAATATGTAATACAAGAAATGGTCAGAAGGATATCATCTTAGAGGGCACATGTCTGCACTCTGGTTTCAGAGCCTGAGGACTGAAATCCTCTGGGGCTCTGAGCACAGTGAAACACAGTGTAAGTCTTCAATAAATTTGAAGGGTAAATGCCATGCAGTAATAAAACTACTCACAAAATCAATTAGCATGCACATTATACTATGAAGAGTGGGCAAACCGTGATGATAGAGGGCTTTAATTTCTCCTTTGACCCACATGTATTTTCAATGCATAGACATTCAAGAGAAAACCAAGAACTACTGGATATAAAATCCCAGTCTGGAACTACCAGAAATCTAATTGTTGTTTGAAGAATAGTTTTACAGCTTCCAGCTCACAAAACTATAGCTAAAAACTTACCTACAAGAAAACGTACCCAATAATTCTATGGTACTGGTAAGTATACTACAAATTTCATTTTATGTCATTTTATGCTGCAGGTTAGACTTTTGAAGAACTTGTTTTTGTGTCAATGTCAGGAACTTCAGGGCTGTTCCTTTTTGTGTTTGTATGTTGTATTTGCACTCCATGAATGCTCTTTTTGTGCTTGCATTTTCTTTCTGTATTTTGCAATTCATGGGTGAAAGGTCTTGCTTGTGCAGTTTGTTTTTGTGTTTTGCACTTCAGAGCCACCATAAAAAAATAAAATAAATGAAATGAGACCATTGATTCAGACTTATGGACTAATGGACAAATTAGTAAAATAGTAAATTCACAACACTGGAATTGTGTGTGCCAGATTTGTTCACATCAGTGGAGTATACCATGAATGTAGTTTAACAAATAACTTTGGTATACATGCAGAAATACAAATATTTAAGAGGCTACTTCATTCATTGCAGATGCTTAACTTAGAGTATCAAATTAGAAATAAAAATAATTTTGATATTTATGTAATGATCCGCATATGACTTTAATGTGAGGAGGAATCTTTGCAGTTCATTTGCTTTTACAGTTTATTTTTGCTCCTTAAATTGGAAAACGTAACTGCGTGATGTGTCTCGCTTGCCTGACAGTATGACCCTTACATTAATTAGACCGGCATCCCTGAGCTTCTTCTACCGTGACCAATTGCACTGTCTTTATATGTCTGTATTTTTGTGATGGTTGCCTTAGAAACATTATGTTGCAGCCTATTTTGTTTCCCTCAAAGGCATACTGCCTTGACTAATGAGTAGAGAGCAGATGCCGGACTCTGAATCATAAATAGTGGGCTCTGAAAATCAGTGTAAAAAAGTTTTGGGGTTATTTAATCATTGCCACTGGTTAAAATGTACTTTTTTTCAGTACGATTAAAATCACCCCTAAAACATTAAGCAACATCCAAGCATGCAGAGATGCCAAAACAGAGTGTGTAAAGTTGTAAATACGTTTTGAATATTAAGGTAAGATGAATGAAGACATTTTCATAGATTCATTCTAACTGCAGTGGTTCTTCATCTCTAACTCTGAACAACCAAATTTACATTTACCACCCTTTATCTATGAAACAAAGCACCATCACTGAAATCTCATGTAACAATTGCGACCTCCTTAAGGACAGCAAAAAAACAAAACAAAATACAATAATACTAATTACACATGACAACACAGGATATGTGTCATGAAGATAGAGTCTGGGGGAAAAAGTATAGGACAGGAAGGCCCCATATTTAACATAATGCACAACCTCAGTATGAAATATGACATAGTAAACCTCATGCAAATGCCAAAAGAATCAAAGCATGATGAAACGTTCACACAGAGGGTGGAGGTCACATGTCAGATTTAACATGGCTCTATAAATAGCAATACATTGGAAACAGCAGAGGTCAGCTTTCAGGAAATTGTATTTTTATTTAGTACCAGATCAAAATTGGACTTCAAAATGACATTTTTCAGCATCTTTAATATATCTTTAATATATATATATATATATATAGCCTCAGATAAGAAGGTGGAAATGCATGAAACATTTGTTTGATGACATTCACCAGAGAATAATGTAGAATAAAGAGCCCTCTCTGCTGGTGTGCCTCACACTGGTTTAGGCTGCAGTGATGCATCTGAAGGTATGGTACAGCTGTGGTCTGGAAATTCTCTTCAACATTATGTCGGCTAAGAAGGGACATTTTAGTTGGCATGATATTCTCTGCCTTATTTAGCAATAACAATTTTCTGGTCAAGTGGATACCTACAGTCTTAGTGCCAGCTATATTATATAGGTTTTTCACATGATAACAAAATCTAGACATCATAGATTTATTGTTATAGCAAGCTAGCTTCATTGTCTTTTTTGTATACATTTATCTTGCTGGATAGGCAACTGTGCGTCATTAAATAAATTTTCACAACCAGTAGTCTATATCATAGAATCTGAGTGCTAACTATTAACTAATGTGTGCAATTTTGTATATTTTTCTCCACTAGTATTTACCTAAAGGTATTCTTGTTCCCTCTAATTGTGCTCCGACATGTCCTTTTGTCTGCTTATGACAGTATTTTTTTTTTATTTTTATGAATGGAAATTGTAATAGAGCTTTGGGTTTATGTATGCTCAAGCTGCATGCACCTGAGACTGAAATTCATATGCCATTAGAGTTTTTAATTAAAACAGATTTGTTCATGCTTAGATTATATGACTTCCAATTTGGCTGTATGATTCAACTTTATGATTCTCTGTAGCATTGGTTTAATCTAATTTAGATCCCGTTTGCTATTTCAATTACTATTGCATTTTTTATAAGTACACACAACAATGCACAATGATGCAAAATTCCAATTTTAGATACCAGTTCCTGGAAAGAATTAATGCAAACGTTCACAAAAAGCAGAGGTTAAGAATCGGAATTACATTTTTTAGATAAATAGGTAGTTTTAAGTGATGTGAATACCCATTCCCACAACAACCAGATCAAAAACTATTCGCTGTTCTAATGCTGTAACTCACTGGGGTCTTCAAGAACTGAAAATCTGTGTTTCACAGCCATGTTTCCAATCAGGGGGTGAGTGCTGTTCTGTGTAGGAGACTGTCTGGCCTGCACATCTCTTGTCTCCATTTCTGAGGTGGTTTTTCATTTTTAACTGGGGTTGACCGCAGTGCAAAGTTTGACCAGAAGTAATTACTGTCAGCTGCTAATTATATGGTCTGGAAAAAGAACAAACCATTTCTTTAATCACACAAACACACATAACTGGTCAGACTATCTGCTGTCTATACGCGCTTTAAGTTTATTTTTTGTTCAATTATAAGTTTTGTCTTGAGGTTGAACAAATAAAGCTGTCACACAGCATTGTACTATACAATGAAATTCTTAATTGTAGTGTAAATTGCAATAGCTGTTCTGTATTTGTGAATGGAGTGATGGAATGTGTGTAATCTTACACTGACAGTGTTGTTTTAGGTTTGATTGAACTAATGTGCAACCACAAAAATAATAGCATGTCTAATCTAAACCAGGGCTCTTCAATGTTAAATTTCACATGTAGTTCAGTGGATTTCCCAGCCTACATGAAACCACTGGAACTCTGGAGTGGAGGAAGGAAGATACACCGGTTCAGTCAGAACACTGGCAACGCAAGTAAAGCTTGAATGAAAATTCTATCAACCATCTTGGCCTGTGTAACAAAGGCTCAATAACCCAGCTAAAGGTAAAAAGCACTCTGCTGCCTGGTGCATATGTTGATATTCCATTCTTTTTTGTTAATATTTGTTGTGGTTTGTATTTATGCCCAGGTGCAGCACAATCTTGTGTGCTGTTTCGGTATCTCTGTAGTAATTTAACTTATTTTAATTTATTTGGGACAGAAAAATAATTATGAAATTATGAAAGTCAGTTGAAGATCTGAAAAGCATTTTTTTTTTTAAATCCTGGGCAATGGTAGAAATGTATTATTATTATTGTTATTGTTATGTATTAAGTAACTGCAAAATGATGTAAAATGCTGACATATGGATCTCTTGACAGAAATGGGTACTCTTGAACAAATATCCAGTCAAGCAGTTAAAAATATAACATGTCACAGTGTTTCAGGATAGAATTATCAGTTTTTAATAATGACTATATGAAACACCAGGTGTTCTAATCAGTTCTAGCACTCAACATCTCAACAAATAAAAATACTTTTTCTTTTTCTCTTTTTAAAATTGAGAAATGCAAGACTTTTATGAGAACAATGTAATTTTTACTGTGTACATTATGTAATACTTTCAGTTTCAATAAATAGAAACCTATGACTCAAAGTTTTAAACATTTTTAAAGAATAACCAAGAGAGTGAGTGCTAACCATGGAGTACTGAAGTTTCTGGTAACAATGTCAGGGAGCAAAGTCGTAGCAACTGCTCGGTCTTTAGGCACAAGTCAGGTCCCATTTCCAGCACCCTGGGAATCAATAAAAACTGATACACGTCTGCAAAGTGCCCTCACTCCCCCTGCTGTGTGAAGGTCAGGCATTACCAGGAGCACCTCTTAATAAATACAGTTATTACAGAAGTCCACATAGTTTATATGAGCTGGGACTTATATTCTCAGAACAAAAACTTACTTCCCTGCAATGGCGGGCTCCCTGCAGTTTGTACCTGCAGTTCAATCTCTACTGGATAGTACTGACTCCATAGTGCCTCAGTGCTGCTACATGACATCTAGCCACTAGAGGGAGCCCGGGTGGTCATTCAGCACTGAAGACAAGTATTTTATCAACAGCGACTCAGCTTCCATGCTGTGCTCCCATGTCATTTGGTGCTGTGGGGCTGTCAGAGAGGGGGCACTGTATACTGCTTGTGTCGTTTAGATCTGGTGAAGGGGGACCAGGTGGGCAATGATCTCCGTAGGTCTGCGTATGGTCACACGATGCTGTTACATCTGCTGTGCTTGAATAAAAACCAGACAGCTACAAAACAAACACACACGCACACAGATGCATGCATATAGGAATAGTGTAGACAGTACATAAACACAGTTATGCTCACATGCACACCCTCATACACAAAAACAGTACTCGCATGCATGCACAATGGATGTAGAAATAATTAAGGCATACTGTCTCATATAAACAATTCACATACATAAATTTGCTTATATGGCCTTAACTAAAAAAATATAAATCCTTAACTTTAAAAATTGGTAAATAAAAATGTGGTGCAAGGACAGTGTCTTTCATAAAATGGCAATGTCATCCATAAATAAACTGGCTATAATGCAGTTGCTTGGAATCGTTGACTTTAGAATGACTGTCAGCTAGTAGTTTTTAGTTATCTGTAACAGTTCAGTGAACTGGATGGAGTAAATTACAGAGGCAATGAGGCTGTGGACAGCCAGGGGTCTCACTGTGTGATGAATTTGATACCACAACGTGCTTCATACAAAATGAAGCAGCAGTGGACCACTTTGATATGGAGAGTCAAAGCCTTCATCTCATGACATTAATCTGAGGGCCTGGCAAACAGCTTGTTTGTGATGGCTGTATGCTTCACAGAGCAGAGCACAATTTTTGTTTTGTAATATTTGTTTTGTAACCCAAAGGTCCAGAGGAGGATTTAAAATTATATTTCATAGTAAATTATATTAAAATCATATTTCTTAATGGGCTCAAAATAAAACGCTTTATTTAAGCTCTTAAGATGTGTATTAATTCTTTGTTTTCAATGGAGAACAAATGGTAAAAAGATATGTAAAATCAAATGACTGAAAGAGATGGAAAATGACATATGGGTCTACTTGCATGGTAAGACTGAACCAGGTTCTCATAAACTTCAGTCTAGGTCAGAGGATTGTCTTATTCTTATAAATTGTCTTATTCTGTGTCACATATAAATGCAACGTGTTTATCTCCATTAGATAAGTCTGTATATAAATTAATATACAGCTTTCCTTTTTTAACTAAATTGTTTGTGGATTGTTGTTTCTTTAAAATCTTCCATGTAAAGCTACCCCCCAAAAATAACCTCTGTCACATTCCAAAGTGCTACAAAATGAACTTTACCATGGCAAATACATCACACAAATCTAAAGTACTAATTATTCAATTTAACAGGTATTTAATAGGACTGTAAGAACAGGTATCACTTGCATAAAAGTTGTTTATGTTTTTAATAATTTTTAAATAATCAAACCCAATGAATGAATGCTACATTTCTGAAAATATTTCATTAATGACCCATGTTTGGGTTAACAAAACAGTTTACACACATTGAATCACAAGCATTAAAAGCAAGATTTATAAAGGCTTAAAAATTCTATCTGCTGAAAGTTATGATTTATAAAGAGTGATTAGCCTATTTAATCAGCGTATTTCCAGATTAGGCATTTGTATACTGTAATCATAACTAATCAGTATTGAAGCCTCACCTGTCTGATCTATATGGTAACTATTACATGTTAAATATAAGGAAAACAAATCAATTTTATATAAGAGTTTCCCCCGAGATGAACTCACCCGAGGCGTGATACTGACTGCTGACCCAGAGATATGGGAGGCTGTGGCATTAGCTTTGCCCCTCTCATTCCTGTCACAGTTCATTTGGATCAATATCATACCTCAGCCTGGGGGCCACTAACAATGTCAGAGCCTGTCGTCTGCCACTGCTTTAACTGCGCTACAAAAAGCTGGACCTGACTCACGACTCACTCAACTGTCTTGTCTATGCAAAGAAGCCAGGGAAACTTTGGGGTCTACTTTGGCCTTGTATTATTGATGTCTGCCTTATTTTGTATGGGGCATTTGTGTTGTATATATTTTCCTTGACATGTGAATACAATGAACCTGCATCAGCCTTGAGGACAGGAAAAGAAGACATGTTGTGAAGAATAAACACATTTATAAATAATTATATCCAGCATTGTGCAAAGTCAATTTGTCATCAATGATTTCAGCACAAGGAAGTGAGGGGAATAAATGGCAGGCAGGCACATATTTCTTATCCTGATACAGACATTTTCCTTTTATTTTAACAGGAAGTGCCAGAGGGTGCTTGTTTCCTGCTGTGTAATTCTGTAAGTTAAACTTCTGCCATGGTGAGAGATCCTCTGTTTGCAAATAATGTTATATGACATTGATCTCCTCTCAACAGCCTGATCAATAATTAATCTCTGAGCATCCCCCAAAAACTCCAATTCAGCTCCTGGCCAAATAAACCGTAAGTGTTCAGTAGAAGTCAGTTCAACAGCAAAATGACAGATTCTCTGACAGCAGCATATTCCTCATGCACAGTTCAGAGTAAACCATGCACAGTGAGACATGCGCCACGCTGATTCAATGGCCTGCTCCCCACACTTAGGGAACCATGTGAACAATGAGAGATGATTGATAGGATCTCACTTTCCCCTGTTTTGAATGAAGGCAAAATCTCATGGCCAGTGAACAATCCTCCCTGCACCTCTCCCTCATCAAGCATTCACTGGACAGACTGAAGCTGGAACAGACTTCACACATCAGTGAAAGCTGCGGGATGTCTGGGGCCAACATTTCTACCTGAGAAAACTGAGCCTGCATCAGTCTGTGGCTGACTCAGCCTTTCAGCTTGTTTTTTCAGCTCATTCTATTTTCTCTCAACTTAAACACCGTCTTGCTGAATAGAATGCTATTATATTAAGCCCTGGCTGCTGTATAGTTCTCATGAGGTAAATTCCAGAACAATGTCTTGGGAATGTTTTAATGACTGTTTTCTCAGAATGCTTTCAACGCATCTCATTTCACAGCATAAACAGATCTGCCTATGAATTAGTCAGAGACTGGAATGGTGAAGTTGAGAAAGTCCATTGGCTCCTGCCTCATTTAACTTGTACTGTACTACAGGGGGCAGCGACCCTTGTCTTGGGTTTTCTGGCCCCTGTTCCACTCAAGCTTGTTTCCGCAGTTGGATAGATTATTAGGAGTCTGAGCCTGAATAATCAGAGTGTTAATGGTGAAACATTGAGTACCTCCTGCCAGGCCGACCTGTCTGATTATGTGGTGAGGGGATCAGATGGAGCAAAACCAGACACATCTCAGGCATTCAAGCCTGCTATGCAGCATATTCTACTCTACCTTCCCCTGAGGTCCCAGACTCAGTGCCAACGATGTTTTCATTCCATCCAAGTACTGAAGCCTCTTTTGGTTCAATTACTCAGCTGTATGCATGTGAATTATCCAGGTTAAAACAGAATTATCCACAATATATTGAATCGATATTTTTATTTACTTGTTGTTTTTGCGGAGTTTCATCATGTTATCAACACATGTTGGTTTCTTGATCTGTAATTTCCAAAGAATAAAAGAAAATATAATAATAAGCTGAAAATGGCGGCAAATGTTTTATTTTTTTATACTGACTTCAGTCCTTTACCTCTGTACATAGATGCCCATTGCTGTGAAGTGCAGTCCTTAGCTGGTGCTGTTGCCTTTCCTCCCCCCCAGGCGATGTACAATCTGTAACCGCAGGAGGGCGCTGCTGTTGAAGACGCTATTGTCTGTGCCATGATAGGAAAACAACTGCTAGGTTTTTTTTTTTTTTTTTTTTTTGTCGTGCTCGGATATCAAATGTGCAAATGACGCATAGGAAGCACAATCGCACGGAGGTAAGTATATTCAGTCCACGACATGATGTTTATAAATCACACACACACACACACACACACACACACACACACACACACACACACACACACACACACACACACACACACACACACACACACACACAAAACATTTGCAAATGTAATGATATCAATCTATCTGCTTATAGCCAACATAAACATTATCATTAGCAAACTATACATCAAGTGATGGATGCTGGGATAACTTCTTTCAAAAAAACTATTATACACAACTCTTTGCATAAAGCCCCTACTGTGAGTCACCCATCACATACACGCACACAATCGCTCTCACCCCACCACTCCCACAAAAATAACCTAGTTATTAACGACACACAGACACCTCTGGTCACAAGGCAACTGCCCAGACTACAGGCCCATTTCATATTCACGTTTAGCTGACGCTTTTCAGTTGAACTTTCTGATAAATATTTAGTTGCAATTTTAGGAATGTAACACCAGAGGGCAGTGTAAATCCGTCTTAAAGAGAGTTTTCTCTACCATGTCCCAAAAGAAGCGAAATGCGATTGTGTTGCCAAATGCTTCACATCCAATATCCTTTGCCGTCGAACAACACAGTTGTTACATTGATATGGCTGTTTTCTTCTTCAATCGATCGAATTTGGAAATAGGTTGCCTTCGTAGTAGTAATAGTCTGAAGTAGAAGTAGTCTGTTCGTGTATGTCTAATAGGGTGTTTTGCTGATGCTTATATTTTCACATTTTTCTTCGAAGCATTGTTGAGCCTTTGGGTCCTTAGAAACATTCCTTTCGCAAATAACAAAAATATAGTTGGTATTCACAAGTTGATCTTTATAGCATGTCAAAGCACATTTTCAGGTATAAAACGTACAAGACTTTTAAAATAAACATTCAAACCATAAACTTTTGTCTGGTGTGTCTGAATTTTTTTTACTTTACTCTTTGGGAAGCTAATTATACTTGTACCAAGGCTATTATTTAATTTGAATCATATATGAGTGCTCTCACCATTCTGATTTTACATTCCAGGCCGATTTACCACTCACATTAATTAGCAATAGCTCACCCACATTCAATATCCTTGCTATGACACAGAATGGTGATGTGAATGAAATTTTCAGCAATATTATAGTGTATGTTTCACAGAGTGTTACATCACAAGATTTTATTAATGCAGGGAATGAGCAATGAGAAAGTCCAATGAGATGTACCAAACAACGAATAAAGCACGTACAGGACTCTTTAGCAAATATCAAGGGGGTGCTGTGTTTTTCCTCCACCAAAATCTAAACCAGGCAATCATTGTGGAGGGGTGAATTAGTCACTAGAACCATGTGAAAAGTTTACTGTACTGTGCTGAACCACAGGATTTCCTAAAGCAGACACTATTGTCCAGGGTGTCCAAGCATTTTCTCCAGTCACACACTGCACCACCTGATTTCAGCGATTAACTCACCAGCTAGACCAAGGAAATACATTCATGACTGAAATCAGGTGGCATAACACTTGCTTTTGGTACAAATACCTGCACAGACAGTGGCCCTCCAGGACTGCAGCTGTATATCTTTGCTGTCAGGTCATGAAACTGTCAGGTCTGAAGCCCAACCTGAAATGACCTATACCCCTTTTCCTGATTACAAGTGATCAGCACTAACAGCTGTTAATGCTAGCGTTTGCATGCCAGTTTGCTGGGGCGTGAACTCTGCTATCTCTCCTTTCTCTTCAGTCCATTTCAAAGTCACAGTTGTCTGCTCTGTCTGCGTGACTGTCTCACTGCAGCTGGCTAGCCTTGGTGACAGGAGAGCTCAGTGCTTGTGCTGGGAATGGAAGTAGAATTAAAATAACATTTTCTGACACCCGCACTTAATCAGCAACATGGCACCCAAGCACAGAAGAGGGGATAAAAAATGAAGCGGATGATGCCGTCATTCCCATCCTCCCATTGCAGAAATCTTCCAGATAAAACCTTGTGTTTCCGTTGTCTGTTCCCTCCCTCTCGCCTCCCTCCCTCCTTCCCTTGTGCCTTCCCTCGCTCCCTCCCCTATCTTCTCGGGTGTTTATGCTGTCCCTGCATAGCTGTTGCTAACCTGCACCCTGCTGTGCCTGTGTCAGAGGCTTGTGTAGTATTATGTGCAGGTTTTTCATTTATTCACTATTTGTGGCCCCTGTTGCTACCGCAGTCTTTGTGTTGACCACCTTTGGTTCTTGCACTCCTCCGTTGCCAGATCTTGGCCATTTATACATGTCCCGAAGATCAGCATGAAGTGATGAGTGAAGAATACCACATTTATGAAGAAAAATTTAAATCCTGGGTGGGGAGCTGGGGGACAGTGATGTCATTTACCGGAAATTCACACAGCATCTGGGATGGTGTATCAGTACCATGCCCTTGGCATCAGTTTCTATCACATTTAAGTTTTTTAAATTCCATCTCATTTTCATTTATTTTTTTTTCTTTTTGTCAAATGTCAATTAAATTCTGTCTCTGCCTCTGACTGCAGATAAAACTAATCTTTTTTGAAAAATCAGTTTTGGTTTTGCAAGGAATCCCAATTTTGAAGGCTTAATCCTATTAGCAAGTCTGGCTCATGGCTGCAACATCCTTCATCAGCTTGCAAGGCTGTGGGCATGCAGTCTGAAGTGCAGTCAGCCAGCTGCTCCCTCTTTCACTCTGCAGTCTACCAGCTGAGTTGCGCAGTCATTGCATCGGGAGTGCACTGCATGAGCAGCTATCAAGCAGAGGAGGTGCCCTGGTCCTCTGATACAGGTACAGTCCCACTGATCAATGCCCCTCAGCCTTAATATTTATACATATTTAACCCACTTGGCCACTGGGCAAAATCAGCAACACCTCATGATACTCAAGTTCTTTGGCAGGGGGAGCCACTCAAAAGCCATAGGCAGACTATTCTGGATTGCATGTCTATGCCTGCATTTATCTTAGCTTACATTTTTCAGTTATCAAAAATAGAAGATGAAACCCCAATGTCAGCAGTGAATGTTTGCAAGTCGCTCTGAATAAGATCGTCTGCTAACATACTTTTACAGAATGTAAAAGGGACCAAAGACCTGACTTTCTAAAGCATGTTTGCATGCGCATCTGTTTTGATGGTGCAAAAAGACTATTGGCTGAGGTGGCCATTTGCTCCAATCAAAATTATATCACTGAAATTGCATGTGTGAACATTTTAACATGTACTAAAGGCTTTGATAAACTTGGTAAAAGTGAACATTTTGAGCTCAACTTATTATCAGAGACAATTTAACTCTAACCTTTATTATGTTGTGTTAACTTTGACACTTTTTTTTAAGAAATTTGCAGAGACATTTGAAGAGAAGGTCCTCAAAGGGTTCCAGAAACTGTGGCTCATTGTGACAATGACATGACCTTTAACCATTCACCTGATGCAATAACAGACCACATGCCAGACCTGAAACATGTATGGCCTGAGAGACTAAAGTGAAACCTCACCTTTGCACATGCAGAACCTGGATCTGTATGCTCCAGCCTGAATGCCAGCGAGGTGGAGAATGTGCCAACTGTTTGATGTACGACTATCCACATTCAATGCAGAGATCTGTTCAAAGCTCCAGTTTGAATATGTGTCAAAGCATTGGTTGCGGTGTTCTTAGACAATAATTATACACCACATTTTCTGCTTATTTTGTCAAAGCTGCTGACATCACTGGGATAGAGACAGCATTATTATCTGTGGCCTTCACTTTGTCTGTTTCACAGGCCTGCATTCCATTCTAAAGATAATCTGGCAGAATGGTGAATACACTCTTTCCAGTCCGTCATGCAAGTGTTTGTGGGAAATCCTTTGTATTTAATTATGAGTGAGAATGAATCTATAGACACTTGCTTCATGAAAACACAGCATGTATCTGAACCACAGCACCCCCCTCAACCCCACAACCTCTCCTGCCAACAGCTCCCACCCCAATGTACTCAGCCTCTGAGTCCATAATGTGATCCCTTATGCCACACACAGGAAGATCCCACAATCACGTTTTCTCAACGTGGGTGTTTCCAGCAACCCCCTAACTCTATGTGTGATTCAAAAATTCAAATGCTGTCTTCACTGGTAACCATATGAAACAGTTATAGCATAAGTATACCCTAAAACTGCAATTTCTTCATCATAATGTTAGTTCTAACCAAACTGGAATCCAACATGTTCTTTATTTTTTGTGGTAGCTGTGCTAGGGTTTAAAGTATTTTATTTCTGTCTTATTTTCCATCCATAACACAAAAACAGAAATAACTAGACAAGAATATTTTTTCAGCACAGTGAGTTCTTTTCCTTTTTGTTTAGGCATTTAAGATAATTTCATGGGTAAGGAATCATGGTTGAAACAAGGGGCTGTTACTACCTGTTATTGTGTTTATTTTTTGGCACGTTCCTTGAAATTCAGGCATAGTAGTTACAAGAACAAGACATTTAAGGGGTTGTAGGATGGATAGTCCATCCCACCAATAGGAAGTACACAACTACAATGGTGACTACCGCACCTCAGCTAGACACTAAGGATTTTTCTGAGGGTGCTGCTTCCACCGACTAGCATGTTTTGTAAGAGGGGCAATATAGGAGCTAAGGGTGGTTGGGGGTTTGGAGAACCCAGCTGTGTGTATATGAAAACTGGGACTAGGAACTTATTATGCCTCTCCATAATCATTCCATCATTGGGGAAGCATTATAACTGTATGAGGACCCTCAGGTATTATTAAAATAATAGCTAAGCTTGAGTCAGACTCACCCAATGGGCAGGTCTGTAGTCAGTCTCATAAAACCTCCTTCAGGTCATGTTCTGAACTGGACTGAAGATGAATCAGAAGGCATGCACTTATTGGCTGGGTCAAAAGATGTTTTTTTGTTCAGTATTTTTTAAAATGTATCTTAGCTGGAAGGTTGAAGTATACCTTTGATGAGGGAACCACTGAACAATGGATTCAGTACAATAATCTTTGTAAGTAAACAGTAACAACATGATGAACACACCTTATGCTGGTGCAACAGGGCACAGTTTGTAGACATGCATAATAGATCGCTACTGCATAAAGCCCTCTGGTCCCCAATGGGGCACATCACCCCAAAGTGGGGAACAGTAAATTTTAGCTCTGGAGGAAGTACCCTGCTTGCACATTTATAGTACCTTCATGTAAGATCAGCAGACGAATACACAATTTCAGAGTTGATCGTCTTGTGCACTTAGTTGGGTTCTGCGTGTCCTTTTTCTTTATTGGGGCCACACTGCAGCTTGTGTGACCCGATTTCATGATGTAGTGAATAACTAGCAAAGATGGGGGGCACTCGCGGTCTCACGAAAAAAAGAAAAGGAATCTGCCGCGTGAGCGATAGAACCTCAAGTATCACAGCCAAGGACTGTGTGGCTCAGAAGACGGAGAGGCACGCGATGTCTCACGGAAACAGGTATGTCTAAGTTCTCAGAGAAAATGCACGATAGCTGGTGCAGTATTTGATCTTGCATGGTCAGAGCGTGCCAATAATTTAGGTGCGGCAGAGAATGAATGACGAGCTTGACTGCTTTCACGGTGTCATAAATGTTTTTCTTAATCCTTTTCATTCTGAGTGATCAATCAAGCCACCAAGGTCTACAGATGGTGTATTTTCATTATTGAGAGGAACGAAATAAATGGTAATTAAACAAAAACATGAAAGACTGCACTCGAGTTGTACTTTAAAAATCTCATTGTTGCTCACAATTAACCTGCAGTAACAGATTAATTATGAATTAATAACAGAACAACGCGAGGGGGTAAGTCTGCTTTGACGTTTCTTTGCCCTACTCTCTGTCACGATGTGTGATTTAGGGGATAATCGGTATCTGTTTAGTTGACAAATTTGTATTACAATGCATTCTGTGTGTGACAAAGACATAGGCGGTTAAATGCGATACTATTTCGTTTTCTGGTTATTCGGTAAAATGTGGAAATGCCAAATACCTGTAAACGGCATGCGAAAGGTGTTTCTGTACAGTGAGGAGAGCAGTGCCTTGAATGAAGTAGTATAGCGCTGTCCAGCGTGCTGAACCCTGCTCCTCAGAAACCAAATTTCCTCAATGAAGAGAGGAAGAGGAGCACTTCTGAAGATAACAAAATTGGCATTGCTTTAACGCTGAATGTATATGAGTGATCGATGGTGAGGCTAGTATTTGTATTAGTATCGCAGATTAACATATGTGCTTAGGTTCAAGCAGACTGACATTTTCAGACGTAAATAAAAACGGTTCCCCTTTCTGCTTTTTGAGATTGTGGTTTGGTACCCATGTATTTATTCGTAATGCGTTCAGTTTTTTTGCTTTCATTATTTGTCGTTTCAAATGACTTTGTTTTGAATGTAGCTTTTTGCTTCTTGTTGCATTGTGAATTTAATTGTGCCGTAGAAAGAGCAGCCCAACTTTTAGCCTAGTTGAAATGAGATGACAGATTAATTAAAGTACTTGAAGAGAATATTAAAACACCGCACATATTTTCAATTTGAAAAATGATCTAACAGCTTTTTTAAAAAAATGTATTCTCTTTTATTACTCTAAATGTTTTTTTTTTCTCTTAGCAGACATTTCAGTACTGTGGATCAATTCAAGACATTTTCTTTACAAACAATGGTCACTTCGTTCAACCTGGATATACAAACGGACAGCTAACATTTCCAGTCAACTGCCACAGACGGATGTAATGCCCTCATCTCAAAAATGGTTGTCATGAAGTGGAATATCTCTCGCTTAAAAATGAATTCCATTCTTCTTTTATTTTTCCCAGCGGTATTCTTTTATAGGTACGTGCTGTGCAGTAGCATGTACGAAAGGTCACTAATGCCCAGGGCCGTGTCTCGCTCCGTTGCCAGAATGGACGGGGATGTTATAATCGGGGCTCTTTTCTCCGTGCATCATCAACCTTCCGCCGAAAAGGTTGCCGAAAGAAAATGCGGTGAAGTCAGGGAACAGTATGGCATTCAAAGGGTGGAAGCCATGTTTCACACCCTGGACCGCATCAATTCTGACCCTAACCTTTTACCCAACATCAGTCTTGGCTGCGAGATCAGGGACTCGTGCTGGCACTCATCGGTGGCTTTGGAACAAAGCATTGAGTTCATCCGGGATTCTCTTATTTCTATACGGGACGACAAGGATGGGTCCAAATGGTGCATTGATGGAACGCCTTCAAATCAGCCCCCAACAACCAAAAAACCCATCGCCGGAGTTATTGGACCAGGATCTAGTTCAGTGGCTATCCAGGTTCAAAACTTACTACAGCTTTTTAACATTCCCCAAATTGCCTACTCAGCAACCAGTATTGACCTAAGCGACAAAACGCTCTTCAAGTACTTTCTTCGGGTTGTGCCGTCGGACACCCTACAAGCTAGAGCGCTCCTGGACATAGTTAAACGCTATAATTGGACCTACGTGTCTGCAGTCCACACCGAGGGTAAGTAATATTTTTTGCTCCATAAGAAAAATAGTCACGAACTAGTAAGACCAGCGCCATTGAGCTGACACTTCACACACTCAACAAATCATCCTTGACCGAAAAAAAAATCGATACAGACAATTATAAGCGTCTTTGGTATTGAGTACGACACAGACAGAAGCCTAATCAAGAAGCAGAGGAGAGGACACGTCTTGGGTATCATTGATTATTGGTGATGGGTTCATATCTCTAATTTGCATTATGTGTAGGTGTGTGCCTGTGACTGTATGTATATATGCATCTGAGAGAGACAGTGGGAGAGAAAGAGAGAGAGACAGATACTTATTCAGCCACTATATTGGCATCCACAGGTTGATCATGTTTTGTCGTGAAATGTAGAAACCCATATTATTACCATAACTGTGAAAGGTACTTGAAAGAAAAGAAGTAGTCCAACATTAACACAAGTTCTCCCATCTCCAAAAATATATGTGCTGGTGTTTACAGGCAATCTGCTTGGCTGTCCTTGCCTGAATTCCCTAGACAACTGCATTAAAGGGGTCACTTTAAATATCCTGCTCTAAATATGGACCCCGGTGCAAAAAGCATTGTTAAAGCAAAAACAATCATTTTTGTTTGGGTGATAGTGGTGTAACCAGATTGTAATATTTCTGTATGTTATTTGGCAAAAATGTGTTTTATGCAAAAAAAAAAACAAAAACAAAAAACAATAACACCAACAAAGCATTTACAGTTTTGTGCTGCTCTGGAATAAGTGATAGATTACAAAGGGTCTCAAGTGATCACAGACCAGGCTGGTGGATATAGTATTACAGATGTGCTACACATTTTGTTTCCTGATGTGGGCAGAACTGTGCAAAAAATGAGTATGGCTTGACGTTTTGAAGTGGATCACACATGAATGTTGGAGTGTTTTGAGAAAGAGAGTCACATTCCCAGGTGGATGTAGCAGTAGAGGTAAGGCTCTTAATGTTCCAAGAAGATATACTCATATAGAATAATGTGTACAGTGAAGTGCTGGTGACATACCAGATCCTCTGTGAGGTTGGATGTGTATAGTTCAGTGAAAGAAACGTAGCAACTTAGTGTTTGTTGAAATGTGAAAGTCAAGGCAAGTCAAGACTTTTGTCATATCAGTAATGTAAATAAGTAATGTAAATATTGCAGTGGCATCAGTCATTTGATTTATATAGTTGTAAGCTGTGGGTGGATACATTGTTCTAGTGCACTTTTTGAGTGCATACAAAGGTGCAAATGAATTTATCGATACCATTTGCAGCAGAGAGAACAACCTGGGGATAGGAAGTAACATGTGATCAATGTAAATGGCCTATGGTGAGTGCCAGTGAGCATTCACTAAACCTGTCTCAAAAGGCCTCTCCCAAGGCAGAGGGCAGCAGCTCACTAATCACTCAGGATCAATACAGAAGGCTAAACCTTTCTAATATTGCTGTGAAACCATGGTATAGGCAAGCTGTCATACAAGCAATATCACAGCAAGACAACATTTCCCATGCAAAGGTGGTTTGGTAAGGATTTGCAAATGACAGACAGTGAGTTTCAGACTGTTTATATTAGCAGTTTAATTTATATTAATGGTGGTGGTAGTAGTATTATTCAGTACTCTTCTTGAAGTAATGCAGATTGATTGTGTACCTGTAAAATATTGTACTGCACTAATCTGGTATGCATTCTTACTGAAAACTGACACCTGCCATGGATAGCAGTGACAGTGTAACTAACCCATATAAGGAGGCAGTATGCACAGTCTAACAGATGCAGTACAGCTGTATTGCAATGTGGAGTATCCAACATGAGGGTTAGATTCACTAATCATTCTATCAGATGAATGACAGATCTATCCATCCCACCACCTATCTGTTAAGCCATCCACTCATGCATCCATTGTTCTTCCACCCTCAGTCTATCAGTGCACACATCCCTCCATCATCCATCTGTCTTTCAAATACAGGGCTGGTGAAGGTATCTGTCCCTTCAGCAATATGCTGCCTATGTTCATTCAGTGTGGCCACACAGCATGCTAACATGCACATGTACGTACAGCACATGTACACATTTGTTTTTAGGATTAATTCGCCTGTGCGGCTTTCTACCAACATGATTAATTTGATGCTAATTTTATTCCATTAAAAATAACGAGTGAAGTCCAGTTTTTCATTATTTGCACATCTAAGTAGGCCTGAATTAATTAATCAACCCTCCATATCTGATTAAGGAATTAATGCAGCTCCTTCCTCTGTTATTCAAATATTATTCAACAACCTACTGATTATGGGAGTAAAAAAAGAAAAAATCGAAATGCAGTAGAGTCCAAGAGATCTGTTGTCCACAAACAGGAATGTAATACTTAATATCTACACATATTTACAGATCATCTTTGCCTAGATTACTTTTTATAATAATTTAGATTACAATTGTTCAATTATAATTCATTATAGTTATTTTGCGTCAATGCTTTATGTGTTATTCAGAGGCATCTGATCACAGGATAGGAAAGGAAAGAAAACATACAAAAAAAGAAAAAAAAACAGGTTTACAGAGACCCAAGATATATTGCGCAAAGGAGCAGAAGAGGAACTCACAAATAGATCATACTGAATCATAACAGCTTCATGACATTTTATGCCTCAGAAATAACTCACGTTCCACCTCTTTGGGACCCTGAAATGGATTTGTCAAATTTTTGTAATCATGTAGGTTATTACCATGCTTTGCAGAAATGAGCATCCTGTTGAAATGCAAAGTGTGCAAAAATTAAGAGAGTACAATTAAAAAAAAAGCACTGAATCACTTTAGATAAAAATACACAAAAAACACCATGAGTGCTCACCACTGGTTAATGTAACTGACAGAGACAGAAACCACAGAACAAAGCATAGGAGCGTGAGATGAGTGTGAAGACTTTAGATTCAAGGGGGATGTGGATCAGGTCATGACTGACGGCTGAAGACCCAGTACTGGCAGACATCAGGGTTTTACAAACCGAGAGCCGGGACCAATGAGCCAGTGAGGTGAGAAGTATGCCCTCCCATGGGATAGAGCAGTCTGGCAAGGGCTGGGGGTGAATTTCCTTCTGCCCAGGGATGCCTCTAAAGGGTATGGTTCATAGTCAGGTCGTGGTTGGGCCATAGTAAGTGTATGGTGAAATTATGGTCTGGTCTAACACTCCAAAGATGGAGGGGGAGCACACTGAGGGAATGTGTAAAGACACAGGAGCAATGTGCAGGGGAACAGATTTTTAGCAGTTGAGAAATAAGAGTGTGCAGGGACAGAAAAACATGGCAGAGCTGGGACAAATAGGTTCCATTCAGATTAGAGAAATGCTCAAGCTCGGCATCTATCCACACCCTCATTTCAGCGCAAGTAAAGCTTAATAGATGTTGACAGTGAAAACAGACATTTATAACATTTGTAAAGCACTGTTCAGGGCTATCACCAGCCAGTGGTAAAATGCTGTACATAGTGCTTTTAGGGTAATCTGGAAAAGAACAAATGGTAGACAATATTTTCTGTGATTCCTGCATAATGACATAGAGTAGTATCTGTTGCCAGTTTCCCATGGCAACCATGCAAGCTCTCTGATTGAATAAATTACCTGTGTGGATTAAGACAAATCTCAGGATTTCTAGAATGTGGCAGACTTCCAAACCCACACAAAATAGGCGGAGATATGTTAACATCAGTTTGTGATGTGAATTGAAATGAAAAGGATGTTTAAGGCAGGTGGAACCTTTAATGGAACATTTAATATTACAATTTTGTATTGCCCTTGTACATAAATCAAGCTGTAAGACATAGAATGAAAATTATACACAATTGTCAGAATACACATTCATAATAAATAAAACAAAACAGCAGAATAGAAGAAATTGAAATAGTTTAACTTGGAGGCAAACAAAAACTCCGTCATTATACATATAATTTCACTGCTACACATTGTAATAAGCTGAGGAAAGGTCTTAAATATCTTTATGAATTCATAATAAAAATATTTACCTGTATCTTGCAAGATGATTGATGTGCATGTTTTGATAGAATGCTGTTCAGGGGAAAAGAAATGGGAGCAAAACTGGCAGCTGGTCAGAGATAGCTGTCCAAACTCCTCATGTATCAGCCATTGCAAATGTTTCTTTAGGGATTGTTTTGTAAGTGGAAAAATATGGTTCACCATGAATTTTAGAAAGAAATTGTTTTTTGACTTTAATTTGTTACAGCATGATTCAAAATACAAAATTGGGTTAACAAGTTTTATTTTGACATATTGCTTTTTTGTGGTGCAACACTCAGGAAACTATGGAGAGAGCGGGATGGAAGCGTTCAAGGAGCTGGCTTCACAAGAGGGCTTGTGCATCGCTCATTCAGACAAGATCTACAGCAACGCCGGGGAAAAGCACTTTGACCGGCTGCTGCGGAAACTGAGGGAGCGCCTGCCCAAAGCCCGGGTGGTCGTGTGCTTCTGTGAGGGGATGACGGTGCGAGGGCTCCTGATGGCCATGCGCCGCCTCGGGGTGGCTGGAGAATTCCTCCTGATTGGCAGGTAGGTCACCGTTCATGGCCTGCCATTGCTAGAACATTCCTACAGTTACAGTAAGCATTCACAGCATGAGCGTTTGTCCTTTATGTCCCTTGAACATTGTCACAAGGAAAATTAAAGAAATCTTCTTAGAATGGCTAAGAACTTTGTTGTTGCAGTTATAAAAAAATATTTGTGCATGGACATTTATTTTAATTCTTGTGGGAAAGTAATCGATCTTCATCAAATGTTGTATCTTAGAATCAGCATTGGAAATATTTTTTTCATTATAACTACCAGAGAATATGACCAATGAGGTTTTAGGACATGCTTGGAGCATTCATTTGTGATTTTGGCAGAACGTATCTGAAGTTCAAAGGATTTTTGAGGGAATGCTGCTGCATTAGAAGATTGTGTGGAGTCACTCTATTTCTCCTGCCTTCTGAATGCTGATCTGAACACCATTCCTTATAGTCCTTTTCAACTGATTGGTGACATGGGCCAGCTGAAGCTTGTAGCTTCACTTTAGTGCTGATGCATGTTTTGTTTGAGCGGCACACAGGACTTAATAAAAACCTAATTGCACACACACACACTCACACACACACACACACACACACACACACACACACACACACACACACACACACACACACACACACACACACACACACACACACACACACACACACACACACACATAGATACATGAGTCATAAGTGTCTCTGTCTGTGAAACAGCAGAATTTTGAGGATCAGTGGGGAAGTGAGACTGAGGCAGCTGACTGATAACTGGGGTGAAGTGCTGAAGACTATTTTAGACAGACACAAGGTGTGCTATGGGGCATGGTTTTTGTTAAGTGAATAAACATGCTGCTGATGTTACTACAAGCAGCTGTGCTAATGATACAGCCATGTCACATTAGTATTACAGCTGAATGTCAATGGAAATACTCATATCCCACAATGGCAAAAGCAGGCATACACATACACACATATACCGGGTTGTGCATATTATCAGTTTCGTATTGCTGGGTGTTTACTGAAGATTCAGTGCTGTAGTCCAAGGTTTTTTACAGTTTTACAGATTTGTGCTTCTGTACAGCTTTCTCTCTGACTGGCCACTATGGCACACTGCTGTCCTACCACACTGCTCCACAGTCACTGTTCATTTCTGCAGTTGTTTGGTACTTTCATATTTTTCACTCCTCTGGGTATTAAAAAATAAACCCATGAAAGGTTCTGATTGCATATGCCAAGCACAAGCTAAGCTAATGGCAGATTCAAACTCTGCTCTACTAAATTCTAGGCACATCCACCCAAACCAATTTCCCTGTGTTTATTTTATTAAAGAAGAATTCAAGTTGAATTTTGACTCTTTGGCCCAGCTATGTGTTGCTTATGAGGAATAGTAATCCCATTCATGAGGCAATATATATGGCACTACATGTGTGTGGCAGTGCTATTGATTGAAAAGCTCTGTTGATTGAACAGCTTGGCAATATGGTTGCTGGTTAAATAAACAAAACCCTAGGATGTGATTCTGGATGATTGTAAGATCACTTGCTTGGCTTATCTGCCTTTCTTGATTGCTGCAAAAGCAGTCAATATAGTGCTTACCATCTCATTACTATTTCAATTGTCGATTGTATTGAGTGGTGGAGTCACACACAGCAGTGGTATGATGCTTCATTAAGGGTCCATGGCTTTCAGTTCTGATCTACTGTCTGTCGCTTGATACCCAATCAAAGTCCACTTGTCCCTTCAACCAGCTGTGGGTTGAGAATAATGGAGCAAGAATGCCACATTATTCTAAATTGTTTTATACGATTTGTAAGTGTAGTCATTTCAGGCCTTTACTTATCATGCTCTTACTATTTAAGACATGCATCTTTATCTGGCAGAAAATAGAGTAGCTGCCTGTTATGTCCAGACTATTCTTTCAGAGTAGAGGAACATTTATATTTGATGTCTGTGAAGGACTTGCAGGATTGGATGATGTGCAACTGGTGATGCTGGGGGCGGGGTGGCGGTGCTTTGGCGGTCACTGATATCCACAGTGTAATCGGGGACTGTGAAATGGGCTGGAAAAAAGGGTCACAGAATATGCTAGCATCACCAGCTATGAATCCAAAATCCCTCTTTTCATCAAAGCCTCCTCTATAAAGGAACTGAAAAAATCACCTGAACTGCCGCTGGAATGTTTCTATTGTGAGTGCGATTTATATGCTTGAAGGACCACTAAGAGCATGCGATACATTATAGGAGCTTAAGACCGAGCAAGGGTACTCAAAATCCCTCTGAAATACTTCTGTATGCTAGAATGAAATTAAACTGCCAAGTGTCACGGCTGGCATCTGTACCCACTTCAGGAGCTTTTAGTTGCAATGAGGAAAATCACATAAGGCGTGATCACTTTTAGCATTAGTGGTACAAATGGACACATACATAACCACACATGTACATACACATATACGCACACATCTACCATCAGATCAAGTCAATAAACTGGTTTGAAGAGCCATTATACAACCCAACATACATGTTTCCATGTTTCTATAGCAACCAAGCAAGAACTCTGGAATAATGTGGTAGTGCAAGAAAGGTACATGTTCCCCGTAATTATTTGTTGTCGATGCTGCCCAAGCCATGGTTACCGAAGCTGTTTTCATCCTTGATTCTGTTGCACTTATCATTGAAGGCTGAAAGAATACAATTTTTTTTCACTGTTCTCAATAGCAACAATATTGGATGGAGTGAATACACCAAACCATCAAAAATAATTATTATTACCATGTCATTTCTCCCATGTCATTTCCCTTTTTATTTCTGACACACATTTTCACTAAAGACATTTGCTAAGCTCTCAAGGGGTACAGCACAATGTACATTGGCTGTTTCATCTGAAACCGGGATTTTTGTGCAGCTGAGCATGTTAGATTTGTGCTGTTGGCTGTGCTTCTTTACACATCACACTCTAGGATTGGGTGTATTCAACTTGGTGCTCATTCATGAGCTAATCAAAGGTCGCTAAAACACCACAAAACCCATCCCAGTAGCTTGAAGCAAGTTTTAATCATGTGCAGCCAGTTGTCTCCATGCCTCCTCATGGCAAGGTAATAGAAGGTGAAAGCAGCATTGATTGCCATACAGATGACAGGTCTCTCACTCTGTGAATACTTATGCACAACACTTTGAGTGATGGTCCTTGTTTTTGCAACTTTTGTGAAACCTTTGTGCTCAACAAAGCAAGAAAAGAAAAAGAGATAATAGGCCAGGATGCACAAATAAAACATTTATAAAGAACAAAAGAATTAAAAAAAGAAAAAAAAAACATTCAAGCCCTGCTCAAAATCTGTCCTTGAAAAAATCTCAAAATGACCCACCCCCCTTGCTTGGCATCTGTGCTGACTGGAATCCTTGCTTGTTAATTTGAGTTAGCATTTCTGACTTTGTAATAAACTTGTGAGTTTCTTTATATGTGTGGTAAATTCTTTCAGAGGCAGACTTCTGGAGCCATCTGTTAAGTTTGTTCCCTGGTGGTCACAATGCCAAGAAGACAGAGTATATACTCTCACTGACAGTGCTGGCTATGAATGGCACAATGGGTTGCTCTATGAAACACTGAGAGACAGGGAAAGCCACACATCTGCTTTTTAGGGTCATGAATTTGTTGTGAGGGTGATTAAGACACACAAACTGCTCTCCCTGAGCTTCATTTTCAAGTATGTTTTCCAGAAAGGTTTTGATATCATGTCAAACCCAAGGTAAAATTTACCAGGGGTTTATTGACAGATATTCAAGAGCATACCTGATTCAACTCAACTCAGATCCTCAAGTATACCACAACAAATACTATTCTCCCAGCAGGCATCTGTCACAAAGTTCCAATCATTTTTTTAAGAGACTGATCCTGATCTGTTTCAGCATTTAAGTATAGACTCAAAGACAATGCCGGAGATGACTGCATACTTTCCTTGTGATTATGCAAACCTAATGAATTATCCATCATAATGAAACAGCGATACCTCTCTTGCCCTCTGTTTGAGAGAACACATCTTTTTTTAGCATCTTTGTGGCTGTGCAGGGTCTCCGTGGGACGATGAGAGACACATCGACTGGGCTGGGCTGGTTTCTGGGTCAGGGAGAAATTCTCTGGCAGTCTTACTTAGAGAGACGCAGACATCCAACACCTATCTGCTCCTAACACATCCATTCACAGAGGACCACAGAAATCATATCACATTCAGAAGCAGCTCACAGGTAATAAGATGCAGTGGAAAGTCAAATACAGCTGCATTTCTTTCATCCCAGCAACTCATGGGCCTAACCTCAGCTGCAGCAAAAAGAGTTTGAGATATGTAGTTACTTTTATACTTCACTCAACATCATTAGTCATTAGTATCAAAGGTTTTCAAAATTTGAATATGAATAGTTTTTGCAGTGATTTATAAAAATGTTTTTTTTTTCTTTTTTAACTCTTTGCTCTTGTGTTTCCTATATTCTGAAAGTTTAATTACTGTGTGAGTATTCAGTAATGGACAGTGAAGTAAATGATTATTGTGTGTGTGTGTGTGTGTGTGTGTGTGTGTGTGTGTGTGTGTGTGTGTGTGTGTGTGTGTGTGTGTGTGTGTGTGTGTGTGTGTGTGTGTGTGTGTGTGTGTGTGTGTGTGAGTTAAATAGAAGAACGTTTGGGTTTACTTTGTCCACCGTGTGAAAGAGACCTTGTATGCAGCCTCCAACTCCAGCCATAAGTCACAAGATCAAACATAATCTCAGATGAACACAGTACGTAATGACAGGGAAGAGCCAGAGGTCACAAGGAAGCATTTAGAGAACTTCCTATAATCCAAGCGGTACTCGGGCCTAACCAAACCAAACCAAACCAAACCAAACCAAACCAAACCAAACCAAACCAAACCAGGCAAATACCTCAGCTGCAGAGCTTTTACCATTTACTCATGAGCAAACTTCACGATACATCACTCACAATTATAAAAAACCCTCTTTTTCATACACTTGCATTTTTAGGTTTGTAACATGTTTCAGTATTCTTAGTAACAGTTTATAAACCTATAGATGCAATTATATGAAAAAGATGTTTATTTTATATACATTAATCAATTCTCAGGAGTTTGTGGTGAGGTTAAACATTTTACTGAAGAGTTTAAGAATTCCAAGGATGATTTGAATTCAGGACTGTGTAGAACAGTCACATTCTCAAAGCTTAGTTGTTTTCACTTTTACCAGTAGACAGCAGATATGCCTTTGTAATGGAAAATAATATCATCCCTTTCCCCAGGGAAGACCCCAGGGATGAGGCATTGTTACCCACTAATGCTAATTACACAGAAATTATATCAGTAACATCATTTTTATGACACCCAAGGCACTAAACCAGGTCAACAAAAATCTTCTCTGTGTATGAGAATCATTTAAATGATCACATTTCTCGCCTTGTTCCTCAGAGTACAGTTGTACATCTGTGGAACAAAAGACTCGGGCCACTGCTTTGAATCTAAAATTTGTCTCTCCTCGAGTCTTGTGAGTAGAAGGATTTCAGCCCATAATTGTTAATGTGTTTTCAAATAAACTTAATGGCTGAAACAGAAGGATGCTTCCATATAAATAGCAATGGTTCTTACTCTGTTACTCTCTGTTTCTCTGTTTCCCCTTGCTTATTCACTCACTCCTTCACTTTCTGGCTCACTTACACATGCTTGCTCACTCATTCAGTCAGTCACTCTCATGCTCTCACTCTCACTATTTTTAAGTTCCCTTGTAGTGGGCAGCAGTAATGATATTTCACCACTAGTGGGCATAAAAGTTCAGAAAAGCAGTCACAGCCATTGAAAAGTGCTCTCTGAAACATTCATTAGATTAAAATATTTTTGACCTCCCATGTTAAAAATTCAAAGAAACAATTCACAATTTTAGGTATTTTTTCTACTTTTAAAATAAAACAGAACAGAATTTTAAGCTCATTCTCAATTAATGGAGTTTATGTCTAGAATGGGATGTATTTCTCTGTAATGGTCTCGCTTTGATGCAAAAACCTCTCGCTCACCTGTAATGGTGCCAGTGAATGAGTTGCGCCAGACGGGCACTCGTTACTGTGACATGTGCGGATGAGCTCTCAGGGATGTCTTCTCATCAAAAGGCTGTCTGTCTTTCTCATGCTAATTTGTGCTCTGCCTGTGAAAATACAAGGGCATGAAAAAGCGTTGTTCTGCATTCAGGGGTGAGAGCAGGGGCTGACAGAGGACCCCTCCATGTTGGGCAGGGAGCTTTGAGGACCAGGTGTGTTTTGGCTGGAAAAAAGGGAGTTCCACTTCAGCTCTGGTTGTTTGGAGGTGCTGCATGAATACCTTTGTGTTTGCCAACTCAACACCCTTATGCAGATGAATCAAATAGCTTTCTTTTTCAAAATGTGACTGTATACACAACTGAATACTTACTGATAAAATTCAGTACAATACTTACAGTCAAGTGTGCAACTGCTGTGCTCAACCTGGGATTTCAGTTGGCATCTAGTTTTAACTTCCTAACCTCTGCCAAACTGCCACCCTGGGGAATTGATCCTTTCTGATTGGCTCTGTCACTATGTTTCTCTCCATCAGCACTGGACCTCTGATTCTAACTTCTGACCTGTGCTACCTGCCCATAAAGTGATCCATTTCTTTACTTATATGACGCATAACTCCATTTAATCAACTGTGCTCCACACTGTTCTGTGTGTTAGTCCACCCCAAGAAAAGATTTCACAGTCACACAACATTCAAGATCACCATTTACAATTCAGAGAGAAAAAAATAACTTAAGTAATCAATACGGCAAACCTTTTACTTATTTAAATGAATGTTTCATCAAATGATTTTCCAGTATGACCTACAGCAAAGGTAGAAAACTAAAAATAATGCTGTGAGTCAGACACTGTAACCCTTCCAACCTGCCTGGTTTCTACAGTTAAGCCTGATGTGTATGAGGACAGTTCCCATTCCATATGTATGCTGGAATTACAGTGTGTTAATATTATTTATTTTTTAAAATTATTATTTTATTGTGATGATTGGAAAAACCTGCTTTTTTCACCAGCTTTATTTCACCAGCCCAAGGATACAGGTAGATATGACTATCTTGTTATGTCCTATTTGATCTGGTTCAAGAGCAAGGTATTTCATTAGAAATTTTCTGTATATGGATTGGTTACTGATATTCCAAGGTACTTGATTTTTTTCTTAATTATTTCAACAGATGAACGTATATTATGAAACTTTGACATGTGGTTAGTGATAAGAGCAATTCACTCTTATTTAATTTCAATTCATGTCCGGATAATTGTGTAAATGTAGCAAAAGACAGACTGCAGCAAAATGAGCTACCTTTGTTACATGCAGAGGAATAGCATTTGTGAAATGAAAAACCTTTTGTTCCATTCCATTGTGAAGTGCAGGCAAGAAGTTCAACTGCCAAGGTAAACAGTAATGGCAACTAATGGTTAATGTAATGAACATTAATGAGAGTCCCTATCAGTTCTTAGGATTCTAGCAGTTGGGAATTAATTAAATGAGTTAACCCAAGAAATACAAAGTGGACAATGCCCAAATGTCCTTCAGAGAAGACTAGACTCCCTGTCTGTAAAATGTATGGCCTGGATCCTTTCAGATATGGTTGACATCAGTATTGAAATTCTGAACAATTTTCCCTTATATTTGAGAACACTGTTCTCTCACTGCTTTCAGCACAACCGTTTTAATATAATAGCATTGGAATCACACAGTCACCAGACATGGACGCTGGTCAAGCTCAGCCTTTGAGGCATGGCTACAATGCTCTGTCAAGCACAGGCTGTGACAGGACTGTTTCTAATCCCAGCACTTCAATGAGGAAACTAAAAACCGTAGACAGATGTCTTCAGAGAAGTTGAGTTTCCCCCTATGTGTGTGGTGGATATCCATAAAAGTAGCAAATGTGGCCAGCTCCACTCAAGTGTTCCTCTATTTCCCTGCAAACTGAAATCAAAATGCATTGATTCTGTTCACTCCAGTACTTTGAAATAATATACTTCATGAGGTAAATATTGTCCTTGGAGGTTTTAAAAGAACATTTAAATATTCAGAAGTATTAAATTTGCTTTATGTTTGAGGAAGGTGACAGCAGACAGTTAGAGTCCTGCATGCCTTTTTACTCGTAACCAGCTGAAAAATATGCCTGTATATCAAGCAGAAATATCCCTGCTCTAACCAGACCATTTGAAAGTGCGTGCATGTGAGCGTGTGTGTGTGTGTGTGTGTGTGTGTGTGTGTATGTGTGAAGTTGCCTTTGTGAGAAAGATTGTGTATGTGACATGTGGTAAATATTACTGTGAGATCCACTCATCAGTCCAATACCATTACCAATTGCCAAATGCATGGAACATTTTTGGATGAATATGATTGTTCTCTTGGGGTTTGTAATGCTTTTGTCATTTCTCATCATTAAGTAAGTAAAATGTCCCATTGAATCTCAGTACCTGATTCATATAGTTTACCGCATGACCCAAGCTTTCAGAATACCATAGCTCTGGTGCCATGTGTGCTTTTAGTTTTTACCTTTGGTAAAAACAATTCAGTGCACATGACTTAACAATCAATTAAGTTTGTGCTATAATTGTAAGAGATCACTACAAGATCACCATAAAGGCCGTAGCCTGTGGAAATGCATGGCTGTGCATTGTAAACATCATCACAATTATCTATTGCATTAGGAAGAGTCTTTCACCCACTATGGCTTCATATCTGTGTTCATACTGATTTACACCTTTCTGAAACTAGACTGCAAAGCTTATAATTATAGGTGTTCACCCATTGATGTTTATCCCGAAGAGTAATATTTTTAATTAAACCCTTCAATCAAACCCTGATGTCTGTGATCTCAGGAATCCACTGTGGTAAGACACCTTATTCCTTGAATTGCTGTGGATAGAGTGGCTTTAGGCTTGGTGGTGTTCACTGACTTTTCACAGGTTACCTCTTTTTTCGGTGATAGATACAGTCCTAATAAACACATACAGTGTTAATTCAAGAGGAACACCTCATGATATAAAGTTTAGAATGCAAAAGGGATGAAAAAAGTTTTAATTAATTTTTGTCATTTAAATTTCATGTACTTTTTACCATCGGACACACATTTAAATCTTAAATTTAAAATGAAAGTTCATTTGAATAAATTATCATCTTTGGAAGTGGTAATGGATTTAAACTTTAATCAATTTAGTCTTTCAAATAAAGAAGAGTCAAATGAAGTAATAACCTTAATTATCAAAGTATAAAGCATATATTGGTGACTCTTATTTTCAATGCAGAATGTGCTGTGGTGATTAATCTGAATTTTGCTTATTTCTGTGCCTCTAATGCTTTGAGTTAATGAGTCTTGCATATGGGCCAGTCATTACTCTAAATTAACCCCAGTGTATTGTTTCCTTGTCAGTGGCACAAAGGATCATAATGTAGCAGTTGTAATGAGGATATTATGTTCCCCTAAAACCTATTTCTCATGTCACAAAATTACAGCCAGCAAAGCTTCCTGCATTACATTAGGGAATGGAACTATTCTCTGTGCAAAGTTATTTTCTATATCATTCTGTGCTGTGTGACAGTAATGGGAGGAATTGATCAAGTGAAAGCTTCCGGAAGACATACATCAGCACTTCAAAGTTTGGTGTCTCTCTGAAAAATATCACTTAATTATCAATGATGAAAAAAAACCTTTTAAGATATTGTGCCAAAATTTTACTGGTATGAAGCTCTCCCTTAAAAATTACAGAAAAGAAAACAGCGAAAAATTTGAAAAAAAAAAAAAAACACGCTGAAATGAGAACATTGGCAAAGAAGTCAAAGGTCCATCAAGCATACAATGGCATTCTCTGAAGGGTTTAAATGGAGGAAAAGCCATGCCCACAAAGAAAGCAGAAATACTACAAGGCTAAGTGGGAGTATATATCCTTAAAATAATATTTTGTTCTGGGGCTGCAGTGCAAACAGAGCTTACATTTTGCCCCTTTGTAAAGACTGCAATTTCAGCCATGTGCTGCACTGTTCCTCCTCTAAACCAAACCAATCCTCATACTTCAGCTTATGCACCTAAAGCTGAATGTATTAGATATGTAATATGTAGATAGGTTGTGTTTCTGAAAGCAGTGTATAAACAGAATGCATTTAAAGGAATACATCATATGAAGGTATAGTTATGTCAAAGACCATTCAAGCATTACACATGAGTTCAGTATACAGAAGTCATCACAGAGTGTTTAAGGTCACATTGCTAACAATGAGGTAATACTTTTATTGCACAACCTTTGTATCTACCCTGCTAGCTACTTTAAATCAGTATAATAGAAACATAATATTTTGTTAAAGCTCCTCCATACTTTGTATCAGTCAGATGAACCCACCTAACTTGGAATGTAGCTAGTTAGCTAGACAGCGCTTATTTTAATGGTAACATTTTTGAGTTTATCAAAAAAGGCATGGCATATCCTACATGAAGAAAACATATGAATCTGCCTTCCAATTTGGCCAAAATTAGCCACCTTAAATTAGCATTTTTATGACCTTGAGACATGCCTCGCAAGGATAAGTGTGCAAAAGGATGTAAATTATGCTTCTGTTTAGAATGACCTTTTGACTGAAAAACAGCCATGGAGAGCATACAAAATTCACCTTGCATATTTTTTGTGGTTTGAGCAAACATGAATTTTAAAAGTAACGTAGATAAACTAATTTGAAAGACTTGGAATTTAAGAAGTCTCCCTAGTTGCTGTCTGTGTAAAAAAAGATGCAAGAAGCACAGTGGGAGCTCATCAAATGTTCATAACACTGATGATAAACATGATGCCGATGACAATATTTTTATATGTGTTCTTGATTAGAGTAAGAAGACTAGCATCAATTCTTCAGAGCTATTTTAAATTATTATAATTATGCATTTAATAGATGCAATAGAGCATCTAAGAGGTGATGCAACTGTGCATACATAGAGTATAGTAGTCATAAACAGACCTGAGACATTTTCCTGTTTGAGACTAACCAACATATTCAAGTAAAAAAGCTCCAGGTCTCCCACAGCTGTCTGATATTGCAATCCATGAAGAGCTCCTCCCTCCATATTCCTCTGCATTCCGTCACAATATTTATTATTATTTGATCTTCTCTCTCTATGAGTTTGAGTTTGTTTTATGGAGTTATTTCTTGGTGTCAGTACCATAGATTCAGATAGTCTCTCTCCCACTGTGCCTCTTGTCACAGTCTAGTAGTAAGTGCTGTCTGTGTATCCTCAGCATTGAAAATGTGTTCTCTCAGTTTCCCTGAAACCTTTGCACAGTTGACACAAAGCAGAGCTCATGGGTCACTGGCCCTGTAGGGGAGAGTTATGTCATCTGTGTTTCCTCTTCAAGCCTGCAAGTACAAACAAAATGGCTCTGGTACAGATTACACTTCTAAATGTCTGAGTGCGCTCTGAACCATAGACATGTAGGTTAAAGGAGAAGAAGCACAGGGAGTGCATCATTATTAAAGAAAGATATTATATATAATACAATAATGGACATATCATATTCCATACATTTATGTGTCCGTTGAACCTACCTTGGTATTGGAGAGAGAATATATGGATTTAAAGATGAAAAATTGGTACGACTGGCTAATATGGAATATCTGAACCACCATTGTCAGAAAATAACCTTGTTTATCATAAATTAAGGGAAGTTATTATGTCATTTGACCATATATTAACCTTTATGTTTATAAATGCATTATTTCTCTTTCTATATTAAACATGCCAGGCTAGATATTATTTATATGTCATGAAATGTAATTCAATATGCATGATTCTTAAAAATGGTGGTATTTTCAGAGGGAAGTTATGACTTCAAACAGACATTTTTTAAATCCTCTGCACTGGTTAGTGTTATTGATGTCTGTGCAATTCAGTCTGCAGAGCCAGCTTAACACTTAAGTCTCTGATGAATTTTTAAACAACACACTAGAAATCTAAATGGACTCATCCTTTACATGGAAAATCAGAGTGTATTATGTACTGTGAATACAAAAAATAAGAACAGGGATTATGCTTGTGTTTAAACATTTTACAATGGGCTGTTTGTGGCAGTTTGAGATACAAAGCTCAACATAATGCTTTAATTGCAATACTGCTTTCTACTTTTTTCTTTGTGTTTTTATGTGTTACCCTTACCTTCTTCATGTAACCCCATATTCTCAATCTGATACATCACAAGGAATCTGAGAGCAGTTTTTCTCATAAACGTGAGACTGCAGTGTTTAGCAGTTTTATTATAAAACGCAGTCAAGAGGAATATAGCTCAATTGGCTCCAGTTCTGTCTTAGGTATCTGATTTTGTGGAAGCACACACTTTTACTTTCTCTCCTTTTCCCATCATTAATGGATAACATGCTTAATGCTTGCATCTATTACACTGGCTTACCTCTTCATCCTACCCTATTTTCCCTTAAATGGTAGTGTTTTTATTGATGTGACCCAGGCAGAATGTGTCTTCATGCCCATTTTTAATAAGTTTGGAGTGCCCAGTCACAATGGTAGGCCTGGTTCACAGCTACAGGCTCCTCTGAGATTTCAGCAGTAGTGAGCACTGCAAAATGTATACAGTCACGTGACCACTCCTATTTCCCTCAACAGTCCACCTTTTGAGTTGCTGCAGCTACTGCACTAGAAATTGCTTCTGGATTTGGTCTGGATTCTGTCAATACTGGCATGGTCTGGATACAGTCAACACTGGCTTGGTCTGGATTCATGATGGGATGGGGGATGTACCACTGTACTCCACACAAGTGGCTCAAATGGGTGCACTGCTCTAGTGTTCACGCTTCAAGCCATGCTTTGCTGCTGTGGGTATTTTTTTGGGATGTAACAGTATTGTTTTTATTTTTATTTATGATCTGACACATTTATATCTATGTCTAATTTATTAAATTTGTGATAATTCCTTTATTAATTGCATTATAACAATGAATTAAAACACACTTAATATTGAGATGGTTTCCATTCATGTTGTGTTAAATATGTCAAGAGCGGTAATGTTTTAAAACTTTTTTTAAAATATAGATCAGTTGTTTCAGAGAGTGAAAATATGGTATGTATCTAAGTACCTGTGTCTTTGAAAATACTGCAAGAATTGCAACCTAATGCTGATACTCTTTGTGGTTGTGTGTAGCAAGTCTACAACTGGGCTTGCAAGATTACAGTCCACCTGCAACAAGCCTGTCCACCAGCTGCCATTATCAGTGTCACTGCACACTTCTGCATCTGCACCCCAGAGTCCTGCAATCTGGGACACACAACGAATACTCACCTGGCAGGGCTGGCCTTCTGACAAAGGTTCCTCCAACTCTATTTAATAAGCACTCCTACTCTCTCCTTTGTAACTAATAGGACTGCTATAGATTTCAGCACAAGCTTTTGCAGAGCTCCCTCACATTTATGTTCCACATATACATGTATGCATGGTGTTTTCACAGGAGTGGCAGAATCTTATCAAGAAAGGTTGACTACCTGTTTTAGAAAGATATGATGTACATGTTTTATATGGTTTCATTGTAACAGTTAAGCAGCAATACATAGCTGTCATTGTGGACCAGTTTGTGAAATTGCCTCCGAGCATTTCCTGTGAACACCCATTGCACAAAGGAATGAAATACCATGCAGTGTCTTCCTGGACCTTGAAAGACAGTCTTTGGTGTCAGAGCTTTGGGTAGCTTGCCTTTTTTAATCAATGAAATCTCATGTTTTTGCATTGCAATGAATAGATGAGCAAGAATTAGTACTAATTTTCATAATCAACTTTCCACAGTTATACCATTTTCTGCTTGCAGTGTCATTTAGACTGGAACTTTTCATACTGGTATTGTTTGGCATACATAATATATTGTTTGCTAAAATGATACATGTATTGGCTCATTGTCATTGAGCAACTTCGCCTGACAGTAGAATATTTGCCCAGCAACCAATATATGGTATGCCATACGTTGAACTTACATCCTTCGGGGAACAGTGCAATCTTATAAACTTTTTTTTTTTTTAAAAATCATGATAGGTTTATATTTCCTTACAAAATTCTGAAATATATTTGCCCATTTGTTCATTAAAAAAATAAATAAAAGCCACATAAGTCTGTGATAAGTGTTGTGAAATATTTTGGTTGAGTACATTGTGGCTGTGGGTTCCCTATATATTTTCCATCTTTCAGTCAGTGGGGGCAAGGTTTTTATTCCCTTAAGCATCTGTGTATTTTATTGTTCCTAGGTTCAAACCCCTGGTTCATATTTTGATGTGGTAACTCCTTCCATCTCCAGCTGGCACAGCACTCATGTCAGCAAAGTAGGTCATTTTACATGAAAGTGTCTGTGATTGCACGCTTTGTCAGGAGAACTGCAAAGGTGTGAATTTCATAAGGAACCTATTAACTACAGTATGTAGATATGTGCATAATTTCCCCTCAGGGATTACAGTATGTCCTGTATGCTATATGCCACATCATGGCATATTAGTGGAAACGATCTGTGGATGGATTTTTTTGCCAGCTGTTGTCAGCACTCCCAGTTTCCCTGAAGAAAAGAAAAATCTGTGGAGAAAATACATTCAGGCCTTAGACATATTGTAAAATATATTATATAAAATGAATATTGTTCCTCGCCATTAAATATAAAGACTAGAAATACTTTTGGCTGTATTATTACTTTGATGCAAGATACCAGTCAGTTGGCTTATAATTTATTCAAGTCCTAGTTCTGTCTGTGTTTGGAAGCCTACACCCTGTCTAATATTGTTTTGTACTTTAATAGAACTTGACTGCTGTTTGGAGCATAGCAATAGGGAGACACAAGTGGGAAATTTGTCTGTGATAGGTAGATCTAACTCCCTATCACAGAGGTGAGTCTGCTCCACAGGGAAAAGCATGTACAATACTGGTCCTCCGCACATGGCAGTGTGGACAGAGCACAATGAACGACTGACAATGGCTCCTGAGCAACCCCTGGAGGCAGGAATGTATTGCCTTTACTAAAAGGCAAGACTCACTCATTTTGACATTTTCCTTTTTGGTAGAGTGTAGAATACATACAGACATAAATGGGACTGGGAAACAGACTGCTGTCTGGATTTTCCTTCAGGAGGACAGTGACCATAACCTCTCAGAAGTTTGTCTGAGAAGTATCTGCAGATTACTTATTAAACAACAAGAACTGTACCTGCTGCTTCTGATCTCACAGGGGGTTCAGCAAGTGCTTCATTTAAATTTCATTTATAATACTGACTATTGTAAAAAGCATAACTTACTTAGACACATGTCTCATATGGCTTATAAACATTAGTCGGTATCTCTTGATAAATGTGTTTAAAACAGGGACTAGCAGTAAAACTGACTTTGAAATGAAGGAAATAGATCTATCATCATTTGAGCTCTGTGGGATTTCTCTACAAACCCCCATACCACTGCTGCAATGAGGCTTTTTCATTGATTTATTTTCCTCTTTGAACATTTGAACATCATGCAGGAATCTCCCCCCCCCCCCCCACACACACACACACACACACACACAACAACTAAGAAGAGCTTGATAGCAGGAAGCTCAGATTCAGATTTAGGATGATACTTATAAAATCAGGAGAATGAAAGCACCATGAGGAGATAAGAACATCGAGTTCACAGCAGTGATGAGAAGCTCTGCCTGCTCAGGAGATACATTCCTTAAGTGGGACACAATAAATAAATTAAGACACTTGGATAGGCTTTTAATGGCTGCTGACTTGGGCTTGGTATCCTTTATTCTCAAGAGAAAGAGGGCTACAACAAACAGCTGTACTACCATCATTATATCTGTGGATGTCAGGGTGATGGAAAAGTAATTTATTTATTAACAGTTTTTTGCCTGTTTTATTCTAATCAGATCATTTAACTTACATTTTTATATGTTGGGGAAGGTAGGCCACCATAGCTGATTAGATAAAATGATTCCCCCACAGAGCATGCAGATAGGTTTTAACAATTCTTTACTTGAAGAGACTGTCATTATGCATACTCATCTGAAACAAAGATTTAATCATGTTTCCATCCCGTGAATAATTCATGGTTTCATAAATATACAAATATGCCAACAGACCACAAGGAAAAAAGGGAAATTCTGAGAGCAATTCACTAAGGCCCTCTAGCAAACATTTGGGAGCCTGTTGTCCTTGTTAGCATTATTATTAGGTTTCTAAGCCACTGACTTGAAGATTATTGTTCTTGCAGGTAATATTTATTTAGCTATTTTCAGCTGAGCCCCAGTGTTTGTGTGACTTTTTATGGAATGTTCTTACTGACAATGATAATTATCTGAAAATGCCCTGGAAGTTGCTTTTTGCTATTTCTAATGCCAATGAATATTTGTTTTTACACAAATCCTAGTTTGTTTTAAGCAGGGCATTGTAAAAGTTTGAATTCATAATGATGTTTATGCATTCAATCCTTTGACTGACAATGGAGGCCAAGAACCAAAGAAGCCAGGTTTAAACTGGAACTATATCATAGGCTTACTGCTGTGTGAGCAGTAGGACACGGGAATGGTATACAGTTAGTCCTATCTCAGTGCGGGCAGGGTGTATATCTCTGTCTCAACATTGCCCTAATGTATATCATGACTTTTTATGGTTTTTAACAAGATTGACATTGTTTACTTCTCCAGAGATGGCTAAAATTCTTATAGTCAGTCATTTGTCTTTGTTTCATGTAGTGTGATGGCACTGTGAAGTAGCACCAAAATGTTCTTTAAATCCTCCCAATGGAATTTGAGGCTCTCACTGACAAACAGTTGTCTGACAGGCTAGTGTCCATGGAGAACCATGTAACTGTGTAACTATAGTTACCATGAAATAATTTGAATAAACTTTTAATCTATCTGACAATGTAGACAAGTCTGCACTAGTCTGCCACCAACACATTTTAATAAAGGAAAGAGTTTTGTTTTCATGAGGGAAAACATAGAGACAAGTTAGTCAATTATCAATAAACTGTCAGACTCAATGTCTTACAACAATCTTTGAAAAAAAAAAGATACTCAGTTAGCTTCAAGGTCATTGAAAATTCTGAAATCATAGCTTTACCAGCTTACAGCAAGCTACATTATTGTGAGCTATCATAGCTTTTGTTTAAGTCATATTGCAAGATGATTTTGCTAAATGGATTACTAGACGTCTGAGAAATGGTTCAGACATCAAATATGACAATGATTAATGATTGCCTTAATGGTAATGGTCAACTTACAGGTCAGTTACAAGTATAAATGCAGCTATCATAGCTACCATTTCATTCTCAGGTGCACACTACTTTTTTACACGCTGAGCTTACATGTCCAAGGCAAACATAAACTGGTGATTTTTAAAAAAGCATTTTAACAAACTGTAGGTGAATTTTATTTTTGTTGAGCAGATGTGGGGTACTGTCAGTGAGAGACCGGTCTGTGACTCAGGTGCACATTACCATCCTGTGGTACTGTTTGGCCCACTGGTGGGGGAGAATATGCCAGAGTTACAGCTGTAGTTCTCTCTCTGTGTGAGTGGGTGGCAAAGCAAGACTTCAAAGTCACAATTGGCAATTTCAGCTGTCATAGAGAAAGGATAAAAAATAAAATGTTAAAAGGAATAACAGATTTAATGGAATTTGAAGCTGCTTTCTAATTATAAAAATGTTCCCCTTTTTCTGAACTTTCGCATGCATTCTCCCTTCCTCCACATTTGGCAAAAATCTGAAATAAAGGTCAGATATAAAGGCTCCTCTGACCTTGCCTAATGCAATTCATGTGATTTTTAAAGTGGAATTCAATTAAAGGAGCAGATTTGAGGTAGTAGGAGAAATATCTCTTGCAGCACAGTATCTCCATGTGGCTCACAATGCAGTATCTTACATTCCTGAAATACATCCAGGTTTGATGCATTTCCTTTCTGTTTAAAAACCTGAATTAAGGTATTAAACCTTTAAGAATAAGTTTTAAATCAGTTTTCTCACCTTCTGTATCTCCCAAAACAATTTCCCTTTGGAGTAATTGGATCTGCCATGAGTCATGGTCTAATTGTAAGATATCTGTCCATAGTACAGGTATTTAAAGCACCAAAGCATGCTCCAGAAGATGAGAGCGAGTGCAATGCTCTTCTGGAGCAGCCAACATGCAGTAAACTGATGAACTCGAGCATTTCTATGCCACAGAATTCTTCTTTGAGTTGGTGCAGCAATGTGAATGTCCTGAGGAGTAAGCTGGAGGAGACAGGAAAAGCAGGGAATGCATTTTTCACTGTAGGGGTGCCTCAGCTTTCAGACAGGGCGAAAGGGTCGATCATGCTCTGTTTAGCTGAAGGGGATTGTCAGCATGGTGAAGGGGACTGCCTTGGATGCAGGCCTATTCGTGGACATATTAATCATATGAGACAGACACAATCAGAGATGTCTAGAATATCATGTCAATAAACATGGTACCATGTGCTTGCTATTACATTTATAACAATAGAGTTTTTTATGAATAAGGAGCGTGTGACTTTTCTCCACCACAGGCCACAGAAAGATTCATTTTCTGCATGTGACCCCAGATTATACAAGGTCTTTAAAGAGTTAGACATCTCTTCTCCTCCCTTAACCTCTGCCTGTTTCTACTTCACTATGTTTCAGTATCTCTACCCATTTGCAGCTTTGGTCTTTTTCGCCACATAGTGCCCAGGAGAGCTAAAACCAGTAGCAGTAGCATGTGGAGTACCCCTAGGTCTTTGTGGAGTCCTCTTCAGCACCACTTTACCAGAATCATCATGACAGTTTCGTCAGCTTCTTTGTGCTCAATGTCCTCTTTGACCTCTCACACCACATTACAGTTTTAATAACCAATGAAAAATATTATTAATGATATCATCATTTTAATGCCTGTACAAAATCATATCAACTCTATCACAATAACATTATGGAATCATGCGTTGGCTAGCTACATATAGCTTTACGATTTAATCAGCAGAAGGAACATTATTGTAGTGTCATTATAGTTCTGTTGCATTTGGTGTTTTGGAAAAGTACTCTACATTTGCACTGATTTAGTATTATAATGTATATAGATTGTACTTTCGTTTTGAATGAGTTAGTATATTAGTCATGCTCTCAGATGTTTATAAGTACAATTATGTGGCTTTAAATATTTCCCTTAAGAGAATAATTGACTCACAACAGATAAGAAACAGTATTACATAGAGAATGGCTAACTAAGTAATTGATTAAATTAACTGATGTTGCTATTTTGTCCACGTTGCCCTAATATAAGGTAACATACCTTACAGAATTGAGACATGAATATAATTTATTAGATTAGCATATACTCTTATCCAGGGCATGTTAAAATCCAATGCATCCTTTAACAAACTGTGACCCATTTAAAATGGCAGGATTTTTTTGGAGCAGTCAGGTTAAAGAATGCCACTGGGGAATGAAGAGCGGAGAGAAAACAATGCCCCAACTGTGACCTAAACATCCCAAATTCCTGGATTCAATCCTGTATGGTCCAAGCAATACAGCACATGTAAGGCTACACTGCTGGTATGAGCAACACAAGATTGGTCAAGGATGAGAACTGTAGAAGAACATGAACCCAACGTTTCAATTGTGTATCCGGTTGTGTATCATTGCTATCCAAGTGAATCTCCATTAGGCCAATCTGGGAGTGTAAATTGTGCATGTGCATGGTTCTTTACATGTCACACCCATTACTCTGCTCTGGACCAAAAAAATGAGAGCCTCTGCTGCACTGTGAATCAAACTGTGAGTCCACACAGGTTAGGGGGTTGTGGGTGAATTTGAGTAGGGTTGTCAGATTATATATGGAAAAATAATATGTTTACAATTTAGTACATTTCATTTTAATCTGACACACACATCAAATTATACATAGCACGAGTTACTGTGGCCTAGCGGTTGTTTTCACAGGAACAACCTGCTGGTCACAGAAATCTTTCCACTCATTGGGAGGGTCAGAAAATTTGAGAACCAGTCATAGGTGTATACGTACTGACATATTTTTTATTCCTTATTTGAAAATAAGGTTTTATTCTGTATTTGAATAAATACTAAGGAACAAGTTAATGGTATTTGCTCATGAATTGTGTCCTGGGCTCAGACAGTGTGGGACCCAGGAAGGTACAAGAGTGCTTGCATTGACTCGGGCTCTGTCAGACCTCAGTTGGTCCTTGTCTCTCTCGGCAGTGATGGTTGGGCAGACAGGGATGAGGTGGTGGAGGGCTATGAGCAGGAAGCTGAGGGTGGCATTACCATGAAGCTGCAGTCAGCTGAAGTCACCTCCTTCGATGACTACTTCCTGAAGCTGCGCCTGGACACCAACACCAGGAACCCTTGGTTCGCAGAGTTCTGGCAATACCGCTTCCAGTGCCGTATTCCCGGACACCCCATGGAGAACACGAATTACAAGAAAATATGCTCAGGTAAAATCATACTCATACAACAGAGAAAAATGAATGTGGTCTTCACAAACCATTGACAAAGTTCATCCATTTCATATTTTAAGTGTACTATATATGTAAAGTATTAATTCGTTTTGGAGTTTTATGTGTTTTTATAATCATTATTCTCATCAATAAAATTTTTCCAGAGCAGCACTTGCTGCTGAAGCTATCATTAAATAGCAAGCCTACTCTGAGATTATAAAACTACAGATGCTACACTTTCGGTGTTACCCGGTCATTAACAATGTGAACAATAGGTTGATGGCAATGAAAACTTGATGATAGTCGATATTGTTAGTTGTAGTTGTTGCACACATTGGAATTATTTATCCAATAATGTGTATTGTTGTTTTCCTTTTATACCATTCTTTCTGCTGGCACAAAAAAGGTGACATAGGTAAATTGAATTATCAAGTCCTTCTAGCTATAACTTAGTAACTGACTCATGCACATGTATATCTGAATAACCTGAAACAATGCTCAATAAGCATGTTTTCAACTTTATATTTTTTAAAACACTAAAACCATTTCTTATGCATGTGGCAAATATGAATATGAATTTTAACATTTATGATATATTTATATAACTTCATAATATATGACCACTGCAATTTTTGAGGAAACTTTGTCCAATGGATGATAATTAGTTGTAAAGACAATGGATTAAAAGTAGTGTAAACATCCTTTTTAGTGCATGTCTATAGACTCAAAGGTAGTCAAACTGGTTTATCATTACTGTTATAGTGTAGCAGACATATGGTTACAGTTACATATTATTATATTTATGTTATATTATTGTATTTAAAAAATGAGTTTGCGCTCCCTAAAACGTACCTGCAAATATAATTATTTTGACATGCACTAGACGTTATTTAATACTCATGGCATTTTGTGTCTTGTTTGCTTTGACAACCCTTTCAACATTGTAAAATATGTTTACATTTGTGAATTATATTTTAATTAAGGTAAATAATTGTGTTTCAGACTGTATGCTTCAAAAATATTTTGTGCTATATTGTGTAATTTAAGGTAGCTTGAAATTCCTACTCAATAGCATGCCATTATCAGGGCAGGTAGACAGCAGTATCGTTATAGTTTGCTATTCTGTGACTTTTGTTGTTTCTTCACAAAGAGCTCCAAGAAGGTAAGCGCATGTTTTGTGATTAAGTACAGAAATAACAAATACTAGCTGTTTTTGCACAAAGCACTTCACTCTGGCAATGTGCATAGAGGTCGACCTATGTAGGAATTTCAAGGCCAGTGAAGGTAGAATTAATATCAATTAAAATGGCAAATCTAAATAAAAAATAATTTAATTTCATAAAATCTTTCAGACCATGCCAGTTGTTTTAGTCAGATATTTCATTAACTAGACATTGAACTTTTTAACTTATTTAACATCTGTTTCACAGGTACATTATAACATGGGCTAATATTCATATAAAGTAATTTACATTATACTTATATAGCAAGCTAACCAGTTCCCAAAGCATATATATGTTTCAGTGCTACTCCATCAAAAAAGCATAATTCAGGAAAATTCAACATGTGATCCTCCAGGTCCTTAAAGTTCTTAAAACATTAACTGATATTATTTCCTCATCCTCAGGGGAACATTGAGTCTCTCTAGGAAATGGCCAGCCACAAGAAAACAGAATTTACAATTATACAATGCAAAACATGGCATAATTCTATGTGTAGTCATTTTATTTTGCGAAATACAATAAATACTATAAAACAATAATACAAGAATGTTTAAATAGCACAAATGTATTAAATACATCAAAAAATACCTCGGTTTCAGTGCCAGTTTCAAAGTGTTGTTATTATAAAAAAGCTACTTTGAAATTGGAAACTTTGAAAAAAAAAATGTTATTTGCCAGGTATCTCTTCTACAGCATGAAGTTAATGTGAACTTAGAAAAGAATAGGACGACAATGTGTCAGGTAGCCTACTTTCAAATACCTACCTACTGTATTTAGTACATTAAAACTTTCCTATGTTGTTAATGTGCAAAAAAAAAACTATATTTTAATCTTAATAATGTAGCCTTGGATTTCTGTTCCTGAAATTAGTTCCTGTTTACTTAGTTGACTTCATATTTCCATACATGTCAAGTGTGCTCACTATAACAACATTCCATTTATCAGCTAAACATCATGTTTTTTGCTTGTTCTGGACCAAAGTATATAACATTGCAAAGATAATCAAACAATTATAGGCCTGGAAACATATATGGGTTGACCTCTAAGATACAGTAGAGCTATTGGGTTGTTTTTATGCACTGCAATACAAGCACAGTAAAGCCTGGTTCACAAAAGACACTTTCACCAACTTGTTCAAGATTGCTGTATAAAAAATACCCCAATATGAGTTGTAATGCATTAGCTATTCAGAGGCCACCTCCCTCTGCTGCCAGTGTGCATGTGATTATTGGGCTGAATCCAATAAGCTGACCAGGCAACAAACCATGCATTGAAATCTACAAGAGCTTTGAGATGATCCCTCCACCAAAGTGTTGCATTTCATTGTTGGAAGAGTACACTATATTGGTATAGATCCCCTGTTTATGATTGATTATTGCTCTTCCTCGTGAGCTATTTAGACCTTTGTTTAGCTGTCATGCTATATCATTCGTACTTAATTTTTACAAGTGCATCAGTAGGTACACATGCAATACCCTACGTGAATGAAATGTAAGAACACACTGCAAAGTTGGTTTGAAATGGTTCTTTAATAGTCAAACTGATTACTGCTACAATCACATAATTACTGTACATTGCTATAATTACTCAAAACTACAATGAGAGCTGCATTGCTGAGTCGTTCGCTTTTAGCAAGAATGTGAATCTTGAGGAAATGAGGTTCTGCTGTTTTCAACACCCTTACTGGAGCACAGATCTCCCTGAAGGCCTTATGGATTTTTTATGTCATTGTCACCACCTTTGCTGGAACAGAGCATTCTGACAAAATCCTTAGGACTGGGAAGCACACATATTCTTCCTTTTATATGAATAAAAAAGGATCTTGGAAGAAAATGTGCTCTTTTGAGACTGCTGCAAAAACTGACAGATAGTGTCTGGGGGGAAAGCTAGGAGATGAAAACTTACTTGAAAATGCTTTGTCTGGGGGCTCTTGGGTGGCATGTCTTGCTGAGGCCCTCTCTTTTTGCACTACATGCATCATGGATGTTAGAGAATAAAGAGTACTCTCCTGTTTATACTAGTGATGACTGTGGGTCACATAATTATATGCTACAGTGTGGCATATAATTCCCAATGGCACCATACTAGACAGGGGTTCCACTAGTGTGTACTTGTGACTGTGCTAGTGTTTGAGCAGATGCCCATGGTTTGCCTGTGCCAACTGCCAAACAACAACAGTCCTCTGCTGCAATAGATGCAAAGCTGTAAAATGCCTTTGCTCAAGCAGGTCTTGAAAGCTTTGTATGATTAATATGTTAATCATTGAATTAAATGTTTAAGTACAAAATATTGCAATGTGTAATATAAGAGTTAATGAAGCAACTGTGTTGTCGATGTATAAATTGTAGGTACTGCTCCATTTTTGGCTGTAAGTGAAGCACTGAATGAAACATAATTATCTAGTGTTTGGTGGTTATGTTGCTGCAATACAGTACATTCAAAAGTATGATTTGAATTCATAATGCAATGGCTAGTTGTTGTGCTTCACACTGCTTCTAGTTGGCTTTACACAAATTGCTTGTTAAATTATAGGGTGTCCAGTTGCTGTTATTAACTTGTAACATACAACAAAAGAGCATGAAACAGCAAATTTATTTCTCGCTTCATTAATTTTCTGCTTTACCCATCCAGAATTTTCTGCCACTGTATTATCTGTACAGACTCTTGATCTCAAGGCCTGTAATTAAAATGAGATTTTAAGAGTGATGAGATGTCCTGTTTAGTGTTTCCTGACTCTTGGAATATGTTCACACATAAAAATTCACTGCACAGTTAAAAGGAAGTTAGGTGTATGTAACTGTCAGCTTTGGGTCGTGAACAGAAAATCTCTGGACACCCTATCATTTCCTATCAGGTGCGCCAATCATTTTGTGCTGTGAAACTTGCACTTAGTCCCAATAATAATGTGTAAACATTTCTCAGATGTGAATTCAGTTGTCACTGGTCACTGGTCACTTTCTCTGGTGGTCCTGTCTGGTTTATCCACCAATTCAAAGCTTGATTCTGGTTTTTGACAGTCTATATTGGTTCTGTGAGGGTTTGCACTGCTTACTGCTATCATGGGACAGTTATATTGAGATTGACCACCTACATAAGGTGGCCGACAATTGCTGTTCAGATCAGAGTGCAGGAAGAAATATGCAGCACAAAATCATTTTCTTGTGTCCAATTATGTAAATTCATAGCTTTAATTAATCAAAAGATTTGAATTGTACCTCACATGTAGTGTAAAGAAAACTGATTCAAAACCGTGGGGTTTTTTTCCTCACCCAAAATTCCTTTTTGCAGGTAATGAGAGCCTTGAGGAAAACTATGTGCAGGACAGCAAGATGGGCTTCGTCATAAATGCCATCTACGCCATGGCGCACGGGCTCCATGACATGCACAGTGAGCTCTGCCCAGGCCATGTGGGGCTGTGTGATGCGATGAACCCCATCGATGGCAGCAAACTGCTGGACTTCCTGCTCAAGACCTCTTTCACTGGGGTGTCTGGGGAGGAGGTCTATTTCGATGAAAATGGAGACTCGCCTGGAAGGTAATGCTTTCAGGTGCATTCAGGGTGTGCATCATGGAATACCTGAATGTGAAATCTGAAATGCATGAAGTTGTGTGTCTAATGATTCCTAATACGTGTTAAAAAAACATTATATTGTTGCAATAAAGCCCATATGTAGTCAGAATTATTGTTGGATTACAGTAAAGTAAAAGAGAAAACATTACATCATATTAGACATTACATATTTGATTGTATTTTATAGCTCTAGTCTAAACATTCAATTATTTAATTGTATAACTGCTGTGGAATCAGGCTGCACATATCTGGATGGGGTGTGTTCTTTTCTTGTTTAAGAATAATTTCATGGGTATAAATTTGGAAAATATCATCATCCCTCCTGGAGAGTACCACAGAAAAAACAGACAAAGGGCCAAATGGCACATTTCTCCTTAACTCTGCTATACTGGAGATAAATGTGTTTTGAGTGGAACGGATTGTGTGTTTCAGTCTGCAATGGCAGTCATCTCCAGTTATTTCCAGGCCTTAAGGGCCTGTCAGTCCCCTGTCAGGCGTCCTGACAGGGTAGGAATTGCGTTTTGTTCAGCCCGGCATAATTGCCTTTGAGTCACTTCCTGACCGTCTCTGCTTGCTTGTTCGTTTCTGTGACAGGTATGACATCATGAATCTGCAGTATGTGGAGGGTGGTCACTACGACTACATCAACGTGGGCTCCTGGCATGAAGGCATGCTCAACATCGATGATTATAAGATTCAGATGAACCGCAGCGAGATGGTGCGCTCCGTCTGCAGTGAGCCCTGCTCCAAGGGACAGATTAAGGTAGAAAACTGCTGTCTTTTTGGATACTTTGTGATTGGCCATTTTAATATTTTAATTTCCCCTAGTTTTACTTTTAAAAATGTGTGTATTGTTGTTTAAACTGGGTCAGGGACAAACAGAAATATTTACCTTTGAGCAATCTCAAGTGTGAGATATTCGATTCATTAACATCCATGGTGACAGGAATCCAGCAGAAGAAACCACCCTGCATTTTTAAGAAACACAAAAAAGATCATCCTATAGCTAAGCAAGCAGTAAACATTTAAGTGACATGCATACATGAATTCAATCCATCCAGATGAGTTCATTCAGATAATCAGTTGCAGTTGATCCAAAACTGCTTTAGTAACATTGTATACTGAAAATATTTTAAGAGATAAATAATGTACTGGCACATTCTCTGCAAGAACAAAATAAGGCTCCTTTTCAAGGGAAATGCACTAGAAAGTAGCGCTGTCAATCAGCCACATGTCACACTGACTTGTTCAGTCAGCTTTACATGCTGAACATCTGGCAATAACCATTCATTCAGCAAACTAAGATAAATATTCTCAGACTGGATGGGTGGAGCCTTCGCAAGTTGCTTGCTTGCCTCTTATGAAATGGAAATGCCTACTGTGAGTTGACTGAGCAGACAAAAGCACCAGCTGTGTTTGATTTCTCTGGCCTTGCTTATGGTATCTTTGTGTTAAGCATAGTTTGGAGCATGGTTTTCATCAGATAGTTGTCAGGCCTTACAAACAGGTGGCAAGCAAAGGTAAGTGAATCCCAGGTGGCAATGTAGGGGAATTAATGACAGGCCACCCTCTGTCTCTACTTACACCAGGAGGAAATAAGTCCCCACTAACACCTAGGGTGGTGTGAAAAGAATGGTAGCGAACTTCTAGCGCAGCCCTCTGAACTGCAGTTTGTGAGGTCCCTGTGTTCAGCACCCAGGGTTCTGCTGTGCACTTCTCCCAGTCTCAGTAATGCTCAGAGGAGAGGAGTTTGCTGTCAGAGCCTGTTCCATCACAATGCCGCACAGACCTCCCATTACAGTGCGATAGAGTCTCGGGGGATATGGGGGAGGCTTGGCTGATGAGGCCTCTGTCCACTGGGCTCTGTCACATTAGTACTGTAGTTCTGCACTTAGGCCTATGGGTGCAACCCAAGGTGCCATGTTTGTCCAGCATGCTTTGCCTGGACAAGCTCAGACTGTTATAATAACCCCTCTAGAAGAGGAGCAAGAGGGCCTGTCTTTCTGTTCACTGGGTCCACTGCCAGTTCCACCAGCTCCATGCCCAGTCCACTAAGAACAGAACGTCTCATGTATTTGGGCCAGGGGCACCCCTCGAATATATGGGGCTCTGGCCCTCACTGATGAAGAGAACTGGTTCTGTCAGACCTGCCCAGGTCTAAAGCTGGATCTTCCAGAGTGATGGCCACAGATCCCCCTGGTTAAACTCTCCAACCTGGGAATACATACATTGTGTAGATTATATTCTCACAATTACTTCCAGTTTATCAGTATCATCTTTTGAAAGGGAGCAGAGAAAGTCTTCTTTTTCAGTTTTACAAGGTTTTTGTTTGGTATTCTATATTTATTCCCTCTGAAAATAGTTTTCTTACCTTAGTGACTTGCAACAATCTTTTCATGATGTCTGAATGTCAGTTCATTGACTCATCAGTAAGAACCATGCTTGCATTGCTTAATACCTGTCATAGCACACTGTTTGTCCTGCATAGGAATTTGAAACTGTTCATTGGGACTGTAATCAAACAGTGGATTTATAGAAGGGACATCCATTCCTGATTTTGGGATTTAAGAAAAACCTAGCCAACACTCTGGTTTTGCGGGGCCAGGGTTGGAAACAGCTGCTTCACAGTTTTTAAATGAAGAATCACAATAGCTTTTTTAGTAGTGGGGAACAACAAAGCAAGATAGGCTTAGACTTCACAATTTAATAGGAGAAAAGAAGAAAAACCCTGGAACAGTTATGGCTGACTAGAGAAGCTAATCCAGGTAGTACCAGCCTACCTATATATACAGCACTTTGCTTCCCTCTGGGGGACCTCAGGGATCTTCTAAATGGGTGAATTACCTTAACCACTGTTGATGTGCTTCACAGCACTCTACCCAGATAGCCTTCAGCGCTTCACAGTTTTTGGTTGAGGCTTATAGCTACATTACAGTAACTGTATTACAGAGAGCACAACTCAAAGGGCATCAAATATGGATTGGCTGAATTTCAGAAAAGCTCAGCTGCTGTGTTTCAGCTCTGTCTGAGCGCTGTTCTCTCTCTTTTTAACTGTCGTAATGAAGTTACTGTCTGCTCCTGAGGGCCTCTATGCTGTCTCATTCTGACCTGAAAAAATGAGCAGTTTTTTCTCCTACTTTGGCATGCTGCTGATGTCCCGTGAGGGCTGTGTCTCTTGCAGCTATTAGCTCGTCATATTACTCTCTTCCCAAAACTTGGCCAATGTTGCTGACTTCACTGTTTCTTACAAGTTTTGCACTGGGTATAGTAAAAAGGGTGTGTCTCATAAGGCCCTCCAAAGCACAGGCATGTTATGGTGGTTTCAGTTCTTGCCTTTGAAATACAATCCAATCCTTTCATTTGTTCTGCATTGTGCAAATGCATTCCTTCATTGGCTCATTGATTGTACATCACAGATGGTGCGTAGATTTCACTGATATTGTATTACTTTATTTTATTAATTTTATTGTCAGTTATTACACTGTGACAGTGTGTATGTCCATCTGTCTATCTGCAGGTGATCAGAAAGGGAGAGGTGAGCTGCTGCTGGATCTGCACTACCTGCAAGGACAATGAATACGTCCAGGACGAATTCACCTGCAAGGCCTGTGAGCTGGGCTGGTGGCCAGATGAAGAGCTTGAAGGTATGGCATCTGTCACTCCTTTCTCTCTCTGTCTCTCTCCCTCCTTCCCCTTTCCTTTTCTGTTTTTCTTCCTCTCTCTGACTCATTCTTCTCTCACTTGTCCTCTCACTCTTTGTTTTGCTTCTTTCTCTTTCTTTCTCTCCCTTTCCTCTCTCACCTTGCTTGCTTCCTAGCATGCATTTTGGAAGGAGTTGATGCTGCTTTGACACCAATGTGCTGAACCAAGGAGGAGTGCCATTGAAGTGGGAGGTTTAGGAATGGGGTGTGGGGAATCCTATTAGTATTCTCAAGCGCGAGTAGATATCACAAGTCCCTTCATGGAGATGAAAACTTCTTCTAGTACTACCTGTGAAGTGGCTATGGAATGTTAATAAGAGGCGAGTGTCAGCGTGATTCAAGCGGGTGGATGCGGCCTCTCCCTGCTCGGTTTTTCCTATGCATCATTGCATGCTTGGGATTTCTGCCTATGCTCTGCTAGTTTGCCCTGCAGGGTTTCTACTGCTCTTTAAATTATTCAAGTATCTAAGTGCCAGCTGAATTGTGTAGTGTAAAGAGAATAGGAAGTCTGTGTGAACAATATTACAGTTTATTGCTTATGTGCAATATAGAATGCATGAAAAAATCCCCAGGCCTCTGTGCATAAATATTCTGTTCTTTTTTGACTCCAGTGACCTGTGTTTAATTGCTAAACTCCTAAAATTGGACAGCCCCCAGCTGTCTTTACAGATTGCTTTGCAGTATGTCATTCTATGGGAAGTTTCTGAGTCATCATGAATTGCAGTTTGATATTCACTATGAAATTCCAGAAAATTTAATTGTGAAATTATTTTTAGACTAAAACTACTTAAAGAGAAGAACATCTTTGGGGGACACTCAATAATCGCAAAATCTTGAGTGCATGCCTTCTAAAATGAAATCAGCTGTTCCTTTAGTTGTCAAGGTGACAGAAAGTGTCGGGGGTTTATCAGTAACTTTAGTGAAAAGGCCTCTGTTGCCTCTGCAAGTTATTCACTGTCACTGATCTGATAGTCTGTTTCATCCTATAATTTCATTTAGCAATGCTCTTGCTGTTCCACCAGAAAACATTTGACGATTAAATGATCTTGGTTCTTCTCAGAGAAGTTCTCAGAAGGGGAAAGTATTTTCAAATGAATACTTGAGCACTGATTAAAAACAATCTCAAAGCAGCTCTGCTTTAAAGGTTGGGATGGAAGTAACCAATGGATAAGCGAAAAGGATTTACAGAGCTGTCAGTGCTCTCCCTCATATGAAAATATAATACTTCAGAAATGATCTGTTTTTTTTGTTGTTTGCAGGAGGTGGGGGTTGGGTTGCAGAGAGTTGTCATATTTTGTTCACATCCACTGTTGTCCTACAGCCACTGAAATTTTAAAGCTTCACAGTGCTGTCAATCTCTCAGAAAGCTTTATCGCTTTAGATGGCATTTTTTCCTCATGTGTGGCTTGCTCTAACCAATGTCATTAAGAACCAAGAAGCGCAGCACTGTGAGTTAAATCCGCCATGTGAAGTTGTTAGTGGGTAGACAGATTCCCATTGTATGTGTGTGTGCTCAGGGGGCCATAGTATGGCAGACACATTGAGGAAGCATGGTGTGCTAGTTAAGGAACTCACTGTGTAGTTTGACATTTGGAGCATCATTTTCCAAACAGGGCATGGCTGTTTTACCCTTGAGCAAAGTAATTCACTGAAGTTTCTACAGTAAATGTCCGGCTCGACAAATGGATCCTATGTACGAATGTAAAATCTGAATACTGCTGAATGTTAAGCAAATAAAATAAATATCATGAAGGAGACCTCTGTCAGAGAACAGACTGTGTCATTCAATATTCATGAGTCAACAGCAGCAGACATGCTGCACTGTATGTGTTGTCCTTGTAAACGTGCCGCAAAACCTTGAGTCATATTCCGGTTGTCCCTAAGTAGTGAGGCTTTATTTTTAGTTGAACTGAAAACCTACTTTAGCACCTCTTTGGTTGATCAACCTGGGAGCTTTGCTGTTAGGTTCAGATGGCTGACTTGGAAAGCTGTGGATTAGCCAAAGCAATGCCATGCCGGTTTTTAATTCACAACCAACTGTGCAGATTCTAATTTTTCTGCACCCCCTCCACCCGATCCCCTCCCCAACCATACAAGCAGATGAGACTCAATGCAAAGTGTTTCACTGTCAAATTTTAATGCCTCAGTGGTATATGGAAGAGGAAGCATGTTATCATTTGCTTGTTTATGTGTCTACAATCTAAATGTCTTGCACTTTGTGTACAATTTAAATAACACAATATAATTCTCAAATGAATGCATGCAATTCATTCATAATAGGATAATATAAATAACAGAAATAATTATAACACTGTAAATATAACGTCTTCCAGTATGGGTATCAGAAATTTCAGTAAAGCTAGATCCCTTGAACATATCTGAAATATCAATAATTACCATCTGCAATGACAGTAAATGCACAATGTGCCAGTCCTCATTACTACAAAAAATTACTAAATAACATGAAGTACTATCTGAACTTCATGTTAATGTGTTACAAAGTGACATTTTCATGATCTTTTTGTATGAAAATATTCTCTTGGAAGATTTCATATCCCATAACATTTTCTGTGTTCACACAAGGAATGTGTAGGTACCAAACATCCATAAAGGTTTGAGGTTGATATTTTGTTCTTAATTATTGAATATTGTGAATTGGTTTCTCATTCAGTTTTATGATTTCTTACCCTTTCAGGATGTCAGCCTATTCCTCTGCGATATCTTGAGTGGAGTAATGCAGAGTCCATCGTGGCTGTAGTCTTCTCCTGCTTGGGAATCCTGGTGACCATGTTTGTGACCTTCATCTTCGTCCTGTACCGTGACACCCCTGTGGTGAAGTCCTCTAGCCGCGAGCTCTGCTACATCATCCTGGCGGGCATCTTCCTGGGCTACATCTGCCCCTTCACACTCATTGCCAAGCCCACGGTGGCTTCCTGCTACCTACAGCGCCTCCTGGTGGGCCTCTCCTCTGCCATGTGCTACTCCGCCTTGGTGACCAAGACCAACCGGATTGCCCGGATTCTGGCAGGCAGCAAGAAGAAGATCTGCACCAGGAAGCCTCGCTTCATGAGTGCCTGGGCCCAGGTGGTCATCGCCTCCATCCTGGTCAGTGTCCAGCTCACCCTGGAGGTCACCCTGATCATTCTAGAGCCCCCTGAGCCCATCAAGTCATACCCCAGCATCAGGGAGGTCTTCCTGATCTGCAACACCAGCAACATGGGTGTGGTGGCGCCTCTGGGCTACAACGGCCTACTTATCATGAGCTGCACCTACTACGCCTTCAAGACCAGGAACGTTCCTGCCAACTTCAACGAGGCCAAGTACATCGCCTTCACCATGTACACCACCTGCATCATCTGGCTGGCCTTTGTGCCCATCTACTTTGGCAGTAACTACAAGATCATCACCACTTCATTCTCAGTCAGCCTCAGTGTGACTGTGGCTCTGGGCTGCATGTTCACACCCAAGATGTACATCATCATTGCCAAACCTGAGAGGAACGTGCGTAGCGCCTTCACCACTTCTGATGTGGTGCGCATGCACGTTGGCGATGGCAAAGTGGCCTGCAGGAGCAACAGCTTGCTCAATATGTTCAGGAGAAAGAAGAATGCCCCCGGAAATGCCAAGTAAGTCTGGCAGAGGAAACAGACGGCATCTATGATGAAGTCAAAGATGTAGCATGAGTTTTAAGGTTAAGTAGGCCACAGGTGGTGCCTGTTGGTTTGGAATGTTGAAATAAAAATGCAATGATAATATTACACCATTTTTGATGAGTAACTCTAGAGGTATTCACTGGCTTATGTTTTTGTTGACATGTTGCTTTTGACTTCACCATACAGTTGTACAATGTCTCTCCCCTCTGCAAAGTGAAATAGTGATGAAGTAAGAAGTTTACATTCTGAAGTAGTGAACCGAGAACAGGACTTTGCTGAGGTGCTGAGGGTGTTTTATTTATCCTCAATGTTCAAATGGCCTAATGACTTTACCCCAGAGAACATTACTTTAACCCAGTACATTTAACATAATCCAAAAACAGCATTACTTTAACCTTGTACATGTAACATAATCCATTTTGCAAATGCTCATTTGCATATGTTAATAATTTAAAAATGGAATAGAATGATTTTCATGTGTACGACTCACAAATTCATTTTTACGAAAATGTTTGACGCTGGTTAAGTATTATCATTCAACCTGCCTTTAAAGTAACTCCTTATGTAAGCATTCACATTGTTCATGTTTTTCTGTGAAGTTTTCTTCTGTGTTCTCTCTTGCTGCCAGAGAAAAAAAAACCTGACAGGTTTTTGAGTTATGCTGGAGAAAATATAATGTATTGCGTCTGTATAATTGTTTTGAAAGTTTTTTACATGAACCAGAAATGCTTCTGTGTTTTTTTCACTTTCTGGGTTCCTGTGAAATAACAGTCATCTTTATTTCATTCATAGTTCTAATGGAAAGTCTGTGTCATGGTCTGAACCAGGTGCAAGACAGCCACCGAAGGGGGAGCACATGTGGCACAGATTGTCTGTGCATGTGAAGAGACAGGAAGCCAGCTCCAATCAGACGGCAGTCATCAAACCCCTAACTAAAACCTACCACAGCACAGGCCTCAACTTCTCTGACCTCAGCACAAAGACTTTGTACAATGTGGCAGAAGAGGATGAGGGCGACCCCGTTAGGTACAACCCGCCCGAAAGCCCCTCTATGATAGTCCACCGGCAGCTGCTGTCTGCTGGGCCACTTAAGGAGGGGGAGGAGCTTCAAATGTACCCACCCGAGCACTCACGCAACAGTGCCCTCACCCAGCATGCTATTATGGACCACCTGCAAGAGGCGGCAGGGAAGTTTGACCCCAATGCCCCAGATCTTGTTGACATGCTGGCCCCACCAGGCCCTGGAAACGGGGTGGGGTCCGTGTACCAGCCCCACCTTGTCCAGCAGCAGGTACTCCCCCTGCAAATAATGGCCCCTTTTTCAGAGGATGTTTCCTCTCCACCAGAGGAGTTGGACAGTGATCACTTTAACCTGATTCATGGCTACATGTATGACAGTGCCGGGCTCCATGAGGAGGAGGAGGAGCTGGTTCACCCCAAAATGGCCCTGGAGGACTCCCCAGCCCTCACGCCCCCGTCTCCTTTCAGAGATTCTGTGGGCTCAGGTAGCTCCGTCCCCAGCTCCCCCGCATCCGAATCAGTGTTGTGCACGCCGCCAAGCGTGACCTATGCCTCTGTCATCATGCGGGACTATAAGCAAAGCTCTTCGACACTGTGAGAGCATCCTGCAAACTTGAGACCATCGCATTATTAACAGTTTCTTTTGGTTTTGTTTTGTCTATTTGATTTATACTTTTCATGACAATGTAGTAAAGGCAAAAAAGCAAATGGAATGTCCAGTAGTGATCATTTTTTTCAAAAGCTATGTGCTTGCCTATTTCTGTAAACTTAAACATAGGAGCAAACCAGACCTTTTAGCTTATGTTCCAAGCATACTGTATGAACTGTAAAAGCACAAGAAAGGCTGCTGAAAGTGTGCGTTTTTTTTGCATTTGAATATTAAAGACAGAAGAGGAGAGCACTCATCATGCTGAAGATACCCACACACATTTATTCTGACATCCCATGAGATGACTGGCTTGGACTAAAAGCCATGACTGTACAGAGGTGCTCATATTATATGGAAAAGCAAAAAAAAACAAAAAACAAAACCTAGCCTTCATGAAGGAACAGCTTATGTGTAGTTAAAACTGTAGCAGGCAAATTAAGATCAGAGGTGTTGTTGGCATTTACAAAAGGGATGGCATTTACCCATGTCATTGCAGAGTCCATGTTTACTCTTTCAGTAGTACGCAATTCAGAGCATTCAGGTATTAGCTTGCAATCAGTACCTTCACCCACAGACATTAACTAGATCTTAAATTTTGATTTATCAACCAAAGTAAAAACAGTACACCGCAGTATAGAATCTTTTGCTAGGTTAAAGGAGAGGTTGTAATGCCATGTTGTAACCCGGAAATTTTCATGTATGTTTGAAGTTAAAACAAAATATAATTGGACTAATTACCTCCCACTGGTTTCTCAAAAAAATTAAGTTATTTTATGTATTAATTATTTCCGAGTTTCTTATGAGGTCATATCTGAGCTTGATTGTACTGCTATGTCATACTGTAGTGGAAAGGCATATTTTTTTAAACTTTCAGTGTGATTAAGAAATGTACATGTGCATTCTGTGTGATGATATTTTGTTGTTCCTGAGATCTCTTTGTCATTGTAGTAATGGTACATTTTCAAAGTTTGTATTCTGCTAAACCATCTCCTTTTTCATACAAAAATGCTATGTTTGTAAACTTGTTATTGCTTATATATTTAGAATGTGGAAAATGTATAACTTTGAAATTGTCTAACAGATGTTTTGTGGAAAACATAAATGTTTGCATTGAACTTGGATAATTTTTCAGATACATTTACAAGTCAGTTGTAATCTCTTAAAATAACTAGTTAAGGTATATCAGTTTGTAGTTGCTTCTAGTGGTAAGGTGTTGCACTTAAATCTTGCCTAGGATGATCTTGTATCATTAATTTACAGTTGTAATACATCACTTGACTCTAAGTTATCTAGATACTTATCTATTAGATGCAACTGTCCAAAGTACAAATGCATACATACAGAGTATTGTAATTGTTATAATCAATTATTGATATACATCTAGTTTTAGTGTAAGCTGTTCAAAGCAAAATTATTTGTAAAATGCAAGGGAATAAGAAAGTAAACTGTTTGATATGGTTAGACAAAGAAATGAGAGAAATATGTTTTTGTCAGGTTACATAATACTGTAAAATAAATATTTTCTAGTTAAAAAGTGTGTCCTTTGAATAATTCTAGGATATATGTATCGTATATGATTAAGCAATTGACTTTTTGACTTTCTTAAGTACACTAGGTAGGACATGTTCCTGGAGGTGACCAAACAATACTTATGGTGTAACTAAAATTATAGAAGTGTAGATGTCTCTTCAGTGATATCTAATCATTAATCATAGTTTACATTGTGCATTGTTAAATATGAATATTGTCAACAAGGTAATACCATTTACAAGGTAATAGAAGAACAACATTCAAGGGCCCTGCTGTGAAAGAATTATTATGAGATTACTATGAGCTGGAAAAGCTTAAATGAAGGTAAACCCACGTGGGGAGGTGCCTAAATAGCTTCACTAATAGTTAGCATAAAGTCACATTCCCAGGTGATACATAGAGTAAGACTGGGCTATCGCTGAACTGGTACATTCTGAACATGTGAAGTGCATAGTACTAGCTGCATTTGTTTCTGTAGTCCTGCATTGCCAACCCTATGGCATGAATTCCTTGTTTCATCACTTGAGAATAACTATTCCACATGTGACATTAAAGTAAAATTCTGTCTTTGAAGAAGAGGTCATAGCTGGTTACAATCTGGATAAATCTCATTCACCAGCGGCAAAATCAAGTGAGAAGACGTGCCATATGCCAGTGGTGTCAATCACATGCATTTGAAAAGAATGCATCATATCGAAAAGAGAAGCTTCCCCATTATGTTAGGTGAAAATAAATCATACGGAGAAAGAAATTTAAAGTACTCGTCCTATGTTTGCATGTACAATGTCATGAGAGGACCTACTGATCTATTTGGTGTGGTAGGCTATCATTGTGGCAACCCCATGTATTTGTTTAAAAACGTTATTACATTTTGCTTGTTTCGTTGATATTCACGGTAGTCATATAATTGTTAAATGGACCTGTACAATTGCTTATTGTGTTTATTTATATTCAGTATGTGTGCAATTTAAAGGAACATTGCAATAGGAACTGTTCTTATGCTTTATTACTATGAAGAATATAGTAATAATAAACAATATAGTAATGCCAGTACCTCTCAGGCAACGGATTGACTTTAGGCTATTTTACATTTTGAAACTATGACATTGTTTTTTTATTGTTTTACTTGCAAAAATACATTGCAAATATGCTTTCAACAAAGTCACACATTCATACAAGGGCCCGGCAGATAATTCTGAAGTCATACCGTGACATGCAGACTGTACCAAGACCTCACTTCTTAATTCGACGCAGAAAGAAGTTTAGCCTTGACTAGACGTCGAGTTCCGGGTCCTGTGACTTATCAGGTGGTTGTTGAGTAAGAAAGAGAAGGGGGGGAAAGCGCCTGGTATTGTACTGTTTAGTTTCTGAACAAGAGGGAAGCACATTTTCAACTGCTTTCCCGTCTTGTACAAAAAGGAAGTATTGAAACTTTTTTGCTGTCGCAGAGAGAGTTGTAACATGGCCGGTGGCACGATATCGGAGTGTAAAGAGTACTTGTTCAAAGTTTTGGTGATTGGAGAGTTAGGTGTAGGGAAAACTAGCATTATCAAGCGGTACGTACACCAGCTATTTTCCCAGCACTATCGAGCAACTATTGGTGTTGATTTCGCCCTAAAAGTTATCAACTGGGACAGCAAGACGTTGGTGAGATTACAGCTATGGGATATCGCAGGTAAGACCCTTGTATTAGCCTATGCTGTGATCCACGAATATATAGCTAAAACACATGTCTTACCTTGTTATATCTAAGCACAAATTCCGTTTCAGTTGTTGATGAGACAGTGTAGCCTTGCGTGTGATGTGCTGCATCCTACTTTTTGAAAAGACAATACTGGGTTAGCGTTTGACACTAGAAATCAAGTTGTATTTATCGAGAATGATTGCATAGCTTGTAAGATTCTCTGCATATTCCTATAACTGTAAATAGTGCGTACGTTCATTGATTGTCAGCCTTAGTTAATCGTTTTGGTGTCGTTTTGTCAACTAGTATGATATGCCAATCAAGTGGAATGTAGGTCATGCAATCTATGATTTATCATTGATTCTGTTTACGTGTGGAATCATGTCTAGTGTTTTGTTCTGTGTTCGAACACGAAAATGGATGTGTGAAGTAGTGGCGCATTGTGTTTTTGCAGCGAGTTTTTGTTTGTTTTCGTAACAGACGGGGATAGTTCGAGCGTTTTCAAACTTTCGGCCAAAACATTGAAGGGAGGGGGGCGGTTTGAGGGAGAGGACCAAACCCATAACTAGTAGGCACTACTTCATCGCTTCACCATACTGCACACGTAATGCGGCTTGAAACAATTGAGAGCAGCCTATTGTATATTCTCATGGCAATAAGACCATGATTGTAACTACTGTGTCTCAAGATGGATCTGAGGTATAGATGTAAAGCAAGGGCAGTCGAAATTTTAGTTGTTCGTCGTCTTGTAACCGAGTAGCAGTGATTTAGTTGTTTCCTTTCAGGCCTGCGTTTTATCACCGCATCTTGAGAAAGTGTGAGATATGGGGTTTTTGTCATTGACAGTTGACAGAGTTGAGACATGCAGAAAACGAAACAGCAGTGACACTGATAAACGTCCTCTGTGTGCCGCTTGCACAGTTTTGATGTAAGTGGCACATGCTTCGACTTTATCGTAGCTTCCTTGTTCACAGATTACAGGTCAACACTAGTTTGCAACAGGCTATTTATTGGTTTATCTTGCTGAAGGGAAGAAATGAGACGACACGCTGTAAAGAACGTAATGAAATAAATACAGCAATATTTTACCAGGACACCGAATAGTATGGCACTCACAAATATGTACGCTACTGTGAATAACATATTCTTTTCATATGATGGTCTCATAGATATTTTAGGAAATGCAAAAATAACAATGACATTTTGAATTGTCTTGAAATTTAATACACAGATACGTTGTTGGCAGGACGGATATTTTGCAGGTATTTCGCTCCTTGGTAGAAAAGACTTACTGAAATATAATGAAGTAAAGCTGGCCTTTTTGTGACATTTTGGCCGTATTACAAGGTCATTACAAGCCCCTGTAATCCATGAGCTATAAATTCCACAACACAATCTTAAGGTCAATTGAAACCTCATTGTGTGTTACATGAAATGGATAAAACGGTTTAAGCCACACTTGTTCATTATAAAAAGTAGGTTTGCTTATTTTGCATAAATTATGGTATGGATTGCAGAAGACAAATGGAAAGTTTCATAGTGAAATATGATTTTTAATTTTTTTTTAATGACAGAACCTCCATTAAAAGCCACTGGACCTGTGATACCTGAACATGTGCTAATGTAATACCTTGAGTGTCACTGGGCCACTAGGGAATGATCCACAGAACCTGTAACTGCAGGGAACAGCTGAGTTCAACATACCCAGCCTCACCCCTCCATCCTCCTCCCTTTGACAAAACAAGCAAGGTGCCATAACTAAAAAAGTCCAGGCAGTCCCACTGTAAATCTGTCCATAAAAAGAGCTAAATCGTATGTGGTTTTTTGTTATGTTACATTATGTAACATAAATGTAATCATTAAATGTTACATTATGTTACAAAATAATGGACATTTATGCAATTCAAAATCACATTATTACCAGTTCCTTAGAACACACAAGGAGGTTTCAAATTACATCAATGGTGTTTGTGGCATATAAATCAAAACTTAGTGTTTTGTAGTGGCCCTTGGGAGAGTCATAAAAATACCAGCTGTACTTATTTATTGATGCTTTTCAATATGAAAGTTGAATATCTTGGGCATTTTGATTCAGTTTTCAGAGATGTGAATGTACTGCAGTAAGCCCAATGGATATTCATGAGTGGATGCATAATGATCATGTGCATAGCAGTATCTGTGGATATTTGTGCATTCAGTGAATTGGATTCCGATGTCATGGAAAGGAAAGACTTGAGTATAAGTGAATTTTTTTACGTGGGGGGCATTTTGATTGCAGTGAAAAAGGAGACGTGACACTAATTGATATTGCAAGCAAGACAGTAGCACTTCAGCAAGATAGTAATGTGATGTAGTCTGTTTTTCTGACATTACTGCCAGTGTAAATAATATGCAATTTTTTTCTTGTCAGTCTTGGCCATGCCCCTGCTGAACCCAAGCTTAGACTAGAAGTAGGATACTGTGGTGGCTAATAATTACAGACCAGGAAACCCTTTCTGTTTGGTCTTGTCTGAATGTATTGATCAAATCCCATCTTGATTAAACACGACAAATCTAATAGGGGTAGTCCGTTGTCTGATAAGAACCTACCTTGTCACACTTGGCAGAGCAGTGCAGTGAAGGGGCAGCACAATAAAGTCACAGAAAGTGACAGTGTGGTAGTTAACATTAATACAAGTAACTGGTGGCTGCCTCTCTATGTCATGGGAGTAAGAATGACAGGAAATCTCAGGTCAGTCACACCTGATTTGAGTTGCAGCAGTATCAATGTGCTGTTGTGAATTGTTGTCGTCATAGCTAGCGCTGATTTGTAACACTAAACTGCTGTGAGGGAAAAGGACACAGAGGGAGAAAGAATGTCAAATCCATGTATCACGCTATCACATGAAACACATCAACAGCTTTCAGATTGTAGCACACAGTCTTTTTGTGGTGATAGATGCAGCTTTCACTGCAGTATGTTGCGAATTAGCACCCTGCAACTGTTGAGAGACAGGGAATTTTGCAATTTATCTTCCTGATAACAAATATTTTGTTTTGTTTGGTTTTAGCTAAAATCCCAGTTGTGAATGGGATGATGGTAATTAGCCTTTGTTTTGTTGCATTTGGTTAAAGTCAGGGCCTCCACCCTTCTGGCTTAAAATAGAAATACTTGGTCTGAGCTTGGATGGGATGATTACGGCAGTGGTGTAAGCCAGTGCCTTGTGCCAAGGATTTAAATGTCTTGAAGGGATGGCTATGTCACTGGTTCCCTTGTAGTAGGACGTGGAAAGAAAGGAAGGGACTGGGCACTTCAAAGCTTCAAACAAGGGATTTTTTTTTACACATGGTATTGGATTGGTCAGTTTATGGGCATTGGTCAGGAATTTGACCCAGTAGTTACAAGTTTAAGTCCCATTTCACAAACATGTCCTTGCACCATTGAGCATTGTTCAAGCTCAATTCACAGAAATTAATTTAACAAGGGGTATACAAATTATATCAGACTAATTGGCTCCTTTTAACAGAATGGGTCACATAAATGTACCATAATACAATAATGAAAATTAAGTGAAATTCCATCCTGTGAAAAACTATGGTCTGCACTGAGGGGCTCTTGTTTGGGGGTGGGCATTCAAAAGGCGACATGGCTTTAAAGCTGACAATTCTGCTGCTACTACTACTTCTTCTGGGATGGTTTCCATGGAAACACACCCACTGATAATATCTTGATTAAGGCGATATAAGAAAAAAGATGCAAGGGCTTTCAATAAAGATTTCATTGCATAGAAATTTTAACGAGACCACACAGGGGCATGACTTGCATATTCATCTTAATGAGCTGGCTTTACTTTGGAGAGCTTTTTATATGTGATTGTCATAATGAGTGTGCAAGTTAAAGGTGTAATGTGATTTTCATCTTTATTCTCTCTCACTATTTCCATTTTCATAGATGCAACATTTTACAAGGAAGCGGCAGGGTATAATCATGACAGCATGAGGGTCGTGTGTGTGTGTGTGAGTGTGTGAGTGAGTGAAGTGGTCTTGCAATCACCTGGAACGACACAGTGGGTGATGAGGCCAAGGACTTGATGTGAGCAGAAGGCCAACCAGATGCTTCGATTTTGCTCAGTAACATGCAAAAGAAGGACTCTTTAACTTCCTTTCTTTAATGACTGAGTAGGTTCTCCAGCATAATCTCAGTAATGCATATCCCTGCATTGCATGCTTTTGTCATTTAAAACAAAAAAGGACAAGTAATAAATCTGTGTTTCTGAAAAAAATGTAGCCCCATTTTGCTTTGATCCTGTTCATTCTTTTAGTATTTTATCAGTTTAACTTCACGGAGATTGACGGCTTTCTGTCATTCAGTCTGTTCAGGCTCATTTTTTGCCTTCTGTCTGGTGATATCCAGTGCTTTGTCAAGCTTTGACTAGGGTTTCTGCTGCTACTGCATGGCGTAGACAGCTGTTTCACACATTAACAACCTCCATGCACAAAAATATTTCCTCATATCTCTGACAAATTCACATTTTAACAAATTTCTAATTATGCCACAAAATACTTTTTTAGTTAGCATTTTAATACTTTGTAAAATTGAAGTATTTTTGGTTAGGAATACCTTTTCCTCTCTGTTATAAAGCAGTTGCATGGTCGGTTAAAATGTTTCATTGGAATCTCGTACTAAATGTTTTGTTTTTTCATATGTGTAATGGGAATCATACCTATCATGACTAAATCTATGGAGCTTTGTTTTTTCAGATATCATAAATCATTAAGGTATTTCATGTGCAGAGAGCATCTTGTGAGGAGGAGAAATGCTTAGCTAGTTAACTATGCACAGCTGCCAAGCTGTTCCATAACATTTGTTTAACTCTATGTGTGTAATAGGGTCACACACAGAGTTTTAACAAAAACATAGATTGAGGTGTCATGATGTTTTAAAAGTAGTTTACTTTGAAAGTAGCAATTGGCATCATTTGTGATTTGTAGCTGTGGACAGTGGCACAGGGTATAAGACACAGGCAGGTATCTCCAGCCAAGTGTTTGTTTCACAACTGATGGATTTTTTTGTGCATACAAAAGTGAACATCAGAATCTTTGCTGATAGCTGCATGCAACACTGCCAACATGATTTTTCTGGAGTTACTGTTTTATTCAAACATACATATCTTCGAACTTGATCTTTTGTCACTGTAATTTTAAGTGGACTTCTCACAAAATGACCAAGGAGAAACAATCATATTAAATGAGTAAAAGTTTGTTGACTAGTTTTACCCTATCATGCAAAATATTGAAGACTCAAGTATGGATTTTAACAGGGAGACAGATTTTCTGAGATTTTTGTTCTGTTTTGATCTGATTAAGGCACTGCTGAAAATTGGCACAGCCCTGAATTGCTTATTGTCAGGACCTATTCACTGTTTGGCTGAAGTGAATCAGGCTGTTATTTATTCTGTGTTGATTCTTACCATTTAGCCTTAGCCCAGTTTTCTGCTAATTGACAGTAGTTCTGTAAGACAGGCGTACTCTCATTTACAAGGAATTACTTGTTAGGGGGGAATATTCATTCGGGTTCAACTAGGGCTGGGCGATAAAACGATAACGATAATTATTGGGATATAATTTTCCTTCATAGAAATATAACACATGCTCGAACAAATGTTAAGATAGCATGCACAGGAATGAATCACAAACTGTCAATCAAGTCGCAGGAATAGAGGTATGCATTACGTAAGTGCCTTGGATTACTTCCCCTCCCTGCCCCTTTTTATTTGGCAACGTAGCAGGATGGATGAAAACATAGAAAGAATTCGACATCGGTAATATGGAACTGGTTTCGATTTCGAACCTACACAAAACACAGTTACTTGCAAAAATTGCAAAGATAAAGTTCGCGCGTCGGATGGCAACACGATGAACCTTTTTAACCACCTTGAAAGAAAGCATCCGAAAAAGTATGCTGACAGTCCAAATAAGCCAAACAAACAACTCTAATGAAGGCATTTGAGAAAGGCACTCCATAAGACAGGACAAGTTAGCGCTGGAAAGAGGTAAATGATGCAGTGACATTTTACCATAGCCAAGGATATTATTCCCATAAAAACCGTGTAAAACGAGGGCTTCAAAAGAATGGTCGAAATAGTCGCTTCTGCGGTACAAGATACCCATCAGCAAATATTTTTTCAACGCGGACATTCCACGGCTGTACTCTGAAATCAGCGACACGATTCAACACATTATTCAAAACATCCAGTTTTTTTTTTTTTTTTTGCTACAGCAAGTGATTTATGGTCTAGCCGTACTTCAGCCGCACCTTATTTCATTCACGACAGGGTAGGGCTATATTTTTTAAATAGGGAAATTAGTTTGGTTTTACTGTTCAGTAACTTGCAACATAGTCTTAAAAACCAACATGAAAAAGAATCGTAATAAGATTGTGGATCGTGATCCTGCTTGAAAAAAAAAATCATGGTATTTTTCCATATGGCCCACCCCTGTTGGCAAGTGCTTGTCATGTTCTGACCATAAGGAATAGTTTAAAACCACAGTTAACCGTCTGGTTTCTTGATTTTTCACTCAGAAGCGAAAATCAGTCTTTAAACTCGAAAGAAATAATTGTTTGTCATTTATTGTGACAATCATCGATATCAGCTGATATGAAAATTTTCATCGTGATAACATTTTTGGCCATATCGCCCCGCGCTAGGTCCAACACATGGCTCACTGACACATCAGAGCCTTCATACAGTATGAATGACCTTGTCAGTGGTCAGTATGATCGATTAACAAATACCTTTTGAGAAACATGCAAGGTTAACTCCTATGAGCCATGCTAATATGACTCAGTGATGTGTTCTGTGTACAGACTACAATAATTATGGAATGTGTGTGGCATCAGCTGGCCTCTAATCTTTGCACAGTGTAAATGTGCAAATAAGTGTTACAGTTGCAAAGCAGCTGAATGTAGATGTGGAAGAATTATGTAAAATTTCACAACTGAAGTCAGGGATAGTACATACATCTTTGTCTGAAAGCAGCATTGTTTCTAACTCCTGTTTAAAACATTTTGGAATTACTTACGTTTAAATGTTAATTAGTTTAGTCTGCTAAACTAATGTTAATTAGTTTAGTTCAGACACATGACTCCCATACTTTCTTAAACATTGTGAATGTCACAGCTAATCACAGTTGAATGGTGTTAAGAGATAACAACAGTCCTGTTTAACATTTGCCTATTGATGGCGAACCCTTGTTTGCTAAGTCATACAGACATCATCTGACTGTAAAAAAAGGTAGGCTAAACTAGTCATTGTTATGTTTAGGCTTCCTCTGAAATGTAATTAAACCCACTTACTGAACCTTTTTTTCCTGAAGTATGTTGGCCAACGTGATTTCTGTAGCACAGTAATTTTTAAAACTGCAGTATTTTAGTTTTCAGAAAACATCCCCTCACTATAACAACTGATTCTGCTTACTGTAGACTTATTTACTGTTGATTTCTTTACTAATAAAGACTTACACTGCCACACTGATATTCAGTCCCATCTCATCTCCTCTTATGTCTGTGTCCTTGTTATTTTTAATTTCATTGACCATTGTACAATTAATAGTTAATACTTTTTTTTCTCACAAACTATTATCATTAGTAAAGAAAGTTGAGCATGTCTGTTTGCATTTTCCCCTTGCATTACAGTCTGCCAGCTGGCTGGTTGAAGCAATTGGAAATTTTATTACATACTCACAATTTACTGATTGACAGGATAGCCTCTCATAGCACTACCTTACAGGCTGTACACACCATTGGCTAATCATGTGCAGTCTGCAGTGCTACATTTACACTAACTACCCATTTATGAAGAAAATTTTATTATATTTTCATACAAAATCTTGCACACTGCAGGTTTACTAAGCTAAACTATCTGAGTCTTCAAGCAGAAATTTTTATACTTGCAGATCTCTACCAATCGTGGTCATAAAATAGCCAACACTGGTCTGTGTTTTGGTTAAACTAAAATTTGCGGGAAAAAAAAATACATTTATAATCCTGACATTAGAAAAGCATTGGTGCCTGAAAGTGAGCCTGTCACAGCATAAACACAACACATTAAGGTTGTGTTTTTTTTGGTTCTAAAATAAAAAACAACCTGGCTAATGCTAAGATCAATTACTTCATAGTAATTGATCTAGCATTAAGTTTGAATAGTAATGTTAGGCCTCCATTATGAAAAAGCTGCTATTGCAAAAGGATTGAACTCCCTCTCCTCATGTGTGTGCTTCCTCATTTAAACGTCCCCTGAGAGGACCACAGTATGTGTGTTATGAAACTAATTTGGCTAGTTTGACTCCCTGATTTTCAGCAGTACATTCAGTGTTAGGGGGATTGTTTTGAAATTTTATTTTTAATTGCATTACATTTCTTCCTTACACTACACATGGCAAATGTTTGAAAATACAATAAATTGCTAAATTGTTCAACATTCAACATTTGACTACATCAGCCTCTAAATTTTGTAGTTCTATTAAATAGCACAGTGGTGCACACCAGACATGAAGAACCTAACCTTAAGTGCAAAGAAATGAAAATGCAGCTTTGCCCTGCTATTGAGGTGTTTGAATGTTTCTTAAATAACCACATCTATCTTTTCAGTTCTGCAATAAAAGCCATGCATCACTGACTGTAGGCTTTCTCTTTAATATCATATCACTGTGAATTCACCCTGGGTTAAGCTCCTGCTAAATTTGTCATTAAAATTAAGTGCAGCTACAAAGCAGTGAGAGGTACCCTCATCTGATTTCAGGTTTTAATTTCAGGTGTATTTGAAAGTGGGACTCAGCAGAATGTGGTGGGGATGTCAAGCTCGCCTTCTGCAGAAGTGTATCATCCTCATCACTGCAGCTCTGAAACAAACCTTGCATAGACCCTACTGCACAAAAGTTGCATCAGTCAGATGTCATCGTCTCACACACTGCAGGAGAACATTTCCAATATATGCATGTTAGTGCATGCGTGTGTGTGTGGTGTAAGACATTTTATTTGTACAAAAAGGAACTCTTTGTAAATTAGTGTTGGTCAAAGTGTTTTAAAGAAAGGAAAAAGCATTATAAAAGGTACATGTAGTGTTTTTTTTTTGGTCACCAATTATTCAAGAATTGTTTTATTTAGAGCTGTGTTCTGTGAAGTGCATTCTCCCATAGGCCCAGGCCCCTTTTAAGCTTCAGTGCATGGATAAACTAGAATGTGACCAAACTCATTCCGCCCAGTCAGGAACACCTTGTACATTTGAACACTGAGCTAACAGGCAATCGGAGAAATGAGCATGCATGATAGTGGTCATCCACTTCATATTAAATTCTGTTGCAGCTCTCCTAAAAAAACATTTCAGAATGACAGTAATTCCTTTGTCCCTACTGCCATTAGAGTGCACAGTAATAGGCCTATATTCAAAAACAAGACATCTGTAACTTGATTTTATTTATTTGTATTTATGCCAAGTATCCAGCTATTAATTTTGTTCTGGAGTGATATTTGAAGAAGTCAGGCTTGCAAATAAAATATTCTTTTTATTCAAGTTTATAAAAATTCCAAGTTTATTAATGTCCTGTTGACTGACTGTGTAAATGGCTCCACGCCATCAACACAGTGATGAGTTGTAAATTTGTACCTGGGTGTAAACAGATCTGCAAATCATTGTGCTAACAAGATTCCTGAGAAACAGCATTAATATGTAGCTTCAAGGGAAAGCTGATCAGAGCATTGTCAATCTGAATTTACAAAGCTCTGTTGTATCGCCTGTGGGGCTTGAAGTATTCAGAGGGAATCCCTCTGTTTTCACTGTGAACTCCTGCTGTTTTTTTTACGTTTGACAACCTAACATCAGTAATGCAGCCAAAGTGGCAAGTGAGGTGAGATTAAAGGCACACCAGTACAGAAAATGAAATGCACCTTTTGAAGGCTGTGATTATGTGATTTTTTTAAAATCCCAAGGCTACAATAACCTCACAAGTAGAAAGACTAAGCTCAGAAGCATTGCACCAACCATGTTACTGTGAAGAGGAGCTTTGTCCTTCCTGTTGATATTCCATTGATGGAATTTGAATAAGCTGCCTGGAAATCACTGTCTTTGAACAATATCTACAAATTAAACTGAGAAATTCATGGAGCTACTTCAATTATTGTGCTATCATGTTGACATGCTAATGGTGTGCTTTATCTTACTGATACACATTTTATTGGACTATTGTTTAAATCACCAAATGAATCAGAAATGCATCACTTAATGATGACTAACAGTCTCTTAAATAAGATATGGCTGTGTTGGATGGTACTTTTATAGGATGTGACACATTCTATAAAGGATGGGCATACAATCTAGTGGTGTGGTTGACTTTTCTCATATGCTTATTGAACTGAACTTCAGATGAAGTCTTTGAATTTCAATTGACAAGCACTATATACAATACATGTAGCCTTTAGAGCCTCCTGCTATTGTCAATATAACCCTGACACTACAGGTCTGAATTGGAATCTTCTACACCCAACTGATGGTAGCAGAAAGGTCAGACCTCAGTTGTAAGAAAAGATGGGGTTATTTCACTATTTAAAGAAATCAGACAGGGAGAACTAAAAGGTTTATGTTCCTGTCCTGTTCCCCTGTGATTTACTCTGCATTAATATAGACTCAAGATGCACTGCCGTAAAAATAAAAAAAAAAATAGGATTGTAGTGGCATTAAGTTCAGGTTTGTACTGCACTGGGTTTATGATCCAAACCCTCCTGATGTGTATGTGTGTTGTTTTTAAATGCTCAAACATCTAGCTTCCCTGGTGTGCAGTAATTAGTGAAATTCTATGCATGCATGAGGATATTTATCTATTCTGGAAGGAGTAGTGAGGCTATAAATGCTTATCTCTAGGAAGCAGCAAAAAAAGATTCAGTGGATTACATTTTTTATTCAATTATTTAATTCTGCCAGTTCTCCTTTCACATAAATAAGTATACAAAAAGTGAACACATCTTTGGGTCATATTTTTAACACAGCTTAAATTAACTGAATAAACCTAATAATACACCATTTTTACTTTGCTAGGTGGTTACATGCTTTTATAAAAGCAGACTAAATTTACCTCAGAATTGCACACATTTTTGCCTGTCTTCTTTAAAGTTCAGAATTTTTGAAGTGGCTTACTGGTTTCCCTGTACTCGAACCCAGTGTGCTTCAGTGGTTGGGTTGACCTCACTCCTCTCCTGTTTCTTACTGAATATTTTTGCAAATGGCTTTACTTTTGTCTTCAGTGATTTTTGTCTATGACACCCACATACATGTGATCACAAACTCACATTTTGAGTGCAGTGCATAATAATCATCACTCATTTCAACCTGCTGTTGCTGTCTCATTATTTGAGTGTTGGGGTGTCAATGACAATCATTTTGTAATTGGTATTTGAGAGTCTGCCCATGTGTTTCCACCTTTCTAACTAATCTGTTATTTCATATTGTACCTACCCAGTGATACAAAAGTGTTCATTCTTTTAAAGGAGTAGCTTTATAAGTATGAAGGGCATAGCTTCATCGGCAATCTGCATAAAACCATCAGTTTTCATCAGAGACCATCTACACAATAGATGTCAACTTGCATCTTTATCTGAAACAATATGTGTTTTCTTAAGAAAAACATTGTTATCCAAATAGGAAATCTTTATGTTTAATTAAAACCCAGTAATGTATTCTGTGTATCTGGGATTGATGTAGATGATAATTCATTGAATTATACAGTTGTGTGTAGAGTAACTGAAGGTCATCAGAGACTGACTCAATATTCTGGAATCACAGTGAACTCTTTTGTTTTATGAATATTAGCATAAAAGAAAAGTAACAGCAAAACATCTTTTGTTGGAAATAGCACAAGGAGAGTTGCTACTACAGGTTAGACCCATGAATCAAACTGAATGTTGTATGTTATTTTCTGTACTTTCTGTTCGTTAATGTGGTCTAATGTGTAATGAGTACATGTAGTATTACTATCACTTTAACAAGTGAAGTACAAGAGGCTAAAATATGTTTTTGTATGACAATCAATTGCAATAACTGGAATGTGCACTGATAATTAGGCCTTTTGAAGGACATACACAATCAACAGATAATTCCTGTTATACTGTTTTTTTTTAACTGAAGTGATCTTCTAATCAGTGAGTAGCAGCACAGAAAGAAGGCTGTGATTAGCAGCCATGCAGAAGAATTTCACAGTTTTCTCTTTCTTCTGTCTCTCAAAATTCTGTTAAAAATGTTCTTTCTGCATGACATCCATGACTGTATTACAACACATGCACAATGCATGCAAATTTTGACATAAAACAACTGAATACAAACATACATACTTAAACAAAAAAAATTCAATTCAAAATTCATCAAAAAATTTGATGGCTTATCCAACATGTGCCATGTACTGAATGGTATAGCTTTGTGGAGCATACAAAGCAAAATGGCAATTGACAGTAACAGCTTTGACATTTCAGTAATGATGTGTGTTTCGATGGTTGTTGTTCATAACTCTGCCCATGTGTATGTCTGTCTTGCAAGGTCAAGAGCGGTTTGGTAACATGACCAGGGTCTACTACAAGGAGGCTGTTGGGGCCTTTGTGGTCTTCGACGTGACGAGGGGTTCCACCTTTGAGGCGGTATCCAAGTGGAAGCATGACCTGGACAGCAAGGTGAAACTGGCCAACGGCAACCCTATCCCCTCAGTGCTTCTGGCAAACAAATGTGATCAGAAAAAAGAGATCACCAACAACTCCTCCCTCATGGACAACTTCTGCAAAGAGACGGGTTTCCTGGGCTGGTTTGAAACCTCTGCGAAGGTGAGAGCAAGCAGCCAAATGAAGTTGTTGGTGCCTGCCATATAGTATAATGTATGGGGTAATGTTGGTATTAGCATTTTCTTTTTACTCTAAAAGCATATGTGCTCAACCTTGTTGAAAACCCTCCATCTTAAAGTAGTATGACAATTTGAACTCTTTATCAGCTTACAGTTAGAGAAAAAAGCCATGTAGGAGGCATGAATCGCCTGTTTAAGAAGACATTTTTAAAATGGCTGGAATTCTTACTGGTATTAAGGATAATTCCATGCTTTTATGGATGATCATGGCATTTTTAGCATTGTTCTACATTCAGTTTACTAGCTGTGTGTTGTTGCTGCTGCAAGTTTATTGATGACTATAAACAATATTATTTTAAAGGAAAAATATTGTGAAACATGTAACAAGAGAATATAATGTATAGTTTGTGAGAAGTAAATTTGGGGAAAAAAATCAGGTTTTTATGTGTACTTTGGTAATTTAGCCTGTAAACTAATCTGTCAGTTTCCTCCAAGACATCAAACTGATATAAATCAAATCACTGTTAGCACTTTAAACATTCAAAAAATAAGAGAGCATTTATGCATTTAAAATGACAACCCAGTAAACAGTAAATTGTTGAGTGGTCTTTTACTGTTATGCAGAACAGTGAAATATGAAAATGAAGGATAGATGCTTTTGATGCATGTCTGTCTTTAAAAGGAAATTTTAATGTCTCCCACTCCATAATCCCTTAGTTTCCTCAAGAAATACATGATCGGCACTTGCCCTGAGTGAAATGAAGTGGGCTGGGATGGAACTATCATGAGACAGAACACCAGTGTCACAGTTCACATAGAGGTCCCAAGGTTTCTCCCTGCTCTTGTCACATTGCAGGAGCTAACCTTGCTCACCCCCTATCTTTGGTGAATAATTGCTCTTCTCATGTATTCTGTCTCTGCTCTCTCCTCTAGAAATTGCAATGTTCTTTTATCCATTACCTTAGCAACAGTGTGTTCAAAGAGGGTTCATGCCTCAAAAGGATGAGCTGTCCAACCACATGAAATGATGGGGGAAAACAATGTGCATTTAGACGCTCTTCTCAGTTGAGACAAAGGGTTTTGAAGGTCTAAGGTCCAGAACAGTGAAGTTGAAGGGTAATCTCTCTGGGGAAGGCTATGATACAACATCTCCTACTCAGAAAGAAATCCTCACTTACCATGGAATAGCACCACTTTTTTTTTTAGTAGAACTCCATGGTTTATCCTTTCCACAGTTGATTATACAACTGTTATTGTGTTATTATCCATTATGTTATTATTATGGTATTACTATTATTATCAGTGGTCAAATTGGCTGCATAAAAATCTGACAGCAGAACAATCGTAATGGTGCTCTAAAAAGATTTGCCCACCCAAAAATAGATTTGCACAAAGCCAAAATAACCAAATTCAGATTTAGCAAGTATTATCACCAAGGAGCCACCAGGGTCTCATGAGACTAGTCTCACATGGCCAAAATCACCAGAATAACCAGATTCTCATGCAACAGTTGCCAACAGATTTACTCAGTTTAATCTGGCAGTGGCATCTGTTAAAATATACTTTAGCTCACTTTTCAAAAACAGTCAAGGAGAAGGATCTCACAGCTGCTGTTGTTCTTGTTAGCTGAAGTAGCAGCAGGCCTCCACATTGTAGTAACAGTAGCTTTATAAGACATTGGCTATATACACATACACAATGATATGGTTTACAGGTTTACCTCTTTCTATAAATTTAGCTGTGAAGAGGAGCTGTCAAGTCAGTCATCAGGGAAATGCGCTCTTATTGAAAATGTTTTGGCTGAAAAAATGCACAAAATATTAGTTTCTTGCTTTTTACAATGGATATATTGGAAATGGTATGTATAACAATTCATGTTGGGGATTTGCCAACTTTTATTAATATTACATTTTTGCTGAAAAGTATTACAGTATAGTGTAGTCTGACAGATAGACTTTGTAATTGATGTAAAATAGGATTTCAGGGCTATGAAAGTATTTTTGTAGATCTCTATGAGTACTACAAACTAAAGTTGTTTGATGAGAACAGATGTTTGTGTATTTATAAAATGAATGCATTTTCTGGGAACATATACAACTGTCTTTTGAAGTGTGCATTGTGCCAAAAGCAGTTTCTAGGTATGTGTTCATCAAAAACACTCAGCATTTAGAAAAGAATAGTCACATTAAAATCCTGTATTATAGAAATTGTAAAGGACAGAAATAAGATAACACATAATTCTGCTATATGATTTAATCTGAGACCAAACTAAATGTACATTCACTCCAAGGTGTCTGCACTTACATAGAATCTTTGTAAAGTATGACCAACAAGATCTTTTCTGTATTAAATGATGTCTTTTTTCCAAAGGGAAAGCTTTTATAATTTAGTATTTTTTCTTTTCAGTCTTTTTTATGATGATTTCTACTTTCAAGGTCCTCCATACTGTAGATGCATAATTTGCTGTTGTGCTATAATGATAAGTGTAATTCAGTTTCTATCTGTATTTTATGTTTAGTTCTCTTGCAATTGGAATGTATCCCAACCTCTTTATAGTGTAATCTTGCATTTCTTGAATTCTTTCTTGAGAGTTTGATGGCATGACCCAAGAGGAGAGCGTTCGTGTCACAGTTAGTGTTTGTCCAATCAGTTTGTACGCACAAGTAAACACTGAACTGTTCTGGTCATGACCCTTTGATGATTTTTCCTCAAGCCCAATATTTCCAAGCATACCACATGAAAAGATGGCAAAAACAGAGAGAATTCTGTGACTGCCTGGTTTCTATGAGCAACGGGATGTATTAATGATGTCATAACGAAGGATGTGCATGGCTTTGTTTGGCACTAGAGCTCTGTTTGATGAGTTCGGAAAAGCAGGCCATGAACAAGCAATAGCAGGCTTCTCCTGTGCGCTCTGCCTTCCTCTCCTATATGAGCTCACCATGTGACAGAAGGCATGCCTGCACTCAGCATGCAGGACCACATGGTCCTGAGCTGCCGGCCACATTGTGAGACATGCACACAGATGTCCCATGTGGAGCTCTGGTGCACGGGTCATCCAAGCTGATGTCTCTGTTTCCTCGTCCAGAACAGAGCATTTAATTTTTTACACCCATCAGTCAGTACAGCAAAAGGGAGGTTTCTTTTCCTCTCTCCCCAAATCATGGCACACTTTCAGAGATCCAGTGTCCAAATTTTTGGTTTGTGCTTTCTTACTTCTAACATATTGTTCTGAATTGTAAAGGTCTTGATTGGGAAAGAGGCAAAGCTTTATTGTTTTCCTGTTGTTGATGTGGTATTCTATTACAGCACATCAAGAATGAATGTAAAATATGTAAATTCTTTTGCCAGTCTTAACTATGTTTCCTCTGGTATGTAACATTTAGGAAAGCTTAAACCCATACAGGTCATGACTGCTGCAAAATATCCATGCAGATGTTGAAAATTAATTACTAAAAACCATAATGAACCTGAGTAATATTTCTGCTGCTGAGCAATTGCAGCAGCTTCAGTCCTAGTTTGTCACTGAATGCATTGTATGTACAGTCAGTGGATGGGAGAGAGTGAGAGGATGAGTTTTTTGTTCCATGCATTTCGTCATGATGGGGGCTCAGGAAGAGGACGAGCACAGTAGGCCACATTCCCCTGTGAAAGTCACATGACCAACAAAATACCACCACCATATAGGCAGTGGTGTTTCCCTCACCTGAGCACCTTTGGGCGCAGAACAGCCTTGAGCTCAAGCATTCCAGGTCCTGGAAACAGAGGTGAATATTCACGCTCTCTCTAAGCATTGGGACATCCGCATGCTGTTACATCAACCATTCATCAGGCATAACAGAGGCTTGCTTTTTCATTTCAACCCTCCTGGTTTCTTTCGCTCTACATGTCATGTCCTCTGGAGTCAAATGGTTTCTGACTGCTCAAGAATAAAGAGCTATATGAAATTCATTAAAGAATCATGAAAGGGCGACACTGGAAGAAAGACTATAGCTGGAGCCATAGCCATTTAGATGTATCTGTTGACAGCTGTATGGAAGGCAAGTGCCACTGTCTCCTGGTGTGAGAGAGAGGTGCAAGACTTGCCAGGGCTGAATTTCTCATTCATTCTGACTTCTCTCCTTATTGACTTCTTGTCAAGAATGCAAGAATGGATCTTATTTTTTTTCTTCCTGGTCCCCATGGAAATGCCAGAGTGCATGAAGTTAAAATAACAGAAGTGTTCTTGGTCCTTTTTTTTAAAAAAAATCATTGTCATCATTTGTCTGCTTAACCCCGCTATTGATTTTAGCTGCTACATGAACCATAGACACAAACCTTAGAGATGTTTCTGAAAAAAATGTCTTTTATGGTTTGAAAGATGCAAATTGATAAATAAAATGTCAATTGCAATCACTGTGTTGGAACAGGAATCAAATCTGTCTTATAATGCTACCTTTTGGGGCCAGACTTTCTGTACCATTGCAGACTGGCTGATCATCATCGCCCACACTACTGCAGACTGCCAAGGTCAAGCATTTTCACATCCTTCAGAGCAAGTCAAGCAAGCAGCTGAAAGTTTTGTTAACACAACAGACTTAGCCCCTCCCCCTTGTCTGGATTTTTAGTACAATCAAAGATAAAGACTACGGAAATAATCTAGTCCCAAATCCATGATTCCTAAAATATTACATTTTTCATCATACATCACTCAGCATAGAAGTAAAATTTGCAAGTCCTTATGTGTGATGTAAAATGTTTTAAAAAGCTCGAAAATGTTTCTCAATTGATGGGTATAAAATGGGCAAATCCGCATCACTCAGTTTCATGGTGATGACTGAAGCATTTCCATTTTTAGGTCTCTTCATAACTAAAAACTTTTAGTGTGGATCTGCAGTTAATTCATTCTTTTCATCTGCAGATACCAGTTTTAAGTATTACAGCTGATTTAGATGCTTTCTAATTCTACTTAAAATGTCAAAAAGCACAGATTCCTCTGTCTGTAAGAAAACATTGTTGGAAAAGACGAAAAGTCACTGTTTTTATTATGTCACTAATTTGAAATCCATTTCAAGGTGAAAAATGCTCATGAGTGACCTGTTACAGTTTGCTTGATAAGGCTGCAAGTGTATGCATCAGGGTTGATGACAAAGGCAAAACAAAACAAATTATTTGCATGCAGCAAGTGGGCAGGTGTGTACTGTGGCTGATGTTGACTGTGTGTCACGCATCTTTCCTGCCAGGAGAACATTAATGTGGATGAGGCTGCCCGCTTCCTGGTGGAGAACATCCTTCTGAATGACAAGGGGTTGCCATACGAAGAGAGCAACGGGGACAGGGTCAAACTGGACCGGGAGACAGTGGCAGCTGAGAGCAAGTCTGGGTGCTGCTAGCGTCGGGGGTAGGGACGGTCTCCTGAGAGTCAAGCATTTTGTGGACTGGGCTCCAGCATGGGGCCCATCAGCATTTTCCTGATAGTTCTTTCAAGAAGTCCACATCAGTCAGGACCAGAACTCCAGGTCCACCATGCTGTGTAGGAAAGTTAAATCCATTTTCCCCTCTCCCAACCATCCACATTGGCCAGCGATCTCCATGGGCCCATACCCATAATGGCACAGCAGTTTTCTTCACACCACTACTTTTGCGTAATGTCTACAATGTTTGAAGTCATCTTTTCTAGTCCCTCTACTAGTTTGTTTGAGTGGAATCAAAGACTTCTGCAGAGCACTTGTGATGACACCAGTTGCATATTTTTTTTTTTTTTTTTTTTTGTGAAATGGAGGGTTTTCATGGGTAGTACACATTTTGTTTACCATACAAAGAGCATTTAAACTGTTCTTCTGGCAATGCATATGGCATATGAAGCTCTGATATAAGGTCTCCAAGGTTGTTCTTGATTACTCCACATAGAACTTGCCCATTTGGAAGGTAAAAATTTACCTGAAGACCACTAAGAGATGTTAATCTAGCATAGGATGTGGGATGTAGATGGATAGAAGTTTAAATATTGGCCACGGTTTCAGAGCATTTTCGAGTATTGCAAAAATCAATTTGATCACAACATTCAAGCTTCTTCAAATATTGAATGGGACATGGGGACAAGCCACATAAATATACATGTATTGAAAAAATTAGATGAGGGATAGACCCATTGTCAGACTGCCCTTTCTGCTGAATATTTCAAGGGAGTTGATAGGGAGAATATTTCAACAGATTTTAATCCATTGGCCAGATTATGTTTACAAGTGAAAACCTTTTTTTTTTGTAGAAAAAAATTCGATTTTTAATTGAAGATGTTGTGTTTCAGAGGTTGTCTCTCTTCTGACAGGCAAAGTATTTTCAAAATTTGATGGTCAACAGTTTTTTTCTGTACACAGTGACAATTTTATGTGGTGTATACATGTTTTCTGTTTCATGTTTCTACTATTTTTCATATACCACTTTGTAAAAATATATATACTGCTGTTTTTAAGAGGTTACATGTTCATGTGTTTGTATTACAGTTATATTAAATACATCTGTCTTTAAGTGGTATATGAATTGTCCTTACAGCATTCGTAGTAAACACAATAATTCTGTTGTCATTACGAAACATATTGTATTGATTCTTGTAATTGTGACTGCAGTGAGCATGGCTTTTATTAAAAAATATATGGTGCAGGAGTATTGTAGTACTAAGGCATGATTATGCATGATAGTTGTATTTCCTCTATTTTCATACACATCACCTGAGCACTGAATGCTGTTTCCTTTAGAGACTTATCTTTTCTGTCGCAAATGGTGTGTACACCATTGCATGTAATTATGCATGTAATTGTTAACTGTAGTGTGCTTTATACTGGTGATACAGACATATAACTACTGAAATTCATAACAAGAACAGATAATATACTGTCTTGAAGGGCTCCTGGTATTGCCAGTCCACTCAATATAAAACACAACATATAAAAAAAATGTGGTAGTAATGACCAGAAATATATGGCCAGAGAAATAAGATCGTTTTTTTACATTTTGTATTGATCCAAATGCTCACCTTGTTAGGATTTTGCATTGACAGTGCAGTGTGGCGTCTGTGTAAATCCAGTGAACTCCTTATTACTATGGAAACATTTTTATATAAGCAATGCCTTGCTGTTGCCATGCACTGATACTCTGTATGCACCTCACATCAGGATGATGTTACCATTGACAACCAGAGCAACTAACGGGAGTGATGTTCATTAGCGCAGAGAAGTGAATTCTTTTGGCTTGTTGCACCCTGATCAAATCAAAACAAATTCTTGGGAAATAATTTTTCCAGGGACAGTAGGTTAAGCCAAGTTTAAAAAAAAATGTATACTGTCTGCTCTCTGTGATGTTCACATGTTTTAAGCATTGTTTTAAATATTGCCTAAAGATCAAATCAAAATAAGTATTGTGTGAAATATTCCATTAAGCTACAGTACATACCATCACTACAGTATATGATGCTATATGAAGATTTGTATTTCAGTATTATACTGAAGGGGTTAAGGAGAAGGATACCAAGTGATTTTGCCAAGCATATTCTGTCATGAAACTTATATGAAGTCTAATCATTAATTGCAATGTGTGTCATGTACAAGTTATGTGTCATTGAATAGAACGTATAATGTGAAAGATTTGGAACACATAATAGCTATTGAAAGGATCCGCAAAAGAGCCCTAGGGATTCAGTTTGAATATCAGCAACCAGTTTAGACCCAATATCCAGGTAAGGTGAGTTACATGGGTTGCCAACAAGCTTTAATTGATCAATTAAGTTATGAGTGATGACAAAAACCAGCATACCTTGTAGTATGAGGGTTGACCTATGATGTGTGCTCACATGACAACTGGATGCTGGAAAATGTAGTTCTGCAGTGAAGCTAAGATTGGATGGGGTTTTTTAAGTCTAACATTAAATAGCACAACTATATCATTAATAATGGATAGAAGAAAGTTTGCAAAAGCAAAGTAGTTAGGTACTGTATAACCATAGTAAAGATAATGCTTCTTTTCTTTTATGGCAGGATCAGTGTGGTTGTTTCCACCACAGAAACACTGGAATTTTTGCTTATAGCCAGTCACATGGGAGAAATGTAAGCCTGTGCTTCTTAAGCCCTTAAATGTCAGATCCTTGGCCAAATAAAGCCATGTAGAAGGCTACGAAAAGATTGGCAATGACAAAATAATAATACTAATAGGTATTCAGTGATTATTTATGTTATTCTGATTTTTTTTTTAATTTGCTGGGTAAAGTTTCAAGAAAGCTGAATTTAATTATTTCCCTACATTCTAATATAATGAACTTTCATGTGTTAGCTTTTCTGTCACACTAAATCATCAATCTGTCTGAGTTTGATTTTTAGTTAGGCTTAATTATCGCTTGCTTAACATTTCATTTTCCACCCATCACACTCACAGAACATGTGTTTGTGTTATTCAAGATAAAGATCTAAAATAAAAACTCATGAAATTTTATTTTCACTTGTGCACTGAAAATGTTCTTTTGGGTTTACTTCTGGATTTATTGTCCACATAATATGTGATCTTAACTAGGTATTTTTTTTTTGTATTGCTTGTTTTTGTTTCTTTCAGAAATCATCTCTGATATTCATCCTGTAATATCTCTTTATAATGATTGGCTAAAATATTTAAATATTAAGTGAGCTGTGAAACCACTCCACTCTTTGCCATTAGATTCTAAGAAGTAAGAAGTAAAATAAACAGAAATTGTTCTACATTGACAGGAAATACTACTCTTTTGTTTAAACACATACATAAACCTGTGTTGTGCCTGCCTATGTGTTTGCAATTATGTTTGTATGTTCTGGATTTTTCTCTGTCATGAAATTCTTATAAAGAGCATCTGAATGACCAAGTGCATAATACTGTTTAATGCAATTAATTCAATGTCGATGCTGGCCAAATCCAGACAAAAACAAGATAAACAGAAAAACAGAGAAAATACACAGGTTTGTACATAATTATCTAATTGGAAAAAGTCTTCATAAAGTTGTTGCAGAAGTTTCGAAATTCATTTATTACTGCATATGACTAATTAAACACATAAATCTAGTTATAACTGTATTGATTTTTGCCAGGAAATGAATGAAATAACCTTAAATGATGTATGATTCACTCCATTAAGACACTTGAATTTGAAATGGAAAAGATGTTGTAGAAAGTACATTCTTTTCAAAGGCCTGATTGCAGAATTATATACAAAATAGAGGCATAATTTACAGCATAAGGCCTGATTATATGAATTCATTTAATACCAAATGAAACTTCCTGTCTAGGTGCTTGAATGGTTGGGGAACTGGATTTGTAATCCCAAGAGGGAATATTGCTGTTGTATCAAGGTACTTAACCTGAAATGGCTTAATAAAATATTCAGTTGTTTAAATGGCCAGTGTGTAAAACTGGAAATCCATGTGAGTCACCTTGAAAGGGGGAGTCTGAATAACATGCATTATTTAAATACTGATCTATTTGTAGAGGAAAACTACAATTGAATCTGTCCCAGTTTACTGGCATTAGTTAGATGATGATGTTTGATGCTGAGTATATATCAGATGTTCTAAAGGTAGCACAGCAAGGTACACATTTAACAAAATAATGAATTCATTCTCTGTAGGGTAGCTTTTATATTGATCACTGTGTACACACTGTTCTGTCTTGTTGTGGATTTGGAACTGCTTTAAGCTCTGAAAACAAGCCAAAGTATATAACCAGAACGTGAAGGGTTAGTTTGATGTTTGTCTCCTTTCTGCCATTATTCTATCCCATAAGAAATTTCATGTGCACTTTTCCTGGTCATAAGAATCAATTGCTAATTGACCTGAGTTTCAGAAATGGGAGCTTCATTATTCAATATTTCTGCTTAATTTTATCCATATAGCATGCACACTTGTCATCCTGCTCAAATGAATGAAACAGAGTATTTGAATAAGCACCCATGAAGTCAAGTGCATTTATATACCATTGTAATATTTGCGAAGAAGCAAGATATGACATTTAGCCGTACTGCTCCCAGGGTTTGTATGATTGTTGTTAAGTCCTGCTTAAGCCTGAACTTTAAACTGCATGCTGTGCTCTTGTTTTCCCAGAAGGTTCCCTGAAAACATAGTATCATTAAACACATGCACACACACACACCTTGCACACTCTGTCTCTAGCACACTTGCACATACATAAACCACTCTCTCTCATCTCTCGCTCACATGCACATTCATTGCTGAATCTATCTCAGGTTTATTTCATGGTCTGTCTGAGGAGCAGCAGTGAACAAGGCCTCCATTCAGCAGCAGGAACCTCACTGCTGCCCTTGTGTTGTTTTGTGTTGTGTGGAAGTGAAGCCAGGACATGTGTTGCCACTTATGCTGTTGTGTGATAGTCATCAGACTCCTGGTCTTGCCAGCTCGTGCTCCTCCATACTTTCATCATTAGCAGGAAGCATGCTGTACACAATGTGAAGAGCTGTCTGGGATATGCAACCCCCAACTCTCGTTCCAAGACTTTAAATAGACCCTCATTTACTGAAGTTATTTCTCTTCCTTCAAGATGACGTTTGCCCCTTGTGAATGCACTGCAGTAATTTTAGGACATGATGGGTGTTTCCTGTCCAAACTCCTCAGTGTGTGTGAGTGCAGTTGAATTTTAATATCTATTACAGTTCCAACTGTTACCACCGAAGAGACGTGGTCAGCCAGCTTGTGTCACAACACCAGACTGATACAAATCAATAGATCAAGAAAAATGCTGAAATTACTCAACCAAGTATATGACTTATATGACTTATTTTCAACACGCATCTGTTATCACATTGTAAGTACAGGACTCTGCAATGACATATTTTCCTTTTATCTGTTGCTCACCAAGACTGTCAATGTTATTTATTGCTTTGAGTTATCATGACCTTAGCACATTCTCCCACATGATCTTTGAAAAATAGTGCAAATAATCAGAGCAATCAATAGATTCAAATAATAAAGAGGTATTGAAACATAGATTTCAATATTGCAGTTCTGCATATTTAGTATCAACACTACAGGAAAAAATGCAATAAAAGATACTTCCACCTCCTCTCACCTCTGCTAAATTCCTCATATAAGGGTGTATTTCCTCCAGTGAATATTAACAATTCATGAGGCCATGTTATGGTAGTATGGCTGGATATCTCACTCTGCCATAGACATTAACTAAGTAGCTACTGGGGTCTGCTAGGTCACTGGCATAATCAGAGAACATTAATGAGAGATGATTTTCAGTCTATTTCAAAGCCTTTAAAATGTTCATTTTTTCAATGTCAACGTTTTTAATGCACTGTATATCCAAGGGCCCACTACTGGGTTTGAATAGAAAGATCTGACTGTCCCAGCTTCATATACTGGCATTTACAGAAAATACTTATAATAAGTACATTCACAAGAGCCTTGGGTTGCGGAGGAGGACGTGCACATAATTCCAATCATTAAGTTTAGATTCTGTCAATATGTATCCATATTTTTGATTTAGATAATTGAAAAAGTGACTTTTTGTCTTCACAGATATTATTTGACATTTCAATTGTGGTGATAACGTAATTCTAATAATGTCAAATAAAAGGATATATTACAGACAGGACATGTTTTTTATGTAGCGTGAATGTACACTACTTCATACAGATATCATCAATGAGCGTTAAAGGCGCATGAATCTCACTAGCACTGAGACCCGGGAAACTCGAACCCTACAGCTCTGGCCCTAGGATTAGTTGCCAAGCAACAGGGCAAACTTTCACGAGCCTTGCGCAATGGTACAGGTGTGTACAGCTGCAAGTGGTTCACAGAGGACTTCGTCTCTTTAAACCTGAATTATTGCTTAAATTGGTGCAATGTCAGTTACATCACCAAAGAAAAAGGCCTCCTCCAGTCGCGTAACCTCATCTCAAGGACAGATACAGAGTAAAGAGTAAGGTTTTTTTTTTTTTTTTTTTAAATTCAGAGAAAAAACATGGCTAAAACAGCGAGCTATGAGTTCCTATTATCCTAAATCCGTTGTTTACAGACAATAATTTAGCGAGTTACACTCTCTTGCAAAAGTACCTGCTTAGCTTCTTTCAACATATTTCTCCTAACACTCAAAAAGCTTTCTACTTCAGACTGCTTCCGTCCGTTCTTAACTTCTGCGCTGTCGTGTATCATCATATATTACTGCGAGTTAAGTTTAGATAATGCAAAGATATGCTTACTAGTTATTGTAAATGAGCATGTTGTCCTGTAAAGACAATTGTTTCATGCCATTGTTTCTCCTTGGAATCAGAGCCCTGTGGATTATCCTTTATTCTGGGCTCAAGGAATCACTGTGACACACCACACATTAAAATATGATAATTCGTCTCTGGGTGTAAGCGATTTTCGATACTATGTTATCATCGAATGCAGTCGTTGGTTTCGTTGTCAGAGTTTCCGAAGAATGGAATGAAATTTTTAAATTATGTCGTTATGCACTGCGCGTGTTTGTGTGTTGCTTCATCATTTAATAAACATTGCACAGCACATACACACCCAAACAACACAAAAAGCAAGCCATCTACTAAACATTTTCTCTCAGTCGTGTGGGGTGTAGAATTAAGCCTTTGTGACCACGTGTGCAATACTGTTCATGTGCAGTATATTCTGTGAACTGGTGTATAGAGTTGTCCGTTTAAATAGTTTTCCCTCTTGCTGATAGTAGAACGGCATCACTGACGAGTGCTTCTGAGGGTCCCGGGGAGGGGAAAAGGATCCGGTTCCCAATCTGGCCGGAGTGGAATGATGCAGAAGTGAATGCAGAGAAGTGGGAAGCATTTAAAGGGTCTAAAGACGGGAAAACTGGGAAAAGCCCGTGTGCTGTGAGTAATGGAAAGACTTCGGCTTGACTGACCTCAGGTCAATATGATACAGAATAAAAGAGCATCAGTAAGAAAAATAAGAAAGCAGGTGCTATCTCAAGAAGTATGAAACTATTATCAATTCATAGAAAGGGAGTGCATCATCTGACTCAAAGTATGCATGTGCTGTAGGACAAAGGAAGTTGTCCCTGGGTGGCAGTAAGACATGGAACTGAGGGTTGGCTTTGATCTTACATTATGATCTAGTCCTTAGATTGTTGTTTTTTTATTACAGTGATACAGAATAGTCAGACTTGTCTGTCATATTTTTAGCTCACTGGAAGTATGTGTAAACTGTTTTGCCATATATGAATTCACAGCCATTCTTTGAGGACCCTGAGGGAAAGATTGAGTTGCCTCCATCTATGAAAGTTCATTCATGGAAGCGCCCTTCAGAATACATACTCACAAAGGTGAGGGGGTTGCTATGACAGCATGAATCTTAAATTATCAGCCAGCTATTTTTCGTTTTACCATTTCCAGGTTGTCAAAGAGAATGACATTAATACCCTTTACAATTTATGTTGTTACTCATGTGCATAATTGTTATTGTTTCGTACTTTTGCATTTTTTCACCAGTGCTGTTATCACCCTGTGGGCTTGTTAATTCAAGCCTGTATTGTGTCATGAAATAGTAATCACATATGACTTCCCATCATCTGTGCCACTTTTTGAATAATATTACTCAATGACTGGGCAATAGCAGCAGTTAATACGGGTCATACATCACCTAGAGGAACATCAAAGCATTCACTAATGCAATTAAAAGCTGCAAATTCGTTGTGATGCAATCAGCAGAACTCTAATTTTGCACTAATCTTTCAATTATGAACAGGCAATGTTAAGTCAAATTGATGTAGTAAAAGAAGCATGGAGGTGGGTACAGTTGCAGCACACCAATTAGACTCATTGCTCACTTCTGCACAGGAGAATAACCCAGTGCTGTTCACTATTCTGCTGGTTATTTCTGGAGAAATTAATTCAGATTTGATTAGTGATCTGCTGAGTCCATTAACTCTCTGTAATGAAATATTCACGATTACATGCTTTCTTGGAAGAGTTGCATGTGGCAGACCCGGAGATTAATGATCATAAATTCTGCATAGCTGGAAACTGTATGGACGTTCACATTAATTTATGAATAAGAATATTTTATTTATTTAATAAAAACCTATTACCTTTTGTATATATTTGTGAATTTTCACACTACAGATAAGTTGTGGTTTATTATGAAAGGAACAATTAAAAGGGTTTG